>CM031239.1:283142515-283580015 GCA_018340775.1 Taxus wallichiana var. yunnanensis
ATTAGAGGTTATTGATGGAACACGATTACAGGCACTTCAATGGGAGTAGGTTGAAGCCCTACTATAAATAAGTCTTCTTGGTGTTTGTAATAAGGCAATGTTTCCATTTAGATTATGTTTTCAATTATGTATTCCCTTAATGTATTTCCTTCTTCGTCGCTATGTTTTGTCAATTTAGTTGGTGTTTTTGTGTGATAAGCATGTTTGCACACCATAAGATAATTATTATTTGAAGAATATTTTAGGCATAGAGGAATTTGCACATACCATTAGTGTAGGGTGGTTATTGATATCCGGGTATATGACTATTGAAAATAAGTACACATGAAACGAACATCTTTGCTACGGGTGCTATTCAAGTTGGAGAATTGTTAAAAATATATTTCTTCTTGAAGCGAGGACCATAGGTAGAGATGAATGAAGAAACAAGTATAACATGAGGTAAGTAAGGGCCATGGGAACTACCAAGGAAGGCACATGATGGCGAGGTACTCGGGCACATGGAGCCACGGTGAAGAGAAGTCTACGACTAGAAGGTAGGAAGGCACGCTACAAGGTTATAGCACAGGCACAAAGATGTACCATGCTGAAACAACAAAAATTTTGATTAATGAGAGGATTATTGGTAGGTGAAGGAGCAATAAATGCACTAAATTTTGAAAATCTATATAAGGATGGGATGTGAGTTCATTCTTACCGTTGAAATTACAAGAATTTGAAAAGAGATAAGTGCAAACGAGCCAAGCGAATCATGTTGAGGTGCGAAGAGTGTGAAACTAGACGTGGAGAGAAGATTTGTGCATAGGAGAAGCTTGCATCCCCATAGGTGAAGGGTTTGAGTGAAGCATACGCGTTACGAAAGAGCTAGGGCACGTGATTTCCACTAGGGTGTAGAGATTCGAACTAGAGTTTTAAATTTATTGTTACAGAGGATAGAAATGATATATTTTCAAATGGCACTAAAGAAAGCACTTGTAGCATGAGTAAAAGGGAAGAAGAAGGTTGAAGTGGAAGAATAAATTTCTCCCGAGAGTAATTTCTTAGAAATGTAATATCGAAGGGCATGATTGTGGGACAAGAATGGGATTCCCACATCCGTAAATGTAATATCAACGATTACAACCATCGCACATCAGATAATAAGAAGGAACTAGATGTGTTGTTGAGCATGAAAAAAAAAAAAAGTGCACAACAGAAGACATGCCAGTGTATGATGACGCTAGAGAGAAGTTGCTAAAGAATATTGGAGTCTACCAGTTGTATGAGCTGCCATACTTTGGAAAGTATGAACCATTGTATCGATGGTTGATGAGCGGAGTCCATGAGGACTTATTTTAATTCACCCGGACAGATGGTTAGAATCACAACCACCTTAATTTCAATAGTGATAGGATTAAGGGCCTCAGGAGCAGATTTGGAGAGTGAATTAATAGATAAAGCAACAATCCTATGGAGACAAGGAAGGAGCTAGGATATACCAAGGGTCCATGTAGTATGGACATTGATAAATTAAAGAAGTACCCAGTGGTACATGAAGTTGCACATCTGATAACAAATTTGAATGACCAAGAAAGGTGGTCACAGGTGAATACAATGTGGTTGCACGTTATAAGGAAAATGCCTCAAGGAGTGATCTATAATATCGCAGGTTACATAGCAAAGACAATCATTGAAGAAGTGCGTATAGGTGAAAGAATTAGTTTTGGAACTATTTTATTGTCTTTGGTGTTTATGGAGATTAGAGTGCCTAATGGGCCAAAGGAAAATATTTGGGAGTATCCCAGGAAAAATAAATCTCTAGTGGAAAGAGACCATGGGTGGTCCATTTAAACTAGAGGGTGGAGATGTGGTATGACAAGCTCCACATGGCATTTGAAGAGGAGTGGCACATACCCAAGGAGTTACCTTCGGTGGTGGGTAAGGTAGTATAGTTCACGGTCTACCAACATTTTTGCATCGCACGATTTGCGATGAAGGATGGAGCTTAGAGCCCATTGTGTAAAATTCCATATGCCTTCACAACACGCTACTTCAAGCACTAGTTCGTCAGTTCAAAAATTCATGCCACCTAATCTTCATCGCAGATAAGGTAGATTGTGATTATCACACTCTGAGAAAAACATATGTATATCCAGGACGAACTACCTACATTGAGAGGCTTATCTCAGATGTAATAAGCATGAAGCTAGTAAGCTTGGTAGTCAAAGACGTTGGAGCAGTGCTTGTGTATCTTCAACTCAAGCCCAAGCTAGAGAACAAAAAATATGTGGAAAATGAGTTCACACTTCCAGGGCCGCCTAAGGGTAAGCATACAGTAGAGAATGTGCCAACTCCACAGCCTACAAAGACTATAGTGGTGGATGAAGAGGAGGATGAACGAGAAGATAGTGGTGTCCTGGAGCATAGAGGACGAAGGCAACCTATAGACAAGGTAGGAACTGAGCATGTGACTACACCACCTCAAGTGCAAGAAGGAGGTGATGAGGACTTGGATATAGTCCAAGGAGAGTGCCGCTTCAAAAGGGTATTCAGGAGAACTAGAACCCAAGGTTCTACTCCATAATCGGTATGGAGATCACCGTGACTCTTCCCACATAAGGAGACAACTGAGAAAATAAGGAGAAATTTGAAGTTGGACGAGGAGGCGAAGAGTCTAAGGAGAGTGCGCTGAATCTCCTACACCACCAAAGGACATGGAAGATCCAAAAGATGAAGAAACGAAGGATTAAGAAGAAGGAGTAAAGGAGGTAGATGGGACAACGCAAGAATCTTGCTCAAGGCATAGTAGAACAAGCTCCAAATATTGGCACTCAAGTTCCTAAGGGGCCAAGATCGAAGAGGACAAGTGGGAGTATATTGCATCAGTCATGGGCTATAGTGAGGACACAAGTAAAATTGTCCATGTCCATTTCTAAAGCATGGTGAGCCTTAAGGAATTGTATGGATG
This sequence comes from Taxus wallichiana var. yunnanensis, assembly GCA_018340775.1. Classification (NCBI taxonomy): domain Eukaryota; kingdom Viridiplantae; phylum Streptophyta; class Pinopsida; order Cupressales; family Taxaceae; genus Taxus; species Taxus wallichiana. The sequence goes on from CM031239.1 coordinate 283,145,463, forward strand.
GGAGCGATGGATGAGGACATGACCACCATGTGTACAAGGAAACAAGCTGTCTTGGTCATTGAAAACACATATGGACGAACCGAGACTTTGATGTATGTGAAGATTCCTTTGTATCAATAAGATTAAAGAAGATACCTCATGCCAGACACATAACAGTAAATCCTATTATTATATCAGATGAATAATTAAGTAATGCCTTGGTGAAGGTATCTATAGAGGTGGTAAGGAGTAATGTGGATAAAGCCGTAACTATTAGGGCATTGAAAGAAGAGATCAAGGCCAAATTTGTAGAGATAGCATGCCTACGAAAAGAGAAGGACTTAGAGCAGAAGAATAATGCTTTCATCAGCATGGAAAAGGAAATTAGAGACCAATTTCTGAAAGAAAGACCACATTTGGAGACCAAGGTATCCAAAAAAATTCCTTCGGCAATACATTATGTACATACCTTGGTGGATTTGGTGCTTGAGGATGGACGTATGTGAATTTCAGCACCAAAAGATCCTGAGAAAGAAGTAGAGTGAGCAAAGGCTTTGATGATGAGGAAGATTTAATCTTATGAGGCATTGCTCCAAACCTTGCATAAGGAGTGAGTAAAGAAGACCAAGCATTGAACATTTGCACAGCTCAGGAGGTGGTCATCGGGATAAGGACCATGGTAGAGGACAAAAAAGTTGTAAAAGATACGAAGGATTAGACAACGGGTCGCACAAAGAGGTTGAAATTGGTAAAACAAAAGTGTGAGGCCCTTACATTAGCATAGGAATCCCATAAGGAAAGGTTAGATGAGCTAGGGAAGATTATAGCACAGAAGATGGATTTGCTAGAAGGAAGAATCTCTGCAATGTCCAACATTGTTATAGTTTTGTAGAATGAAAAGGGAGAAATTTCCCAAGATGAGCTAGATTCTATTGTGGTAGATATTCTAGAAAAGCAAAGGCCATTCTAAATGAGTGGCAGACATTAGAGGCAGAGATAAAGGAAGAATATCTAGAATTGATTCTTTTGGTTGAAAAGAGGATGCTGTTGAGTAAATAATTCTTTGTATAGAAATTATTTCACATTATTTCCATTACTTTATTCTTTATTGTTCAAGGAGTATCCATTGTCGGGGCGGCAATGCAGTTTAGTGTGGGGTAATGTTGAGAAGACAAAGTGGAATACTTAGTAGAAGGCACACAAGAGGTTTGTGCGAGAGAACAAGGAAAATTCAAAGGTGCAGATGGATAGGGGAGAACACGCACATGAAATATAAGGGTAGATTTGGGACTTAGCCATTTTTGCATGTATGGGATATTTTTGGAGATAGCGTGCAGAGCACATAAACTAGGAAAAGAATTGCACGAAATGCATCGGCTATTTTTGGAAGAGCGGATATGGAGTGCTTTACATGGATACGGGATAAAGATAGAATTACTACTGGAAGTTAACTAGGAGAGGTCTATTATTAGCGCACTTACATGTGTGGCTATGATTGTAAAGGCACATGGCTATTTTTAGCATGTGACCTATTTTTGGAATTATGCAAGCGGTGAAGGGAAAGTCCCCACCCTTATAAATATGTAATGATATACGTAATATAGTAGAGGTATGTGAGAATTGAATTATTGTGAAGTTATGTTGCCAAATCTGATGTGTGCATAAGCTATGGTATTATCTATTGTAATGAGCTTCTATGTATTTATCATGTTTAATATAATGGAGTGTATTGGTTGAATCAGAGTATTAATCCTGAGTATAATTGGTTCTTTCATGTTTTGATTTCATCATGGTTATCATTTAAGTCTGTTATTATTTAGATATAGATCTCAACATGTATCGTAGAATGATGCATTAAATATGGACCTAAATGCATTAAGTCTTCAGCATGCTAACATCCTCCAACATCAACCCTAAAGAGGTGCCTGGTACCTGTGCACGCTTTGGGTGAGTTCTTAGTTTAGGCTAGGTGATGTGCTAGCATGCCTAGGATTTTTCTAGTAAATTCTAGGTTGCATCAAGATTACACATTCGTAGTCCGAGAAGAGGATGAGTTAATATGGTCTTTGACAAAGGATGGTAAGTATTCGGTAAAAACTAGGTATGGTATAACAAGAAATGGTCCTCCTTCACAACCATTTTGGAAAAAATTATGGGATAAGAATCTTATTCCAAAGGTTAATTTGTTTCTTTTCGAGTTTTCCAGAATAAAATTTTAACTGTTGATAACTTACAGGTGAAAGGAATGATGATCCCTAATTGGTGTATCTTGTGCAAAAATATAGTGAATCTATTCAACACCTTTTTCTTCAGTGTCCCTTTTCTAGAAGGGTTATGATTTATGTTATGAGTATCTTCCATATTTTTGGGTCTTTCAAGAGACTATTGCTTGATTGGTATGTGCAAGACAAGACAAGTCCTTTTGTGTCTTTAAGCCTTTCAAAGGCTTGGATTTTTGTGTTGCCTCATTTTTGTGGGGGATTTGGCTTGAAAGGAATGGTTAAATTTTAGGGATAAACATAATAACACTATGAGGGTGGGGAGTAGTATTTTAGGTGCTCTGGTAAATAATCTCTCTATAGTGAAGATTAAAGAGCAAGGTGGGTATCCTAATCATGAGAAGGAGATTATTCAAGTTTTAGGTATCACTAAGTGTGTACAACAAGCTTCTCTATTGAAGGCTATGGTTAGGAAAAGTGCTAAATGGGTTTTGCCTTCGAAGGATGGATGAAATTGAATTTTGATGGAGCTGCAAAAGGAAGTTTGGGTTAGCTTCTGTTGGTGGTATTATTAGAGATGAAGTGGGTGCCCTAGTTTTAGCTTATGCTGAGCCTATTGGAAATAATTCTAATAACTATGTTGAGGCTTATGCTCTTTTAATTGGTTTACAATGGGAAAATTCTTTGCAAATAAAGAAAATTCAAGTGGAGGGAGACTCCTTATACATTGTTAATGTGATGAAGGGCCTAACTAAGCATCATATTAATATTGATTCTATTATTAGAGATGCTAAGACTATGTTAGTTAAATTTGATAATATTCAATTTAATCATGTTTTCCGTGAAGCTAATACATGTGCTGACATGTTAGCTAATATTGGGGTGCGAGGGTTCATAATAAAATGTGGTGGCGGAGTGAGGTATACTTGCCTTAAAGTAAAAAAGTTGTGCTTAATGCAAAAAAATAGATTCAGATGTAAGAAAAGGATATGTGCTATCCTGGATATAATTTCATAGTGTGTGAGATTTATTGTGACTATCATTATAGAGTACGCATTGGCATGGATTAGTTATTTAAAGGTTTGTTTCATGTTTTTATTTCGGTTCATTAAATATTGGTTTAGCTTCCATTTATGTGGTTTTCAAGATGGGCGGGGCTAGGGTTAGGGTTGAACCATCTTTGTTGGCATGAGTTTGGAAAGAGATACTTTTCTTTGGGATATTTTTAAGGATGGAGGAATTTCTTATTTTATGCAGATTTTAAGGGGGTTTGATGAAAATATCTCAAGGGAATTTGCTATGGTTTGGGATAATGGTGTTGTCACTATGAGGGGTGTAAGCTTTCTGGTCTCTGAGGAGTTAATTGGAAGTGTTACAAAGATGGATTATAGTGGTTGTAAAGTGTTTAAGGATAAGACTCACCTCCAGGAGGAAGTCCATATTTTTCTTGAAAATGATGAGAAAATTTGTTTTATGGAGGATGGTATTGCTTGTAAATATTTTTCTATGGAGGTGGGCTGAAGTTTGTTTCTATATCATGAAGTATATTACTCTGGATGGGAAGTATCGGAAGCTGCACTCTCAAAGCATTTAATGCTTCTGAACCATTTTCGTAGAGGAAGGAGGATGAGTATTCCTTTTTACTTGTTTAATTCTCTGCAGTTTTCGGTTAAGAGTTTTAAGGAGGAAAAAATAGAGATCCTTCTTCATCAAGGTTTAATCCTCTTGCTTGTTAAATCGGGTAAGCTAAATTTGCAAACTAGGGGGGCTGGTATAAGATTTGGGATGACTGGGAAGATCATATTTCTCTAGCAGATAGGATATGACTTAATAAAATGAAAGAGAGAGCTATGAAGGAGGTGGATGCGGTGACGACGTTACAAAATCTTGCTGGGAATGCTGAAGATTATAAGCCTAAGGAAGGGTTGGTGGAAGGAAACACTGTGTTTAACTTTCTTACGAGTAAAATTGAAGCTTTAGAGGATTCATTTTGTCAAGTTAAAGCACATAATAGAAATCTACTGTGGGGGATGCAGAGGTCAAATGCCGAGATAATTTTTTTAGAAAATAGGTTAGATACCCTCCAGGGGATGGTTGCAGAGGACAAAGGAAAGAAGAGGCAGCTTGATATAAGCAGTTCTGATGAGGAGGATTTCCATATGGATGGTGTTGGTCTAAGCTCGAGGACTAGGGAAAAGTGTGTTTAAGGCTCGGTTGTTGACTTGTTGCTGACTGGTGTAGTGTTTTGTTTTGTTGTTTTTGTTTTTTCGGGCTCTGTTTGAGTCAATCTCTTTTTGACTTGAGCCGTTTTTGTCAGTTTTTGATAGATACTTTTTGTTTTACTGGATCGTTATTGTAATATCTCTTTTGTAATGGGCCCTTGGAGCCTTTTTCCAAATATTATCTATAAAAAAATAGCTCCATCGTAATTAAATAATAACAAACTAAAATTAGGTGTGTACATAATACCCCACTTTAATATGTGTGTGCGCAAAAATATCAAAATAAAAAAAAACAATTCAAGTGGATATGTGATGTTCATAGTCATCTTGTCATATTCTCACTCATGTGGCTGGGAAATTTGGGATCTTGTAAGTATATATAAATTAATAAATATCTATCTATAATAAAAGAATTATTTGAATCTAAAAAGATGAGATAATAGGAAATAATACACCTAAATTTGATAAAGAATGGAAAATGCCTCTATAAAATTTATGAATTGATATTTGTATTGAATCTCAACCTAGGTATGCCTCACACTAAGACAAAATATAAAAAAAATTAGTAATGTCATGTGATTTATTCCATTTGATAAAAGAAGAGATTTTGTTGTGTATAAGCCTCTAGTTGCTTCCATATGAAAAAGTGAATCAATATATTGAGGCTTAGAGACTATAATATAAATAATCACAATCTATGCTCCTTTTTGAGGTGTGAGATGAACATGATAATCACATTCCTCAAAATAAAGGGATTAGAATCGCCATGTATATGATAGGAAAACAAAGGTTTAATGAAAATATCTAGTAAATTTCATCATGTAAGCAATGTTATAAGTACATTAGCTCTACAATATCCTAAATATAAGAACAATGTCACAACAACCATAGAGTCATACCATGAGGTGGGAAAAGTATAGTGAATGTAAACTCCATAGTGTAATGATGCGCTACCGACATAGGCAAGTATAGGATTTTAAGTATGAATTCCCTAAGGTGGAAAAAATATAATTATTGTAAGCTTGATATTAGGAATTTGACCCAAGATGGGCTGGGAATACCCATGTAAAAGTACATACAAGACCATTTTCCTTTAGTAGATGTATGATATACACCATGAAAGATTAGGAAAGGATTACAAAAAGTATTCAAATTATATTAAAATAATGGTGAATAATGGGTTTAGGGCGCACGTTGACACAACATAGAATAAAATCCAATAGGAAAAGAAAAAGGAAATTCCTAAGGCATAAAATAAATAAAAAACCTAACAAAGAAGAAACAATCAATCAAGTAACTAAAGAATTCAATCAAAACAATTTGAGCTAAATAGAAAACAAATTTATGAAATCAATTGAAGTAAAGAAATAGAATGATCAGTCATTGAAACCAATCAAGAAGTAATAAAAAATAGAACCATACACAAACTTGGTGTAATTGCATAATATTAACTAGATTTTTCAACATGGTTTACATTAAAGTTAAGTAATAACATGTAGTATGGTGATATTCCAAAATTTCTATGCAATGAAAATTGAACCAAAATAATAAGCCTAATATTTTCTTTTTTAACTCTGTTTGTATTTGTATTTGTTTTCTTTTTAGCACTTTATCACCTAATGGAAATTCTCTTGATATGATCTTTTTATGATTAGAATTTTGAGATAATAGTGATAAATTTTGAGATGCCAAATAATAAGAATCCATGTCTTGTCAAGCATTAATATCATTTAATGTATTGTTAAGCATTAATGTCTTGTTAAGCGTGAATCCATGTCTTGATAGGATCTCACCGTATGGAGATGGGAATGAATTAGATGACTTAGTAAATGAGGTCTGTTGGTCTAAATTGATCAACAAAAAGAAAAGAAAATATGGTTGTTCACCTTGTAAAATGAGCTTGAGATCTCATAGGGGCAAAGATCTTGAGTGTTAGGGTTGTTCCTTGGGCAAGTTGATAAGTTGGTTTGTCCGATCTGCTTGTGGTTGGCCCTTTCATCTTTGGTTCTTTCTAGATTTTGTTCTTTAGGTTTGTCTTCATGCCTCACCTTGGGTCTTAGGACCCATTTCTTTGTTTATTTCTCTTTTGGGCCTAATTGCTTATCTTTTGGTTGTGCGGGGTTCCCGATCCCTTTAAAACCTACTTCATTACTTTAGTGCCCACTCCTCTTCGACATTGATATTACTCGATTTTTCTTATTTTGGATTGGAGCCATAGACATTATTATCATATTGATCTTTAGACATTGATAGATGGACATTGTTATATTTGATTAGCTTATTTGATAGACAATATGGATGTTTTAGATTTATGACATGATGTGATTTACAGGATGGATTATATGCATGGATTGACATATTAGTATTTGATGATCTTGAGCTACTATTGTACTGACACATTGGATTTGATATATAGATGTTGCTAGATGATTTAGTTGGTTTTGTGATCTTATTGTTAATTGATAAATTGATAAAATCAAAATATTTAGAATTGTGAACAATTGGTGAATTACTTAATTTTAGCAATGGTTTAGTTATGATATTGATGATGTGAATTGATATGTATATGTGTGCATTTTATTATCTTGATGTCATTAATATGGACACGAGGCCAGAAAGGTATTGTTTTGATTTTTGCAAGCATTGCACACAAAAAAAGGAGTTAGGAGACTAACAAAGTGAAGGAATTTGGGGTATTGGCATGAGATCACCTTGGCAACTAGTGTAAATGTATGATGTTATTGTTAGATTTTAGGATGTCCCCATTGGGGAGTGGCCTCAAATGTGACCTTGGGTATTGTGGTTTTTCCTTTTGGTTTTATTTATTTGTGAGTAATTGTATTTTTGTTAGTATTGTGAGTCACTTTTATTATTGTTGTTAAGTACTCCTTTTAAGTTAATTAGTGTAATTTAGGATGTGACAAAAGGGGGTAATTAATGTGAGTAGGTAGTTCTTGGTTTGTGTTGGATTTGAAAGAATTTAATTAATTTTGAGTGTTGTGCACTCAACCTTACATGTAAATTTCAGATTTTGACTTTCAAGCCAATTTTGAAGGCTTGTGGGACAAGTTAAGCTTGTCCCACACCTCTTAAATTCACCCACACACTATGCCTATGATGTGAGGGGATTATTTTAGACCTTTTTGTGTGTTTTAATGGAGAAAAAGAGTAATTAATTGCACTTTTCTTACAAGAGTCTTTAATTGTGTCCTTTAGGGGTGTGGGTTTGGGTTTGAGTGTGTAAGAGGATTTTCATTCCCTCAACCACCAAAATATTGTGTTTTGGGGTTTGGGATTGACCTTGTGATGTTAAAAAGAGGATAGATTAAGTGGCATCATACATGGAGCCACATCACCTCCCTCTCCTCTCTTTTCTATTTATTCTAATTTTTGAGGATTTTAGGGTTACTTGTTTTGTTTTGGGAATTTTACTTTTGGAGGAGCTTGCTTTTGAGAGTGTTGTTTGGAGCTTGGAGTTGGATTAAGCTTGCTTGGACTTGGGAAAAGGATTGAAGCTTGCTTATGGATTGGATACTCTTGATATGGAAAGATAGGGTCTTCACCCCATGTTTTTCTTTTGCCATTTTGTTGTGTATATGTTGTGAATGGATGTTTGTTGCATGTTGTGATTTTGGGAAGTAGAATGACCCTTAGGTTGTGTAGGAGAAAATGGAAATGGGGATATTTTTGAGGGAGGCATAAGATTTTTATTGGGAATTTTAGGAGGGAGTTGGGTTGGGGTGTCCCACCTTGTGATAAGTAAAAAAATTCTTATCTTGTTGTCTTATTGTGGGAGCCATAAGAGTGAGGGAGGCATACGAGTTATTTTTCTTGGAGGGAGGCATAAAAAAAAATCTTGGAGGGAGGTATAAGAGTTTTTTGGGTTTTGATTGAGTTATTAGAAGTTTTAAGATGGGAACCCAAACCCTTGGGAGGCATAAGTAGACTCCCCATGTTCCTTTTTCTTTCTTGACTTAGTATGGAGCCTTCATGCTTTGAAATTTTCTTGTTTTATTGTTATCTTGGTTTTGTGTTTATTGTGTTAGATGTTTGGTTTGAATGTGATTGTTGAAGACTTTTTTAAGTTGCCAATGGTTATCTAATACTCCATATTGCTTCATTGTTGGGGCTTGGGGCCAATGAGGAAGAAGGCTTCTCTTCCTCATTGGATTATTGGTTGGGTGGAGAGTGTTTCCTATTCCCTATTTTTTTGTGCTTGATTTTGATGAAGATGGTGGAGTTCAAGTGAAGATTGGTTCATAGTTTCATTTGAATAAAATGAAGAAAGATCCTACCTTTGTAAATTTGTGGTCATGTTGTTTCCACTTAAAGTGGAAGGCTTGTAAACTTAATTTTTAAAAGTGAAGATCTTGGTTATTTTGTTTATCAAATTTTTGATTTTAGCCCTTGTTGTAAATGAAAGTGGAGAGCTTGAAATTTATTCCCTTGTATTTGTTGAAAAGAGAGACTATTATATTGTAAGAATGAACCAAGTTCTTGCGAAATATTTTCATTGTCTAGATGAAGTAGAAACTTGGAAGTGGACTTGAAATGGAAATGAAGTTATTTTCAACCTAAGTTACTTTATTATCTCCAAAGTGGGATTTATATCATTTCAAAAATATTGATGATCTTGTTAAAATACACTTGTTTCTTAAAATGGGTTGTCATTTAGTTATTGTGCAAGAAAGAAAATAGTTGTTTTTTTCTATTGAAAAGAAGGCATATGGAAGTATTGAAGTTATAGTTACATTCTTGTTATATTGAAGGAAAGAATAGAGAATGAGTTAATGTTATGTAATTTGAGTAGGAAACTAGAAATTTTATCTATCTAGCAACCAATGAATAGAATACATCTTAATTCAATCTAGTATTGTTTTAAAAACCCAATTTAAGTTGAAAATTTTTATCAAAATGCGTTGTGTGAAGGTTCTATTTTCAAAGAAAAGAACCTTCGCCCAAGTGCAGAGTGGCAGTTTTAGAACCACCACCTAGTATAGAGTGGTGGCCGATGAACCACCCCCGAGGCGGGGTGGTAGTCAAAGGACTGATGACCTGCGTAGGGCGGTGGTTTCATCACTTTTGATGGAAAAATAAAATTCGTTTGTAAAATAACCCAAATTTAAAATTAAATGCAATTTAAGCCTAAAACCATTAAAAGGAAACCTCCAACAACTAAAAATTAATTTAATATGTTTTTTTAAGCTCTCCAATCTCTTTATGGCTCCCACATGGGTAAAACTTGTAGATTTTATGAAATGGGGTTTTCCCCAATTGTTCACCAAAAAAAATAAGAAAATATTTCCATTAAATAACAAAACAGATCCATTATAGGATCTCTACATTAAAAAAATGAGAAATATAAAATTGTAAAATCTTTACAATAAAAACCATGAAATTTTTCCATGGTTGCTCTTCTTGCTCTCATGGCTCCTCCTCCTTCTCCTCCTCTCAAAACCTGCAAAACAAAAATAAGCAAATAAGATAAAGGAATGAATAAGAACACTCCATCAAGATGATTAGGGTTAGTTGTAAATCCATAAGATCATAGGGCCCATATTAAATCCATCTAAGGGTTGTGATTCATCCCTAAAAAATTTATTTGAGAGTTAGGTGGTAATATGTTTTACAGAAATGATTTGTATAACTTAGGAATGGGGCACTAAAGGAGTGTTGAAAGGTAAACTTAAATTGTAACCTTAATATTATTTGGTGAATTTTAAAATTAAATGGCCTTTGACTCTTTTATTTAATAAATCAAATTTACTCTATGGTAATTAGACAATAATTATTTTAGGGATTAAATTTATTTGTATTTAACTTAATGGGAGGGTAAGTTTAGACTTAGCCCTAGAATAATAAATTAATAAATGACATTAGAACTATGTTACTAAATTAAATAAAGATTGTAACAAGGGGATTTTAAGCCCAAATCGGGGAATTAAATAATATTATTTAAAATGAATATAATTTTAGTGAGAAATAAACTAAACCTAGTTGAAGGTTACCCCGTTGTAACCGGTTTTAACAAACAAAAAATATATAATCGATAGATTTTCAAATCTAACTATTGGGTTGTTTTGGGTTTTGTGCAGGAAATTTGTGGGTGTTACACTTGGTATTAGAGTCATGGGTTGAATGCTTCAACCCTTGGGCACACTTGAAAAACTCAAATAGTTGACCAAGTACAACCTACAACTAGATCACACAACTTTACATGATATTTTAGAATGTAGAAAACTTAGAAAACTAAAACAAAACCTAGAATTGTAAACTAACTCTCATCTTGCCTTGTACAGGAGGCATGAATCGAGATGAGGGGAATTTCTTCACGGAGTTAGATATACCAACTCCAGAGCAAGAATTGGTCGTTATACAACCGCAGATACTACGGACATTTCGAATGTTAATGTGGTTATACGAGGTGGAGCAAATTGGGGCACGACCTAGCCGGTGTGATAGGGAACCATCACACAAGGCTTAGCATCCTTCAAGACACAAGAATGATCATACGGAAGACAACTCATGTGTGGAGTCAGCTAGAGTAGATGCACCTCAGAGGGGACATGGAGATAGGGTTTCATGACACAAAGATAGATATAAGATCCCTAGGCCAAGGGATGAGCATGAAAAGATAACTAGGGTCGATACTCATGCCTGAGATCATATCAAGAAGATCCTGAAGCTACATCCATCTCATAATTCACACAATAGATGAGGCTTTCAAGAAGATGCTTTGTTAGTGAGTTGACAGCAGTGCTTCAAGCTTTTCTTATGTACTAGTAACATACATGCTTGTGTTGCGATTCATCTTCGAGGATGGAGTAGGTGTCACTCGAGAGACAGTCACTTAGGAGCTCTTTGAGGAGTGGTTTAGGAGCAGAGATACTTATCCATGAGAGTTTTTCAAGAGTAGAAAAGATGAGTTCCATGACCTACGTCAGGAATCTATGATAGTAGTGGAGTAAGAGAGTCGGTTTCTGGATTTGCTTCAGTATGTCAACTACATGTACAATGAGCAAGTTAAGATTCATAGGTTCATGAGGGGCCTGAACTTAGATTTGGGAGGTGTAATACACAATTATTGTCTGCAGACTATAGTTAAGGCCGCTAAGAAGGCCTACATTGCAAAGGAGACTAGGGGGAAGACATCAAGCTAGAGATAGAGTGACAATTTGTATTCAGTAGATGGAGGATAATATGTGGAGGGGGTTATCTCCTCCTCCTCATGGTGGACATGGTTCTACATAGTATTCATTCAGGCCACCATAGAATCCACCTCAGCAGCAACAATAGACTCATCCAAAGTTTATACCTCCACAGAGATTTGACACTCAGAGGGGACGGAGTATGGGGCCTCCCGCTGGGGGTCCCATCAGGACATAGGGAACACCTAGAGCTCAGTCAATAGGAGCTTGTTAGTAGCAACCACAACATTCCATTAGAGAATCATCAAGATCCACGACATAGACGACTAGATTACTACCGCTAGAGCTGCATCTCATTAGAGGGGACCAGGTAGTTGTTATGGATGTGGTGTTCTTGTACATCGTTGGAGAGAGTGCCCTTATAAATGTAATAACAAGGGTAAGGAACTGATTTCATAGACTACAGTTGGTGATATGGGATGTAGCCATCGGATCTATGCAACGTTCGAGAACCACCGGGCATAACATCAAGGCACGGTGATTGAGAATGTAGGTAGCATTGGTGTTATCCCTACCTCTATTATGTTTTATTCTATCTCATCTTATTATTTTATTACACCATCTTTGGTAGAGCGATGCAGGATGGTGGAATTTAGGTAGGGCCTTAGTTGGGATGTCGAGATGGATTCTGGAGCCAAGATCTTAGTAGAATCCTTAGTCAAGGAGTGCGTAGTGGACTTAGGACCCTTCACCACTACCTTGGATCTTCGTATCCTTCCTTTGGGTTCTTATGGAGTTATCTTAGGCATGGATTGGTTATCTACACATAGAGCTAGAGTAGATTGTTACATTAAGGTCATATCTTTTGCAGATGATTTGGGAGTTGATTCAGTGATAGCTGGAGTTAGGAAACCCATCTCGATTCACACTATTTCTACTATGCAACTTAAGTGGTGTGCGCGGCATGGGTATCAGTTGTATGCTATTACAGTTAGTGATAGGTCAGAGGATGGGGCTAGTGGACCTTCACTTGATGATCACCCCATTTTGTAGGATTTTTTTGGATGTATTTCCTAGTGAGTTGTCAGGGTTTCCTCCCCACGTGAGATAGACTTTCACATTGATTTGGTTTCAAGAGTGGAGCCTATCTCACGCGCTCCATATAGGATGACCACACCTGAGCTATGTGAGCTCAAGTTGCAGCTAGAGGGCCTTCTTGATAAAGTCCTAATCCATCCTAGTGTATCCTTTGGGGTGCACCAGTGATTTTGTGAAGTATAAGGATGGATCCTTGTAGTTGTGTGTGGACTATAGATAGTTAAACAAAGTAATGATCAAGAATCGTTACCCCTTTCTCACATCGATGATTTATTTGATCAGATGAAGGGGGAAAAATATTTTTAAGATATATCTTAAGTCAAGCTACCATCAGCTAAGGATTGTGGAGGTAGATATCCACAAGACAACTTTCCACATGAGATATGGCCACTATGAGTTCACGGTGGTACCTTTTGGTCTGATGAATGCCCCTGTAGTATTCATGAGTTTGATGAATGGGGTGTTCAAGACATTTTTAGATCACTTCATGCTCATGTTTCTTGATGACATTCGATATACTCACGTACACGTGAGGAGCATGAGGAGAACCTTCGATGGGTTCTGTGGTGTCTTTGTGAGCAATAACTATATGGGAACCTAGAGAAGTGTGCCTTTTTCCAGTCATAGGTTCAATACTTAGGTCACATCATTTATGGGGAAGGTATTGCAGTTGATCCTTCCAAGATTAGAGCTATTATGGATTGGCCCACACCAACCAATGTGACCAAGTGTGTATTTTTATAGGGTTCACAGGATACTAGAGGTGATTTATTCAGAATTTTCTCATATTACGCACCCCATCACTTCGTTCATCGAAAGGGAAGAATTTTGTTTGGTCGGAGTAGGCCTTTAGGAAACCGAACTAATGCCTTACGATAGCACCAATTCTTACATTGCTAGATCCTCGAGTGATTTCTTTGTGTGTAAAGATGCTTCTTTTGTAGGATTAGGAGGTATTTTGATGCAAGAGGGCCATGTAGTCACCTTTTAGCCTAAAAAAATCAAGGATTATGAACTCAATTATCTGATTCATGATCTCGAGCTTACGATAGTGGTGCATGCTTTGGTGCGTTGGCATCATTTCCTTCTTAGCAGGAGGTTTATTCTCAGGATAGACCATTTAAGCTTATGTCACCTCTTCATATAGCCCAATCTCAACACTCATCAATGGTGTTGGATGGAGTTGTTATGCGAGTACAAAATGGAGATAGAGCATGTGAAGGGGAAGGAGAATGTGGTTGTTGACACTTTGAGTAGACAAAGACATTTGGTTATGGATACTTCAGTGGGTACAAACTTGTGGAGTAGGATTTTGTGACAGCTTCTATCTACTTAGGCTAGAGAGAGATTGAGTCTCGAGACCCCTCGAGGAGAATTTTGATGGATTCACATTATAATTAGATGGACTTCTTAGACATAGAAATTTGGATCTATGTACCTAGGGATGGAGGTTTAAGACACGACATCTTGGAAAAGGCTCATCATGAAATTTATTCATCCCATCTAGGGGTGAAGAAGATGCATGCCACCTTGAGGAATTTGTACCATTGGAGAGGTCTTTGAAGAGATGTAGCTTAGTTTTGTCACATTATTTAGAGTACTATAGGGTGAAGGCCAAGCATTAGCATCCAGATGGCCTTCTCTACCCACATGATATACCAGAGTGCAAATGGGACACCCTTTCTATGGATTTCATAGTAGGGCTACCAACATCAAGATACCACCACAATGCCATCATGGTCACGGTGGATAGATTGAAAAAAGTGGCTCATTTTTCTCCAGTGAAGACCACCTATATATAGCTAGTGTAGTGGCGTGAGTATACGTAGATTATATTTTCAAAATGCATGAGATGCCATGGAATATTATTTGTGACCGTGATCCCTTATAAACCTCTCATTTTTTTACTACCATACAACATGCCCTTAGGATGAGTATCAAATTAATTAAAACATATCATCCAAATACATATGGATAGGAGTAGGTGAATTAGGTTTTGAAGACATGTTTCAGATGTACGTCATGGACCATCAGTCGAGGTGGGAGGAGTACTTGTATTTAGTGAATTTTTTCTACAACAACAATTTCTAGAGTGTAATTGGTATGGCTCCATTTCAGGAAATGTATGGAAGGGAGTGCAAGACACCGCTGAGTTGGGACAAGTTGAAGGACAAGGTTTCTCTTGGGCCAGATTTATTACAGGATATGGAGCATCATGTTGTTATGATTAGATAGAGTTTACATGATGCTCGGGGAAAGAAAGAAGAATTATGTAGATCATAGTTTTGAGGTGGGAACGAAGGTGTTTCTTCATGTCAGGCCACATAAGATCCCTATCTCACATTAGAAAAGGATCTAAGATTGCTCCTAGGTTTATGGGTGCTGTTGAAATCTTGGAATGTATCGGTCCTTTGTCGAGATCGTCTAGAATCATCACCCATCTTGTCTCGCATCCACGATGTATTTCATGTTTCTATTTTTAGGAGGTACATTCTAGATCCTTCTCATGTATTGGATTAGACCGCATTACATGTGCAAGATCAGGGGCAAGTGATGGTGGATCTTGTCCATATTTTAGAGTGCAAGACCTTGGGCCTTCGAGGTAGAGATTGATCAGGTTCACATCTAGTGGGATCGATATGATGAGACAACAAAATACGTGGGAGGATGCCACACCCTTGAGAGCACAGTTCCCACATTTTTTCCAGTGACTTCAGGAGGAAGTTGAGTCTAAGGGGAGGGGGATGTAGTGCCCACTCCTCTTTGACATTGATATTACTTTGATTTTTCTTATTTTGGATTGGAGCCATAGACATTATTATCATATTGATCTTTAGACATTGATAGATGGACATTGTTATATTTGATTAGCTTATTTGATAGACTAGTATGGATGTTTTAGATTTATGACATGATGTGATTTACAGGATGGATTATATGCATGGATTGACATATTATTATTTGATGATATTGAGATACTACTATATTGACACATTGGATTTGATATATAGATGTTGCTTTAGATGATTTAGTTGGTTTTGTGATCTTATTTCTAATTGATAAATTGATAAAATTGAAATATTTAGAATTGTGAAAAATTGGTGAATTACTTAATTTTAGTGATGGTTTAGTTATGATATTGATGATGTGAATTGATATGTATATGTGTGCATTTTATTATCTTGATGTCGTTAATATGGCCATGAGGCTAGAAAGGTATTGTTTTGATATTTGCAAGCATTTGCAACACAATAAACAAAAGGGGATAGGAGACCAACAAAGTGAAGGAATTTGGGGTATCGGAAATAGGTCACATTGGAAACTAGTGTAAATGTATGATGTTATTGTTGTTAGATTGTTAAGAGGTCTCCGTTGGGGGTGGCCTCAAATGTAACCTTGGGTATTGTGGTTTTCCCTATTTGGTATTATTTATTTGTGAGTAATTGTATTTTTGTTAGTATTATGAGTCACTTTTATTATTGTTGTTAAGTACTCCTTTTAAGTTAATTAAACTTGATTAATTAGTGTAATTTAGGATGTGACAAAAAGAGGTAATTAATGTGAGTAGGTATTTCTTGGTTTGTGTTGGATTTGAAAGAATTTAATTACTTTTGAGTGTTGTGCACTCAACCTTACATGTAAATTTTGGATTTTGACTTTCAAGCCAATTTTGGAGGCTTGTGGGACAAGTTAAGCTTGTCCCACACCTCTTAAAGTCACCCACCCACTATGCCTATGATGTGAGGGGCTTATTTTAGGCTTTTTTGTGTGTTTTAATGGAGAAAAAGAGCAATTAATTGCACTTTTCTTACAAGAGTATTTAATTGTGTCCTTTAGGGGTGTGGGTTTGGGTTTGAGTGTGTAAGAGGGTTTTCATTCCCTCAACCACCAATTTATTGTGCTTTGGGGTTTGGGTTTGACCTTGTGATGTGGAATGGAGGAGAAATGATGTGACATCCTACATGGAGCCACATCACCTCTCTCTCCTCTCTTTCTATTTATTCTAATTTGTTTGAGGATTTGGGGGTTACTTGTTTTGTTTTGAGACTTTTTCTTTTGAGAGTGTTGTTTGGAGCTTAGAGTTGGATTGTGCTTTCTTGGACTTGGAAAAAGGCTTGGATATTTCTTTTGGATTGGATACTCTTTCTATGGAAAGGTAGGGTCTTCACCCCATGTTTTTCTTTTGCTATTTTGTTGTGTATATGTTGTGAATGGATGTTTGTTTCATGTTGTGATTTTGGAAAGTAGAATGGCCCTTAGGTTATGTAGGAGAAAATGGAAATGGGGATATTTTGGAGGGAGGCATAAGAGTTTTTATTGGGAATTTTAGGAGGGAGTTGGGTTGGGGTGTCCCACCTTGTGATAAGTAAAATTTGTGCTTATCTTGTTGTCTTATTGTGGGAGGCATAAGAGTGAGGGAGGCATAAGAGTTGTTTTTCTTGGAGGGAGGCATAAGATTTTTGTGGGTTGTGATTGAGTTCTTGGAGGTTTTAAGGTGGGAACCCAAACCCTTGGGAGGCATAAGTAGATTCCCCATGTTCCTTTCTCTTTCTTGGCTTTAGTATGGAGCCTTTGTGCTTGGGAATTTTCTTGTTTTGTTGTTATCTTGGTTTTGTGTTTATTGTGTTGGATGTTTGGTTTGAATGTGATTGTGGAAGCCTTGTTAAGTTTCAAATGGTTGTCTAATACTCTATATTGCTTCATTTTGGGGCTTGGGGTCAATGAGGAAGAAGGCTTCTCTTCCTCATTGGATTATTGGTTGGGTGGGGAGTGTTGCCTATTCCCCTTATTTTTTGTACTTTATTTTGATGAAGATGGTAGAGTTCAAGTGAAGATTGGTTCATATTTGCATTTGAATAAAATGAAGAAAGATCCTACCTTTGTAAATTTGTGGTCATGTTGTTTCCACTTAAAGTGGAAGGCTTGTAAACTTGCATTTTAAAAGTGAAGCTCTTGGTTATTTTGTTTATAAAATTTGTGATGTTAGCCCTTGTTGTAAATGAAAGTGGAGAGCTTGAAATTTATTCCCTTGTATTTGTTGAAAAGAGAGACTATTATATTGTAAGAATGAACCAAGTTCTTGAGAAATATTTGCATTGTCTAGATGAAGTAGAAACTTGGAAGTGGACTTGAAATGGAAATGAAGTTCTTTTAAACCTAAGTTACTTTATTGTCTCCAAAGTGGGATTTGTATCATTTCAAAAATATTGATGATCTTGTTAAAATACACTTGTTTCTTAAAATGGGTTTTCATTTAGTTATTGTGCAAGAAAGGAAATAGTTGCTTGTTTCTATTGAAAAGAAGGCATATGGAAGTATTAAAGGAAAGAATAGAGAATGAGTTGATGTTATGTAATTTGAGTATGAAACTAGAAATGTTATCAATCTAGCAACCAATGAATGGAAGACACCTTAGTTCAATCTATTATTGCTTTAAAAACAATTTAAGTTGAAAATTGTTATAAAAATACATTGTTTGAAGGTTCTATTTTCAGAGTACAAAATTGCCACCATGTGCAGAAAGCAGCGGTTTTGAACCGTCATCTAGTACAAAGCGACGGATGATGAACTGCCCCTAGTAGGCGGCATTTTTGTCACTTTCGATGGAAAAATAAAATCCAACTATAAAAATAACCTAGATTTAAAATTAAATTAGATCTAAGCCGAAAACCATTAAAAGGAAACCTCCATCAACTAGAACTGAATTGAATCTAAGTGTTTAAGCTCTCCAATCTCTTTATGGCACCCACATGGGTAAAATTTGAAGATTTTATGAATTGGGGTTTTCCCCAATTGTTGATCACAAAAAAGAAAGAAAATGTTTCCATTAAATAACAAAACAAATTCATTATAGGATCTCTACATTAAACAAATGAGAAATCTACAATATTAAAATATTTACAATAAAAACCATGAAATTTTTCCATGGTTTCTCTTCTTTCTCTCATGGCTCCTCCTCCTTCTCCTCCCAAAACCTATAAAATAAAAATGAGCAAATAAGCCAAAAGAATGAATAAGAACACTCCATAAAGATGATTTTGGTTAGTTTGAAATCCCTAAGATCCTAGGGCCCATATTAAATCTATCTAAGTGTTTTTATTAATCTCTACAAAATTTAGGTGGGAATATGTTTTAAATGAAATGCATGTATAAGTTAGGAATGGGGCCACTAAAGGAGTGTTAGAAGGTAAACATGAATTGTAACCTTAATATTAGTTTGTGGCTTTTAAAATTAAAAGGGATTTGACTCTTGTATTTAATTAAATCAAATTTACTCTATGGTAATTAGACAATATTTATTTTAGGGATTAAATTTATTTGTATTTAACTTAATGGGAGGGTAAGTTTAGACTTAGCCCTAGAATAATAAATTAATAAATGACATTAGAACTATGTTACTAAATTAAATAAAGATTGTAACAAGGGGATTTTAAGCCCGAACTAGGGAATTAAATAATATTAATTAAATGTTAATTAAAATGAATAAAATTTTAACTGAGAAATAAACTAAACCTAGTTGAAGGTTACATTGTTACAACAGTTTTAACAAAAACGTGTATTCCGTAAATTTTTAAATCTAACTATTGGGTTGTCTTGGGTTTTGTGCGGGAAATTTGTGGGCATTACAATTACCTTATCTAATAAATAAGCATTAATATCATTTGTAATATCATATCTATGTAGTTTCTTTCATCAATAATAATTTTTGGAGACACTCTTAATAAAGTAATCTCAAGCTTTATGGGTAAATATGCTTATGCTCCATAAGCTATTGAATAGAGGGTGCATGTATATTTATTTACATTCATGTTTACAATATTCGAGAAGGATGTAATATATCTAGTTATGTGAATCATTTCCATTTTTTACCATATTTGATAAAACAATAATAATAATCTTGTTCGACACTTTTATTTTATCGTTTCCTTGTGAATAATGAGTTGTGTATGTTTGGTCTTATATTTGTAGAAAATGTTCTTAAGATTATATGAACCATTATCGGTAATAATATAGGACATTTGACATTTCACACATTGTTAGATGTTGAATGTGTCTATATGTGACACTTGTTTAACTAACAACACAACATGGTGTTAATTCTCAAGTCTAGGATTCACAACTTAAAAATAACCTCTAGAGATACTTGGTTCTCATCTACTTCTACTCCTATAACTATCACTAATCTCTGAGATCTAACACCATATAGGAAAAGGGGGAAGTAAAATAACATAAAAGAGAAATATTGTGCACTAAGAGAGAAACAAGTATCTTTATCCTTCTTTGTGTCCGAGGATAACATAGTATAGTAGGTGAATGAAAGTAAAATCCCCACACAAAATGATAACATGATCTAGCTAAAAATGAATTGTAATCGATCAAAGATACAATGGATAATCTTAGGATAGATGTAAGCCACAACAATTAATTGTTTCTCGAATATATGTAGTTGTATTAAACTACTAAATGAGGCCTATGGTGCATTACATTCACCAATATAGAGGATAAAACACATGGAAAAATTAAATGAGAACTAAAATGAATTCTAGAGACAAAAATGAATAGCTAAAATAAATCTGAAGGGAAAAATGCTAGCCCTTAGAATAGAACAAAATCTTCCCATTTTATAAGATAAGGGAGGGAAAATAATATTTGAAAAGAAGATAGAGGAGGCTTGAAGGAATAATTTTGGATCATCTTTCATGGTAGAGAATCTAATATTGTAGCATGAACAATACTTATGAAAGAGATAAACAATGTTTGTATTCAATATCATTCTAAAAAATCTTGTGGACGATAAATTTTAATCATGTCACTTCACATACATGTCATTAGGTAGATCATTAGCTTTTGTAAATAATTTGGTTACTATGGAGAACTTAATGACCATCACGGGCTTACACTTGTGGGAGTATTTGTGGACATGAATGTCAGTTAGTAGTGATTAGTTGTAGTGATCTATAGAATAGGAGTGAAGGGATGAGCCTTAAAATATGGTAGCATGAGAGATATGTCACAAAATAAAGAGAAAACTTAATAGATACTCAAACAAGATGAAGAAGATGGAAGATATTTTTTGCACAAAATGCATCTAAAAAAGCAAGTCATCAGTCATCAAATTATTGGGATGATAAAATAAGAATACCATGGAAATTTGATGTATTATGCACCAAGGATAAGAGAATCATAGGTGTTAACAAGGTGGTACGACTCTATGAAGTTATGTTGTGGATTAGAAGGGTTTTTAGGAAAATATTTGTTCATCCCAACTTAGAATAGTGTTATGCATCTCAGATAGAATGGAGTGGATTCATGCAAGCATCCATGCATTTATGATAGATTCATGGCATTTCACAAATTGATAATATGACATGGTTGAAAGAAAAGGAAATCATAAAAAATTAGAAGGGGAAAATGGAAGTGGGAGAAAGGAAAAAGGTTGTAAGGGTGATGAGTAATAATTTTATGGTCAGAAGAAAATGTTGGAAGATTGAGCAACCTCAAACTTAGGCAAGTGAATAAGTTGGGGAAATTCTATGTTGTGTGGGTTGTGAGCAACCAACGGCTTTGAAAAAGGCTTCATGGATTAACACAATGGTTCTCGACTTACGATGAGTCATGGTGAGAGGGGTCCTTGGTGGAATTTGAAATTAATGTGTAGTAATTCATACTAGTTTCAACCCAAAAACTAAAGAAAATGCCACTAAATTTTACAAAAAGTTACAATTTCTTAGTTTCTTGATTTTTTTAATGAGTAGTGCGCACTCATTGGGCACTAGATTACATAGATTGTTGGCATCTCTGCTCATACTTCAGAGGAAGTATATAATGGATTTACAATTATGAGTAAGTGTACAACTAAACTAGTAATCACATTCATCCTAAAACACTATGAGTAAGGGGCATTCACTCCATCAAATTCACCCTGGGAACGATCCTAACCTCAACCATTTTGACTCGTGTCAAGTATCTCTAGACCTTGCACTCAAGAAGACTTGATCACTAGTGGGATTTATCCAAGCCAATTAGTTTCTTGATCTTTTAAATGCACGATGTTAGAAAAATGGGTAAGAGGATAAGTTTGGTTAATAATTATGATGGCTTATAGGGAAAATTTCTTACTAAGTGTAGAAAAATAGTAGCCTTTAACCATGTATTAATCATGGAGTCTACATGGGAACACTTTCCTTCAAATCCTTTCTAATTCTACATCATCATAAGGGCTCTAGAACTTATATAAACAATAGAGAAACACATACATGTTCCAACTAGAAAATGTAGGGTTTGTTGAGAAAAATTATCTTGTAAAAATAACATCTACCCTAACCTACTCTAACAATTTACAAATTAAAACTACACAAATCCATAGACTTACTACGATAAATAGCTTTCTTTTCTAATTATGTGTGGCCATGTGATGGGATTTATGTTGGTCGTAGTAAATGACAAGAACACACTTAGTTTGGGGTGTTCTTTTCCTTCAAAATTTAATCCTCACACCCCTCATTCACTTGTGCTTTACTTATTAGGGTGTATCATATAACATGTAATACATTAATTGAAGTTGTTCCCCATGTTTTGTAATGAGCATGGTTGATGGTGAACTTAGATCGGGAACTGAGATAGCCTAATGTTTTAATGAACACCCATCGATCAAAGAAAAATTATTTCATCCTTTGTACATTTCATCCCCATCCTTAGCCCCATTAATAAGTCATATAGAAATATATCCCTCATCCTCCTATGTTTGGGCTTTAAGCTCTTATATAAATTTAAGATTATAGTACTCGATGGTAGTGGCAAGTCCTAAATATGTAGTGTAATTTGGGTCACTACACTCAACGAACATGGCTTTCTCATACATTTACTTTGTCTTTTGACCTTAATTGATCATTCTTGATATAAAAATATCTAATGAAGTTTTCTCAAGTAGGCCAAAAAGTAAGTGTAGGGATGTTGTTTTATTTGAGCTCTTTGGAAAGGGACTTATTGGGATCATCCTACTTGACTCACCTTTCTAATAATTGGAATTCAAAGGAAACTAGGAATTGTTTCCTAATGTTTACCTACTCACATAAATCCTCCCACTTGTGGGATTTTGAACTTGCATGAATTGTTGTGAATCATTCGTAAGGATCCTAGCACTAATGTTCTTTCATTTGATCTCTTCGGGAAAGGATTGGTTATATTTTAGGGTCTATTAAAGAATAGTATTCCCTATTATAAATTAAGGAGGACTAGAGAGCTCTAAGAAGCAAAATCAAGAGGTCTAGGAAGATCCATGGAAGGTTAGTTTGCATTTCATTATATGTGTTCTTGAAAGAGTGAAGACATTGGGTGATATATTTTTACTTCTAAAAGTGGGTAGAGTCAATATTATCACTAAAATATTTACTATAAGTTCAAAAATAGGGGACTTTCATGATATTTTTAACACAAACAAAACATTGTGTCCCATTGTGCATTCCAAAAATTGTTGAGAGTTAAAACCATATATTTGTGAAAAAAATTTAACTACCAACACAACATGTGGTTACTTCTTAAATATGGTACTTGTAATTTTAAGCCAACCTCCAAAAATATTTAGTTCTTATCTACTTATACTCCTAAATATATAACTAATCTACATAATCTAACACCATATGTGAATAGGGTAGAAGGAAAATAACATAAAAGAGAAAGGTGATACACTAAGATAGAAATAGGGATCTTCTTCCTTCTATATATCATAAGGTAACATAGTATATTAGGAGAATACAAGTATAATTCCCACACACAAAATGATAGAATGCATTAGGTAATAATGATATCTAATATATTTTTGAGACAAGGGATAAGAGTAGGAAAATATAAGCCACAACACTTAATCATTGCTCAAATATATGCAACTCAGTAGTGCCCACTCCTCTTCGACACCTATTTTCTATGATCATGATTATTAGTTTTTAGTGACATGGACATTATTATGATATTTTGGATAGCCTATTGTTAGACATTATGGACATTGTGATTATCATTGTGTTTTGGCTCTTATGATGGACTATATGGGTACATAGAGGACATTGATAGATATTACAAGTACATGATGATGATTTAGTGTTGTTTTGTTATATGCTAACATCTTGGACTCTTGACAGTGATGATTATGTTAGATGATTGGACTAACCATATGAGTACATTGATGTTATGATTTATTAATAATATGATGATAATAGGTGATCAGTAGTATGTTGTCGAATGCATCTAAGTAGGTTTAAATTGTAGTAAGTATGTGAATTGCATGGTTATCATAAAATATGAATTGTGATAGATGGTTATGCATAGGCGTAGGGTGATAATAAATGTTAATGGATATGGTAGAATTGTGATGATTAGTAATTGTAAATAATTGATTTAGAATAGAATTGCTTAACCATGATAATGATACAGTTATGTTGTATGATGATTTTATTTGATAAATGATATATGTGTTTTGATTTCTTGACGTATTGATATGGCCTTGAGGCCAAAGGTGGTATTTTCTTGGTTGTATATAGGAAACGAAATCACAATAAACAAATAAGGGACTAGGATACTAATTATGGAAGAATATTGGATGTTTACAACTTGGTCACCTTGGCAGCCATGTGTGTTTTTGTGTGTATTGTTGTTTTTCTTGTCGTATTTGTTAGGAGGTCTCCAAGGGGGAGCAACCTCATAAGTGACCATGGGTGTGAATGTTGTATTTTCCCTTTTATTTTATTGTCTTAGTTATGTATGTGATTTTATTAAATTGTAATGTCTTCTCATTTTATTTTACTTATTTAGTGTTCTCTTGATTTAGTTAATTAACTATGTGGATTATGTTAATTTGGTGATGTGACAATGGGGGAAATTAATGTGTTAGATAGTCCTTATTTTCTTCATGATTTTAGATGGATTTTATTTGATTTTCATATTTTTTTCCCATCCTCATATCTCAAATCTCGGATTTGGGCGGTGAGCCCATTTTGGGAGGCTTGTGGGACAAGTCCCATACTCCTTAAACTCTCCCACCAACCCAACCTATGATATAAGGGGTCAAATTTAGCCCCTATTATGTATTTTTGAAGGAAAAATAGGCAATTAATTCCACCCCTTTTCCTAACTCTCTTAATTGTGTCCTTGAAAGTATGGAATGGTAGATTGTGTGTGAATATGGAAGTGTCATACCTTCACCTTACTCATTTATGGATTCTTGGATTATGTTTTTGACTTGTGAGGTGGATTGGGGAGAAATGATGTGGCATCCTACATGGAGCCACCTCACCATCCTCTCCACCATTTTCTATTTATTGAAGTTTCTTGGTTGTTTTGGGGTTACTTGCTTGGGGATTTTGGAGATATTGGATAGGAGTTGTATTACATTGTGGAAAGAAGTGGGAGCTTGGTTTCTTGAAGGTTGAAGGAGATATCAATGACAAGGTAGGATCTATACTTGGTATTTTTGTTCCTTGTTTGTGCATAGAATTGAGAACTATGTGAATGAATGTGATTTTGTATGGATTTGGGTAGATTTGGCCATAGGTGTGGTGTAGGGAGAGGAAATGGGGCCATTATCAAGGTAAAAGTGAGTGTGTGAGGTTTTTTGGAGGGAGTGTGGGAAGGGAAATCCACCTATGTGGAGTTAAAAGGAAACTATGTCATGGTGTATATTTCAAAATGGGGAGATAAGTGATTCTATATGTGTGTATAGTGCACTTGGAGGTTTTGGGTGGATCCCTATCCCACTTGGGAGGTATAAGGATATGGCCACCATGTTTCCCTTCTCCTTTGGCTTTATTTTGAGCCTATGTGTTTTATTATGTTGATGATTTTTTTTCCTCTTAGTGTTATTGCTTTTGAGTGTTGTATACTTATGTGTGTGTAAGTGTTATTTGAATCCATCTTGTGAGACTTTCTTTAGTTGTGAACACCCCTTATTCTTCCATTGTTGGGGCTCGGGGCCAAATGAGAAGGTTGGCTTCACCTTCTCATTGGATTAAGGTTGGGAGGTGAGTGTTTCCTAGATCCCTTCCCTTGTTGTTGTGTTGAAGATGGAGAAAAGAAAAGGAGATGCAAGTTTGGTTTCATAGGAGGAAGTTAAATGTGTGTTTGCAACAAAAAACGATTTATTGTAAAGTCTAGCATGTTGTCTCCACTTTTGTGTGGATGGATTTTTGTACTTGCATTTTAAATTTTGAGTTCTTATAAGGAGTGATTCAAATCTGAAACGAACTATTAAGATATAAAATGTATATAGTTGAAAGAAGAGCATTTGGAGTTTTATCCTATTCAAACTTGCATTGTTTTAAAATCTGAAATTTAATTTAAAGTTGTACATTATCTAAAAACTGAAATTGTTCTTCCTTGAATGTAGAAATACATTGAAGTATATAAATGGTTTTTATTTTATTTTATTTTTGCAATGTTCTTGTCATGCTTCAATGGTGGAATCCTTGATTTAATATGTATAATTACCTTTTGTTTTCATATGAAATTGTGAAAGTAAACAATCTTTGTATACTTCTTATTGTGATTAAATATTTCCTTTCTTTAGTTGAAAACAAACAAACCTATTTTACTTATACTTGTGTATCCCTTTTAAACTATTGGCCAACAAATATACATGTGTGTGTCTTTATATATATATTCATTTATACAAATATGTTGTCTAAATACTTTTGAAAACAATATTAACCATGGAATATATTTAATTATATATATATATATATATATATATATATATATATATATATATAGTTGGGGTGGGGGTGGACTACTCAGGCGGTGGTGGTGTGAGCACCACCCACACCCCACACCCTTGCTCCCTTCATAGCCACGGTTGTAGCCACCCCCACCCTCATAAAAACAATAAACTCCTCCTGCTGCGTATAGCTAGTATGGAACCCCCTTGTTGCTTTATATATAGGGGTATATTTGTTTAAAACCTAGATTTAACCTTTCAAACACAAAAAAATCCATAGGGTAAACAATTACCCATAACTAGAAAATATGGTAGTATCTTTTCATTGAAACTACAAACCCTGGGGGTAAATTAAAATAGAAGAGAAAATAAATATGGGAAGATATTCTTCTTCAATGGCAGATCTTGAAAAAAAAAAGAGATACCTCCATAGCACTTCATAAGCCTCCATAGCCTCCATCTTCTCCTACCTCAAACTCAACATGTGCAAATGGAGGCACATTAGGTGAACAACAGGATAAAAAGAAAACATAATGATGTTTGTAGGGATTTTAGGAAAACCTAGAATCTAAGGGCTATTACTTTTTGGAATTAGTGTAATGTTTATTTAGGGTGTTGAAAATACCCGCATCCTTGTACAATTGAGGATTTTAGAGAGGATCCACAATCTAGGTTACAATAAAGGGGACAACCATTAGAAACATAAGTGAAGAAACCTATGAAACCATAGTGAAGATGCAACGACCAATGAAAATGACCATAGTAAGTGGAGAAGCAACCAATGACAAGAGTAGCAAGAGGAGCAAAGTAATCAAAGCAAGAGGAGCATCCACCAAATGACAATAGCGAGAGGAGCAGACCACCGAGAGGAGTAGTAACCAACAAGAGGAGAAGCCACCAACAACAAAAGTGAGAGGAGCAGCCACTACTAACAACAATGAGAGGAGAAACAACCAACGATAAGAGTAGAAACTAGTGACATAAGCGAGAGGAGTGGTCACCAAGGACGGCAGCGAGAGAAGTAGCAACCAACGACAACACAACGAGGAGAGATGTCACATGTAGCGGTGAAGCCACCTCTCGAGGAGGATTGTGCCTCGAGGGGATTCAAAAATTGATGGGAAAGCGCATAGCTATGTGACTTGACCGCACCACTCCCACCCCATCGGCAATCTAAGGGCTATTATTGATCTAATCCAAAGGTAGAGATTAGATCCTACACCGTTTAAGTTGTGGGTATTTTGATGGGAATAGATGTTTTATTATTTAAACTAATGAGGTACCTAGGAAATTTCATACATGAAAGTAGTGGGTCTAGGTAAGGTTGTGACATATTTTATTTGTGGGTAAATAAACAAATAATGTGCATGGGTGGTTTAATTAATTTATGTAAGGGAATTTAAAGGATTAAAATTAAATGTGTAAATAAATAAATTAATGTGTAGCATGGGTATTATGTACTTAGGGAAATAAATTTAAATTAAACTTAGGAAAAGATTTTAATAAATTTAATAGGAACTTAAGTGGATAAAATAAATGAGATTAATTTAGGAAATATTTTAAATAAAATTAATGGGAACTTAAGAGGAGGATTTAACTCCGTAATAATTTTGGGAATTAAATAATAGTATTTAATTATTAATTTGGTTCCGACTCCTTTAAGGGAGCATAGTATTTAATAGATGAGAAATTAAATAAATATGTTAATACTTTAATAAATGCAATACATGTATGTTTAAACAACAAAATTCCCTGTAATTTTCCCAAGTGATTGATGAAGTTTTGGCATGGTTTTGGTGGTATCGGATTTTGGGCATCACACTTTGGTATATGAAAGGAGATTCGAGACACTTGAACCTTTGGGATTAAAATAATAATAAATGATAATAAAATTTTTGGATTGTTTCACTCACCTATGTGGGTCATGTTGATCCCAGTTATTAGGAAATGTTAATTCAGTTTGATATTCTTATGAACTTCCTGAGTGATAGGAATTTGGTTCCTTGTGAAGAATGTTGGTTAATGGGTTCCTAGCTCATGGTTATGGTCATGTGATGGTGTTGACCCCGTAGAGACCCTCCCTTATCTAGATTTCTATTTTTTTTGGTGTAATTCTTGGGAATTAGTGCTAGAGGTAATGTTTAGGGGCCATTATGGAGGAAATCTAGAGATTGATTAGTTGCTTTAAGATTCCCTTTTTTTCGGTGGCTAGGAAAGTTGGGTATGGTTTATCAATAGTTGCATACTTTGGTGATGTTCATCACTTTGAGGACTTAATCCCATATGGGAGAGTAGATATCATGACATGATGTCACATTAGATCATGTTTTTGTATGTATATTATGAGATGTGAGCTCGATGTATAGTACCCCTACTGGTGTAGCCCACGAAGGGCTACGAAGTGATTTTGATGTGGATATTTCATGTGTTTTATATTTGTAAACTTAAAATTTTATCAAGGACCAACATTTTATTTTAATGATTTGTTGAGAAGCTCTGAGGCTCTTCTTATTATTTTGTCTTATTGCGAGATTTTTAGGATTAAAATACGACTACTTAGCCATTTCTTTTGATTGCCGATATTTCTTGGATTTTATCTCTATTTGGTGACTCAGAGCTTTTTTTCCTCGAAGGCCACTTGGCTAAATGTCGTCAAGAATGTTATATGGTTTTTTCTTGTCTACTAGTGAGCTAGTTCTATTTTGTTTATATTGTGTTCTCTTGTGTGGGGGTACACCCTAGGTGTCATGACTATTTTCTTAGGTGCTTCAGGTCTTCCTTTGGCTTTGGGGTGACATGACTTCATGTGTCTAGGACCTTGGAGTGACCCTCTTAATGCTAACATTTCCTAGGTAGAGGGCTCTCTGTGTCATGCAATATAGTTGGTAGTTTTGATGGTGATTATGTTTCTTCTTGCACCTTAGTATGAGTTTTTTTCATCATTAGGATAGATGTGATACTCACTATGAACTTATGGATTATGTGGGGACAAATTAACTCTTGGATAATTATAGGTTTCTAGTGGATAGTGTATTGTTGGGATATGATGGTCCACGATGGGCATACTGGAGTCCTAACTCGGTTTCTTTGTGTTATTTAAGAAAAGATCGACATTTTGGACTATAAATACCCTAGATAAATATGGTTATACTCAAGATCCTTTGAAAGCTTTTTGCTTAAATAAGTATGTTTGTCTTGATCTGACCCATAGATAGATATACCCTTGTCTTAATCTCTTGAATTGTTTAGCATATACCACATTATAATCCATTAGTATTGAGTTATGTTTAGGTAGATATGGATGCATTGGGCTCCTTTGGACTTTTTTGCTTAGATATTTTGGTTTTATAGGTCTTAAGTTTCCGACCTTGGTTGTGTTTATGTCATTATCTTTCATCCAAGGCTATAACTCTTGGCTTAGAGAGTATATGTTTGAGTAAATCATTTAACTTCCCTCTTGATATTTTGATGTCCTCTTGGTGAGGAAGTGTGGTTTCTATGGGGTAAAACCCCTTTTTTTTTCATCTTGGTTGCTTGGTTGAGGTATACCCTTGTGGAGGTATAAGTTTTTTTGGGAAACTCTCTCATCTAGTGAACCTATTTTGGGTTTAAACCATAAACATTGTTTTTCCCTCATATTGATCTAAACTCCTTGAACTCGTAAAAGAAAATTTATAACTTCATAATGTACACCTTCATCGTATCTCTTATTGATACTTGTGGAGACTCACTTGGAATGCATTGGTGATGCATGTAACTCTTGGGAAAACTCTTGTAAACTTGGTGTGTTTCATTTTGTTAATGACCTCTTGTTTTCTATGAACTTATTAATGTGATAATTTTGGCTCTTTCTACTCATTAAAATTCAATTGGTATTGTGATAAACCTGAGCATATTAGAACTCTAATTGGGAGGCTTGGATTTTCAAAACTTAATAAGTAAATTGGGACATTAGGAAGATGGTTCCTTACTCTAACCTTGTAGTTTAATAGAAGAAATAAAAACTATGTGAAAAATAGAAAAGAATCCTCTCATACTTCCCTAGAAGTAAAATGAATAATTTTTCCACCCATATAGAATGGTGAGATATCATGCCAACATTGGTGATGACCCTTAATGACACAAGATATGGGATATCATAATATAAGGAATGCATTAATTAGAAAACTTATAAGAAATATGCTTAGAACGTAATTATAACTTGTGTTTTATAATTTGGAATATGGAATGGATAATTTTATGGGATTGAGCACAAGTAGAATGTACAAATAAACAACCTTGATTATATAAATTGCTATTGCATGCCCTAAAATTTATAAAGGACATAATGAATGGTTGAGCTAATTGAAAGGTTCCTTGAGCTATTGTATGAGTATCTAATCTCAATTGCACCCTAAGATTTTGGGTTGTGAAATGGTTGAGTACTTCCCATACCTCCTTTTTATATCAAACAAAAACATATGTATAATGTTTATAACACAAGTTACATGCTAGGTCATTTTTGGACCTCTCACTAGTTAGTATGAAATTTTTAGAAGTATGCATAAGGATATTATCACCTTGTTAGAATGGATTAATTGTTATGTTCATATTGGTGGGCCCTATGTCCATCTTGCCAACGGTGGAAACTATTTGAACCTTTAAATCTGTCCACCTACCATGAATAATGGAGTACCTTATTGATAGTGATGTGTTCTAGCCATGTTTTACTCCCTTGAACATAAATGTGTGTAATCTTCCTTGATGGAGCCTTTCAGGTCATCATCGTACCCTTTTTTCCTCTTAGCTGAAAGGTGTATGATTTGTGATCTTTTAGGAGTGAGTCTATATCTCTAGTTTTAAGAGAGGCACCCTTCTTGTGTTTGGAATAGGTCATTGGTGACCTAGGCTTATTGAAAGCTTAGGCAACATATGTTAAGGATATGGAGGAATTTTGAATCTTCCTTCCTTTTGGGGAAACATGATGTTATCCCCCTTTTCCTTTGGGGAGGAGAGAAAGGGAAGGTTGTTTTTGTAAGTTTCAACAAGAATGTTTGGTGTGTTCTCTAGTAAATTGCTATTTGACCTCTCTTGTTGCCTATTTTCTCCTAGCTCGCTTGAGTGTTCCTATGTGTTATAATATTAATATTGTGTTCATTTTAAGATTCTTTTGAGCTAGGGTGGGTTCTAAAATTAATAAATTTCATTTTTTATATATAGAGAGAATGGTATCTCTTGTGTCGATATGATAGTATGGGAAAAGATTGCCTATCACCAAAATGGAAATGTTATCTAATTGATTGGGTATTCTAAATTAGGATTAGTGGTTGTGTGTTATGATATTTGGGTAAAATTCAAGTTATGGAAACCTTGTGGCCAAGATCATGCTTAGTGTTACCATGAAAATTTAAGGGAGTTCTTCTGAATTATATAAAGTACTTCCAATGAATAGTCTACATCCTTGTAAACACTTTTGTTAAAATTAGGTGTTTTCCTTGTTGTTAAGCCTCATTTGTGTGGCCCTGAATTTGTTATCCCTATAAGAAGGTGTGGTTTCTCATGCAAAATTGAAGGTCATGATTGGTAGTTGTTAATTTTGTCTAAAAGAATGAACCTTGAAGTGTAATTCAACCTAAGTGGAAGTCTTATCCTTCCTTTTACTACGTGTGCACCCATGTGTGGCTACGTGGACACCTTATGTACATAAATTTTCCTATTCTTCATGGACCTTAGTTGTCATTCATTGGGGTCCCATCGAAAATTTCCTATTTAAATGTTTTGTGTTGTAACTTGGTTAACCTCGTAGAGATTATTCGTAGGTTTGAATGCTAACAATCTTGTTTGGAGGAGGTTAGTATCTGTGCCTAATAGTCTCCCTTCTCTTTTACAATAGTGTTGGACCAAACTTGGGTTCCGAGGGACACACTTTTCTTGAAGTAAAGAAACCCCATGGAAGGCATGACTTCTATTCATATGCATTGTTTTCCTACCTCTTTCCATGACTTCAGGAGGAAGTCAAGTCTAAGGGGAGGGGGATGTAGTGCCCACTCCTCTTCAACACCTATTTTCTATGATCATGATTATTAGTTGCTTAGTGACATGGACATTATATGATATTTTGATAACCTATTGTTAGACATTATGGACATTGTGATTATCATTGTGTTTTGGCTCTTATTATGGATTGTATGGGTACATAGAGGACATTGATAGATATTGTAGTACATGATGATGATTTAGTGTTTTTTATTATATGCTGACATCTTGGACTCTTGAATATGATTACATTGATGTTATGTGCACATTGATAATGATTTATTAATAATGTGATGATAATAGATGATCAATAATATGTTGTCAAATGCATCTAAGTAGATATAAATTACAAGTAAGTATGTGAATTGCATGGTTATTGTAAAATATGAATTGTGATAGATGATTATGCATAGGTGTAGGGTGATAGTAAATGTTAATGGGATATGGTAGAATTGTGATGATTAGTAATTGTAAATAATTGATTTAGAATATAATTTCTTAACCATGATAATGATACAGTTATGTTGTATGATGATGTTATATGATAAATGATATATGTGTTTTGATTTCTTGACATATTGATATGGCCTTGAGGCCAAAGGTGGTATTGTCTTGTTGTATTAGGAAATGAAATCACAATAAACAAAGAAGGGACTAGGAGACTAACTATGGAAGAATACCGGATGTTTACAACTTGGTCACCTTGGCAACCGTGTGTGTGTGTGTGTGTGTGTGTGTGTGTGTGTGTGTGTGTTTTGTTGTTTTACTTGTCATTTTTGTTAGGAGGTCTCCAAGGGGGAGTAACCTCATAAGTGACCATGGGTGTGAATGTTGTATTTTCCTTTTATTTTATTGTCTTAGTTGTGTATGTGATTTTATTGAATTGTAATGTCTTCTCATTTTATTGTACTTATTTAGTGTGCTCTTGATTTAGTTAATTAACTATGTGGATTATGCTAATTGGGTGATGTGACTATGGGGGAAATAAATGTGTTAGATAGTCCTTACTTTCTTCATGATTTTGGATGGATTTTATTTGATTTTGATTTGTGTACCCATCCCCATCTCTCAAATCTCGGATTTGGGCTTTGAGCCCATTTTTGGAGGCTTGTGGGACAAGTTATACTTGTCCCATACTCCTTAAACTCTCCCACCAACCCAACCTATGATATGAGGGGTCAAATTTAGCCCCTATTATGTATTTTTGAAGGGAAAATAGCAATTAATGCCACCTTTTTCCTTACTCTCTTAATTATGTCCTTGAAAGTATGGAATGGAGGATTGTGTGTGAGAATGGAAAGTGTCATACCCTCACCTTACTCATTTATGGAGTCTTGATTATGTGTTTGACTTGTGAGGTGGATTGGGGGGAAATGATGTGGCATCCTACATGGAGCCACCTCACCATCCTCTCCACCATTTTCTATTTATTGGAGTTTCTTTGTTGTTTTGGGGATGCTTGGGGATTTTGGGGATTCTTGGATTTCTTGGAAATGAGTTAGAGTCTTGCATTGGGAAAGAAGTGGGATGTTGGTTGCTTGAATGTTGGTGCATGGCATTGAGAACTGTGTGAATGCATTTTGTTTTGTATGGATATGGGTACATTTTACCTTAGCGATGGTGTAGGGAGAGGGAAATGGGGCCATTTGTGGAGGTAAAAGGGAGTGTGTGAGGTTTTTGGAGGGAGTGTGGGAAGGGAAATCCACCTATGTGGAGTTAAAAGGAAACTATATCATGGTGTATCTTTCAAAATGGAGAGATAAGGGATGTCATTGTGTATCTTTCAAAATGGGGAGATAAGGGGTTTTTGTGTGTATAGTTCACTTGGAGGCTTTGGGTGGATCCCTATCCCACTTTGGAGGTATAAGGAGATGGCCACCGTGTTTCCTTTCTCCTTTTGTTTTACTTTGAGCCTATGTGTTTTATTATAATGATGATTTTTTTCCTCTTAGTGTTATTGCTTGAGTGTTGCATACTTGTATGTGTAAGTGTTATTTAAAGCCATCTTATGAGAGCTTCCTTGGTTTTGAACACCCCTTATTCTTCCATTTTGGGGCTTGGGGAAATGAGAAGGTTGGATTCACCTTCTCATTGGTTTAAGGTTGGGAGGTAAGTGTTAACTAGCTCCCTTCCCTTGTTTTTGTGTTGAAGATGTAGAAAAACAAAAGGAGTTGCAAGTTTGGTTTCATCGGAGGAAGTTTCATGTGTATTTGAAACAAAAAAATATTATTGTAAAATCCAGCATGTTGTTTCCGCTTTTGTGTGGAGGTATTTTTGTACTTGCATTTTAAATTTTGAGTTCTTGTAAGGAGTAATTAAAATCTGAAATGAACTATTAGGATATAAAATGTATATGGTTGAAATAAGAGCATTTGGAAGTTGTATCCTACTCAAAGTTTTAGCCTCATACAAAACAATAAACTCCTCCCTACGCTGTGGCTAGTATGGCACCCCCGCCCTACTGTATGTATGTATGTATGTATGTATGTATGTATGTATGTATGTATGTATGTATGTATGTATGTATGTATGTATGTGTATGTGTGTATGTGTGTATGTATGTATATATGTATATGTATATGTATATATGTATGTATGTGTGTATATGTATATATATATGTATGTTTATGTATATATATACATATACATATACATATATATATATGTATATGTATATGTATATATATACATAAACATACACACACACACACACACACTATATATATCCTTGTAATGTATGTATGTATGTATGTATGTATGTATGTATATATACATAAACACACACACACACACACACACACACACACACACACACACACACACACACACACACATATATATATATACATACATACATATATATATATATATATATATATATATACATACATACATATACATATATATATATATATACATGTATATATATATATATATATATATATATATGTATATATATATATATATATATATATATATATATATATATATATATATATATATATATATATATATATATATATATATATATATATATATATATATATATATATATATATATATATATATATATATATATATATATATATATATATGTATATATATATATATATATATATATATATATATATATATATATATATATATATATATATGTATATATATATATATATATATATATATATATATATATATATATATATATATATATCTATATATGTATGTATATATATATATATATACATATATATATATATATATATATACATATATATATATATATATATATATATATATATATATATATATATATATATATATATATATATATATATATATACATATACATACATGTGTGTGTGTGTGTGTTTAAATCTAGATTTAACATTTTCAAACACATAAAAAGCATAGGATACACAATTACCCATAACCAGAAAATGCTGGTAGTAGATTTTTTTATAAAAATGTTGAAACTACAAACCCACTAGGGGTAAATGAAAATAGAAGAGAAAATAAAGATGGGAAGACATTCTTCC
Organism: Taxus wallichiana var. yunnanensis; assembly: GCA_018340775.1. Taxonomy (NCBI): domain Eukaryota; kingdom Viridiplantae; phylum Streptophyta; class Pinopsida; order Cupressales; family Taxaceae; genus Taxus; species Taxus wallichiana. The sequence continues at coordinate 283,181,382 of CM031239.1, forward strand.
TCAATGGAAGATCTTGAACAAAAAAGAAAGACCTCCATATCCCTTCTTCATAAGCCTCCATAGCCTCCATCTTCTCATACCTGCAAAATTCAACAATGCAAATGGAGGACATTAGGTCAAACAAAAGGCTAAAAAGGAAACATAAGGATGTTTTAGGGCTTTTAGGAAAACCTAGAATCTAAGGGCTAGTATTGATCTAATCCAAGGGTGGAGATTAGATCCTACATCTTTTAAGTTGTGGATATTTTCATGGGAATAGATGTTTTATTAAGTGTGTGGTATTTAAATTAATGGGGCACCCTAGGATATTTTATACATGGAAGTAGTGGGTCTAGGTTAGGTTGTGACATATTTTATTTGTGGGTAAATAAACAAATAATGTGCATGGGTGGTTTAATTAATTTATGTAAGGAAATTTATAAAAATTAAATGTGTAAATAAATAAAGTAAGGTGTAGCATGGACATTATACACTTACGGAAATAAATTTAAATTAAACTTACGAAAATATTTTAGTAGATTTAATAGGGACTTAAGTGGATAAGATAAACGAGATTAATTTAGAAAATATTTTTAATAAAATTAACTTGAACTTAGGAGGAGGATTTATTTCCATAAAATTTTGGGGAATTAAATAATACAATTTAATTATTTTTTTTTTCTAACTCGTTTTAGCGGCGTAGTATTTTATCAATGGGAAATTAAATAAATGTGTTAATAATTTAACAAACGCAATACATAGATGTTTAAACTAAAAAAATCTCGTAATTTTTCCCAAGCGATTGATGAAGTTTTGGAATGGTTTTTGTGCGTCGGATTTTGGGAGTTACACAACTATATTAAACTAAAATATTAGGCCTAGAATACATTAGGTTAATCAATATAGAGGCTAAAACACCATACAAATAAATGGGGACTAAAGTGAATTCTGAAAGAATAAGTATGATAGACAAAAGAAATCAAAAGGGAAAAATAGCAAAGTCTTTAGGATAGAAAAAATGCTTCCCTTTATAGAAGCAAAAAGGGAGGAAAAAGAAGATTTTAAATAATACACATGATTCCTAAAAAGAATTGTGGCTCATATTTCATGGAAAATAATCCAATATTATGGTGTGAATAATATTTTTAAAAGGGGAAAATAGCCATCTAGAATAGCTATCAATATGAAATATATTGTTTCATAAAGTTCTATCGTGTTGTTCCACTTACATGGAATTATATAAATCATTAGGTTCTTTAACTAATTTTGGTAGTATATATGATGCATTTTATAGCCATCATAGGTTCTTGCAACATAGGGAGTAGTCGTGGAAATAAATATTAGCTAATAGTGATCGATTGTAGTGATTCATAGCATTTGAGTAAAGAGACGGGCCCAAAAATATGGCAGCATGAGAGATGCAACAAATAAAAAACACTCTACATATTCTCAAACAACTTGAAGAAGGTGGAACAAGCATTGTTGCAAAAATGTCAATCAAAACAACAAATGATGAGTCACAAATTTTTTGGGATGATTAAAAAAAAGAGGAACATGGAAATTCAAATTAGTATGTAGAAAGGAGAAGAACATCATGGGCATTGATATGGTGGTATAACTATTTGAATTTATGCACGATTTACAATGGTTTTTGAAGAAAATTGTAGTTCATCATGTCTTGTAAAAGTGATATACAACTCGGATAGAATAGTGAAAAAAAAAAGCAGGTATCCACACTTTTGGAAGCTCTTCATGAAATTTTGAAGATTGACAATATGACACAACCAGAAGAAAAAGAAAGTATCAAAGAAGGAATAGGGGAGAATTGAAGTGAGAGAAGGGAAAAGGGATGTATGGGTGATGAGTAAGAATTTTATGGTTGGAGGAAAATTTTGGTGATTATGCAACCTCAAAATTAGCATACATGAATGATTTAAGGAAATTTAGTGGAATATGGGTTATAGGAAACAAAAGCATGAAATGCAACATGGTTGTGTCTCCTCCCTTGAAAAAAATCTTTACGGGTCAACATAATGGTCTCGTGAATTACTACAATATGTTGAGGTATGAAGTTTTTCTATAGATAAATGGTTTTTTGGGGGAGACCATACCCTGGAAATGGTTTTGAAGGGGAACAAACCCCATAATCCAAAGAGGCTCAAAAACCAAAAGAAACATGAAGAGCACATCAAGGAGAAAAGGCTAAAAAATCCAGATAGAGCATGAAGCACAATGGAAATGAAAAAAACTGCCAAAAGAAGCCCAAAAACAAACAAATAGCGGTGAAATAATGGTGCTCTAAGTACAAAAGAGCCAAATAAACGGCCAAGAGTAGAACAAAAACTAGTTCAGGTGAGGTCAAGAACCAACAAAGGCAATTAAAACTTGAACTAGCCTAGTGAAAGGATAACGATTTAGAATTTCCTACCCTGACTCCTGGTGAAGGCGGGGTGAACAACATGTGATGTTTTCTTCATAACTCTTGTCCATACTTCATCACCTTCATTTGAAGAAATGATGTCCACATTCCCTAGAGACTCCGTGAAAATCATGATTACTTTATCGTTTACGTTCTTTGGGAGAGGACTCACCACTTTTATAGCACCGTTTGAATTAACTTACTTTGTCATTTTTTCCATTCATCATATTTCCGTTCCAAGTTATTGATCAACGAATCAACCATAAGTGCCTCGAAATTAACATCTTCCACTTTATTGAATGTATCATGATTTTATTTAATTGTCAACCTATTATTTTGGTCACCAATGAATCCATTCATAGGGTTTGAATCTACCCGACATCGCCTTCATCCTTGGAATTCAGATCTCCCCGATTTGGATGGGATATCTTTTCATTAGCGTAGTTTGCAACTATCACCCCATTTTTTTGTTGGCAACCACCTATGGATCTATTTTCAAAGGGACAACCATGCCCATATTTAATGAACCTTATCCATTCAAATTTGAAATGAGAGGGATACCACCACTATTAATGCTTTCAACCATTGTAGTTTGCTTTCCCGTGTCCACATCACAGTTTTGAATGAAGATAGAAAATCATTTGTATTTTATGTCGTTGGGTGGTTGATGTGGCTAATGGTAGTCTTTCCCTTGCCCACATCACCAAGGACCAGCGAATCTAAAAAAATTCTCTACCTTCCACATACATGTGTTTCCTCTTCCAACATATTACCCAGATCAATTACCAAATCGATGTTTGGGGTCCGAGGCGCTGGATCAGTCCATTCTGGCAAGAAGGTGGATAGGCATCCTTTTGCCATTACATCCATTTCCACCGTGTCTCACTTTCCTGCACTGTTGAAATTTGGTGAGTCCTCATATATGATTTTTTGTTTCCAGATCCCATCTCTGGTTTCCAAGTTGATGATCTCCGGAGGGGAAGAACCAGATGAGATGTTGATGCACATCCTTGCTGCAATAAATCTAGTCCTAGCTATTGTTGTTGGGTCTATAGAAATCAAATCCCCCATTGCTTTAGAAATTCCTACCAACACATCTACCTCCCAGAACTCTAGAGGAAGTCCTGGAAGCCTTATCCAGACAGGACAAGTAGTTAGAATGTGTGTTTTGGAGCCTGGTTTCCATCGAATCATGGAGAGAGTGGTTCTTCTATAGAACCATGGCCCACCCTGCAAAACTTGAACAAGATCTTCTGCAAGTGAGAAGATGAACAGGAACCTTCTGTTTGATAGAGAAATGGTATTGACTGTACCAAGATCTTCCATTTCTTCTTGATCTATCTCTTTACTTGGTCAACATTTTGTCGTATGCCTACAAATGCTCCCATCAACAAAAATTTGAATCTTCCTATGCTCTTTTTACCATTGAATATGGTACTTTCAGCCATGGGGTCTTATTTCCACTCGGGGTTAGCTTTGCAAGACCTCCTTACGTTGGTTTTGAAAAGCTTTATTTCCCATGAGTTTTTCCTCTTTGTCTATTATCTAGTGGCTGACCCTAACTATTGTTCGTGTTTGGTCCCTTTGGTATCCCTGTTTATGTGGTTACATCCAACTCCTCCATGGATCTCAATAATTATTAATACTCATGTATTTTTGTGGTATGAAGTTGCCTTGGTAAAAGACTAATATTAATGTACAATAATTTGTAACCCAAAAACAAAAGAAACTACCACCAAATTTTACAAAAAGGAAAAAATAATTTGTTCTTGATTATTTAAGGGCATAAGGTTTTTAAATGGGTAGGAGGGTCATTTTTTTACATTTTTGGTGTCTCATGGGAGTAATTTCCTACTAGGTGTTAAAAAATAGTAGTATTCAAGCATCCAATTGGGCATGGATTCTACATGAGAAAACTTTCTTTCACCTCCTTTCTCAATATACATCATCGTGGCTCCAAACCGTAAATACAAAATAGAGAAATACATACATATTAGAGGTAAAAATGTAGCGTGTGTAGAGAACTTATTCTATAGAAATTAAATTTATCCTAGCCTAATCTAACAATGTATAGAGAAAAATAATACAAATCCACCGACCAACTAGGAGAAATAACTTCTTATGTGGGTGCTGATTCTTTGGCCCACTTAGTGACATCCAAAGGAATTCACAAAGAAAGGAAAGAACCACTTAAGTTATGTCCATAAGTGTTATGGTTTTAACCTTAGTAAGATGATGTGGTCCTACATGGTAGCTACGATTATAGTCATAAGTGTTACACCCATAAGGGTTATGGAAATAAGGGTTACTGATCATAACCAAGATGACATTTATAAAGCCAAAAAATTCCCCATTTGGTATTACAGCTGAACCTTAGTGAGTATTGGCATTAATGAATTTGGGTGAGTGTTGGGAGCGACAATTTTGCTAGTCGCAAGTGTTGATAGAAGCGAGTGTTAGTAGGTAAAGATTAGAAATTACATTTTTAATTTAAAATTGAAATTTTTACAATGAACGGGAATTAAATCGAGAAATGAGCGTTGGCATGTAAATATAAGAAATTACATTTTTTATATTGAAGTTAAATTACTTTGTGAATTTGAAGGGTTATTTTGAAATTTGATTTTGATTTTAAAGCTATGATTTGATAAAAAAATTCATGTACAATATATTTTAGTTCATATCCAATATATGTTTGTGTAAGAAAATAAAAATAATGAATGAACAAAAACAATATATTTCTCTTTAGAGTATGTAAGAACTAGACAATGTTTTGAGGTGTTATAAAAACCAACTTAACAAACAAGGGTTATCAAAACATATTAATTGATGGGAAAAGATAAATCAGTCCATAGTGGTAATAATTAATGATTAAGTATCATGAATAATAGCCTAAGAAATTATTTAAACACATCATTTTCTTTTCTTAGAGCTGATGACATATTTAGATCTGATGAAAAGGAAAAAACCAATATATTTCTCTTTAATTGTGTAAGAATTGAACATGATCTTTGAAAATGTGTTTGACAGGCATAGGTGACTATTAACTTTAAAACTTAAGATGGATCCTCCTACTTAACACTTCCTAAAATATACATTAAGTGTATGTTTTTGTATTCAAGAAAGAGATGTCTTTGATTAGGTTTTTGTCAAATATTAGCAATTTTAGATCTTATTTGTTCATGTCCAATATGTAAGAAAAGAATATAATAGAAGAAGAAAAATAAAATATTTTTCTTAAATTGTGTAAGAAATGAACTAGATCATTGAATATTTATTTGTCATATAGGTCATGTTAAATTTAAAGCTTAAGTTGTAGCCTCCTACTTAACCCTTATTGCAGAAATTACATTGAATATATATTTGTAGTTTTAAGCAAATGACATATTTGATGACACTTTTATTAGATATTAACAATTTCTGGTTTTTATTTTTCATGTCCAATATGTAAGAGAAGAATAGAATAGAAGAATAAAAACAACATATTTCTCTTGAAATATGTAAAAAATGAATACGATCATTGAAAAATTGTTTGACAGGTATAGGTGAATGTCAAATTTAAAGCTTAACATGGAGCCTCTACTAACCCTTTCCTGAAAAAAATACATTTACTACATTGAATGTATATTTGTGTGCAACAAACAAATAAATCAGATATGCAAAAATTATTGCATAAGTAAAATATATTTGTATGAAATTATTTTAACAAATAATTACTCAATTAAAATATATTATCATACGAAGGGTGAAATGGGATTTTTAGAATTGGCTTTGAAAATTGTTGTTTTTAAATATTGAGTATACTTCTATGAGCTGAGACACTCCTTATTTTTTACAAATTTTACTTTGCCATCACGTCTGAGTTGAGACACTCCTTATCTACTTTGGAGAAAACTCCATTTGATGAACCTTTATAGATACATGTGGTGAATATTCGGCAGTGCATCAAAATTACAGATGTTTACAATTCTAGTGGCACTCAAATCAAATCTCACTTACATTGGCTCAAAATGGGTGATCAAGATTTTAAGGAATTATTTCATTCCTTAAAATACAAATATGCAAACCAAAAATCAAATCTATCTAGGAAGGATATTGACGTCTTTATGAATTTTCAGAGATTGTGTAAACTTTTGTGTGCCATTATTAGCAAGTTTCAAATCTTGAGATGTTTCTCCAAAGTGACTAGTGGCTTCTGATCAATACTTAGTTGTGGTCCCTTTTAATCTCTCTCAATCAATAAGGATTTCTTGTGCTACAAAGGATCTTTTGAGGTAGTTTCTTAAATGAAAAATGAAAAGGCCTTGGCCAACGATGGTTTCTTATGTGAATTTTTTAAAACACTTTGGGATGTGGTTGGCCATGACCTTTTACAAGTCTATCTAGAGACATTTCATTCCAATTGATTCGTTCATTTTATTAACCAAAGGCATATCAAATTCATTCTCGAGATTGGGATCCAAATATCATTACCAATTAACAGCCAATTACTTTGCTCAATATTTTTTATAAGATCATTTCCAAAGCTCTCGCCTTATGTATTCACAACCTGTTACCTGCAATTTTAGTCCATAACAAACAGGGTTTATCTGGAGTAGATAAATTTTGGATAATATTATTACAGCCTGGGAAGGTATGGAATAGACTTAACGGTCACAAAAAATATATATTTTTATTAAAATTTGTTTTGAGAAAACTTACAATAGTATTAAATGGAACTTCATTCTGGTCATGCTCAAAGAACTTGGATTTTTGTCTATCTTTATCATTAATGTGGCCATACATGTTTTTGATGCATCATCCTATTTCTACCTCAATGGCATTCATGTTTATCCATTTTGGATCTTTTATTCTATTCGCCAAAGTTTCCCTCTCGCTCCTTCTTTATATGTGTATGATCCCTTTGGGATCTTTCATTCTATTGACAATAGTTTCCCTCTCACTCCTTATTTATATGTGTTAGATGCAAAGGTATTTTCATATCTACTCACCAATGCCACTCAACGTGTCTTGGTGAAAGTAATTTACTTCCGAGTTTACCTCATACTCATCTCGTTAATGGTCATTTTACGAAAGACTCATTTCTCACCTTAATTAAAGATGAGGTGAATGTTCAACAATACTTTCTCCTTCCTAGATGTCTATTGCCTCGCCTCCGGTTTGATCATTTAATGGAAAAAGACTCAATTTTAAAGGTAGATTATTCTACATCCTCCCCCATGGCTATATCTTCTTCAATGGAAGTGTATTCAACATGGTGATATCTTCAAAAAAATGGTGATCTCCTTTTGAATTCCGTGCAACTCCTATCAGATCTAGTAATTTTTTGTGGATCGGGTTAAAAAGACGTTGTCATATTGGATCACAAAACCTCTCTCATTAGTAGGTAAACTTAATATTTTCTTTAAAGTTCTTATGACATCTCATGTTTACTATTCTTCGTATTGGGCCCCCTCACAAGCCTCTTACGAAAAGATGGAGAAATTATTTTTGATTTCTTATGGGCTAGCTTAGAGCATGGTAAAACATTTCATCAAGTTTTTAGGAGTATCGATGCCTTTCCAAAGACTCGGGGGTAATGTTATTAGATTTTGGCCACCAAGGAATTGTAAGTTATATCAAATTATTTCTCGGGCAATAAAGGAAACAAACAAATGAAAAAATATGCTACATAACCATATTATTGAGGGATCACCTCGCGGTCCTAATATTTGGAAGGTTTTGGATCTCCCAAATATACTTTTTTATCAAATCCTAGGATATGAAATTGGTTGGATTGTTTGTTATCAAAAGTATTTGGAAAGCTTGGGAGAAGATAAAACCCTATATTATTTGGAATGGATATGAGTTTATAACAAGGTTATCTATGAATTATGACTCGGCGTGGAGGTATCCAATCATTACCTTTCATAATGTTCCTCTTGCAGAGGTTCCTTGGGTACATATCCTCAATCTTTTTAGATAATGGATTCACACATTGTCGAACATATTTAGTTATCCCTATCAACGGCTTCTAACTTGGCTAGAAGCTAGGAAAAAATTATTGCTAGCTAATGGAGATCAAAGCTCTTATCATGCCACTCTTGAAGCTATTCCCATTGAGATGTCACACAAAAATGGGTATTTTCTACTAGACCTTAGTGGAAGGACTGGAAATGGTTTCCATATTTTCCGTTTCTCAATTATTCACCTAGAAAAGGCTATGATTTACTATCTCTCAAGCATCCAATTGTGCAAAAACTCAACTTTTGTTGGTCCCTTCACTCTTCTACTTGGTGTTGGAAACACAGATATTCTACCATTTGATCTTTCATTCTAAATCCCAAGCTTTCTCATTTTTTCTATGGTTTAATTTATCAAGACTCGCCCATTGGATGCGAGGCTCATTGACCTCAATTTTCCTAATATATGTTTCCATTTTTGTGGGCATATTGAAACCCTTATGCACCTTTTCTTGTTTTACCAAAAATATCATACCGTCTAATCTTGGATTCATGAATTATTTTATCCATTTTGGATGGAACCCTTCCTCTATCAAAATATTTTACTTGGGGATTTTCAAGCTTTCTCATGGCCTTCACCCAAGTTTGGAATGCTTATAAAGTGGAAATACTTCTTTATCTAGAAAGAGAAAAATCCCTCTTGGTTTTTTCTCATATAGTTGTAAATTTCAATATTTCATCTTTCAAAAAAGTTATGATTATGTCTAATGTTTTCTTGTAGATTCAAGTCCAATATTAGAAAGTGGAACTAGAATTGGCCTACCTCTAAACTCTTCTAAATCATTGGGGCAATGCCCCTGCAATGTTTCTCATGTTCTACTTCCCTCTACTATTCGGGATCCCTCTCCTACGGGCCACAATCATCAATGGACTTACTCTTATTTGTAATTGCCAACCATTATAGATGGGGCACACCTCCTCACCTCCATTATCCTCCTCCAACTTATTGGGAATGATGGGGCTTACCACCTCCTCATCATCACAGACTTCCCGCCAACACTAGATACTAGCAAGTTCCCTCGGCTAACATTTGCCATTTCACCACCCCGTGGTGTAGGAGAATCAAACTAACAAGCCACGGGAGGGATCCACTATTGTTGCCACTTATCGGGAGCCCATTCCTGATAGGAAATAAATTTTGGGTAGCATATGAGGCAAGCTCGATGACTGTGATCCTCTACATTTGTCACTCTTTGTGGTTGCAGTCTACCGTATTGATTTTATAGTTGGTTTTCCTTTACAAGACCATATTTTGGATTTTTTTCATGTGCCTTTAGAGCAATCTAGACTTCATGCATGCTTCCATACTACCTACTCTTTTTGTGAATAATTATATCTTATTTTTGGGTAGTATAGAGGTTATTTCATCAAAAATATTAACTATAATGAAGATTTAATTTTCAAAAAAATGGTTTTTCTTTATTATATCGTATATGGCTAATAGAAGTTCAATTGAAGTTTTGTTGAAAAATATTGAAGATGGCATTACGAAGTTAGAAAATACATTGGTATATTCTACTACATTTCCTCATCATCGTGGATTGTTGAATATTAATAATGAGTTAGATCGAATGATCGGTCACATTAAATCTCATAAACCATGTGATAGAGTAAATCTATATTTTTGTATGCTTCATTATCTACTAGTGTGAAAGGCACAACACTTTAGGAACATGTTTCAGAATTATCTTATACAAATAAAAATAAACCATTGTTTTAAAGTCTTAGTAACAAAAATCGAGTCAAATCTTATTATGTGACTTGATGTGAGGATTATTTGATGGAACCTCTTATATACCCTTGTTATATAGTGCCACATAAGAGGTGTCATGTGAAGGATGTAGTTCCTTTATATTTTGTAAAATAATTGTATGCTTAGGTCTATTTAGGCAAAGTGATATGGATTACACTAGAACTCCTCATTTTTTTGGTAATGGAAAGGGCCAATTATGTGATCGATTTAGATTAAAAAATACACCACCTTAAGAGGTAGAAGGTTAGCCAAAAATTATAGGTTTTCACCTAGGGGTTTAAGGAGGCGGCTAGACTGTTGTTGCAAGGAATATTTATTTGTTATAAGAAACTTCACTGAGAATATTTCTTCTAATTGTATTGAGTCTTTATTAGATTTTCATCGCACTAGGCTATAGTCCACTTCAGCGATTCTCAATGATTGATGATAGTTTGATGTAGTAATTTTTAGATTATGGCTGCCATCGCTATTTGATTTAAATAATATTACTGATATTTAAATTCTTCAACAAGTTTCCCACCAATTATTTGAGACACTTTTGAGGACATGATTTCTTTATTAGTAGGAAATTTAGTGTCTCTATCCATAATGTGCTATAGATTGTAGATCATAGGATAGTGGGGATCCATGGATGGGGGATGCTTAGTATGATATGCATTTTTACATGGTTAATTAGCAGATTTTATTAACGGGTGTGTTTTTAATCCTCCTAGTTTTAGATCATTAGGATGAGAGATATGTTTTAAATTAATTACAACTATAAAGAATCTACATTAAATATCAAAAATATTAAATTATAAGTATTAAATTATATTTTGTGTATCATTTGAAAAGTCACAATCAACTTTGTTGGTACATGAGTCTATTTTGAGGTGAATTGGTAGGGTGTGGGTTGAGTGGAGTCGATTTGTTTAGTGGTGGTATTTCTATAAAGTGGTGTTAGTGGATATGGAGGTGATTTGATTGGTGGTGGTTTGACCACAATGTCTCTTGTAATTTCATATATAATAGTTTAATTATTTAAAATTTTAATCATTTATAGGAATTTACAATAAAATAATTATTTGCTTTTATTTTTTAATGTTTCTATTAAGGAGAGCATCGGCATCTTCATGGACATGATTTTATTAGACATTGTGGTGGGACAAACATATGAGAGATAATCCACTAGATATGATCAATATATACAAACCCCAGAGGTAGATGTGGTAAGTAAATAATTATAATATGTTAAAAACAATTTTTTTTTTTAAGTATTTAAATTTGTATATAAAATTTATCACTACAGAGGCAACTTAATGTTTTACACATGAAATAATGATTCTTCTCTATTATGATTGAAGATATAACAATACATATATAGGACTAACATGTCCTATACTAGCAATCACACGTGAGGTGTGCGATGTTAACGCCGAAAGTGAATTACGGGTGAAAAGAGAAGGAAAGTGAAACATACAACAAAGTAATATGATATTTATAATTAGAGAATGAAAAATAGAATGAATTAGTGGAAACATGAGTAGTGGAAAAGATTTGGATTGGACAAAAGGTGGTGAAGCTTGAAAGGGAAGGGCTAACGGGGATTAAGAGGGGAGTGTTAAGGACATGGAGCGAGGACAGGATTCCTCTTGTATGTGTTACTGTAAACGTGGTGTTGAGGACTTTATGGAATAACGAATGAATGAAAAAAGTGGTGAAATCCGAAGGGCGGATAAGGAGGGAACTCTTGATATAGCTGTGAATGTAAGCCCTTATATTTCCGTGCCCGAATGTCAATAGTGGCTCTCTACAAAGTAAGCCCTTGATATTTGTGGATTGAAAATTCCCAAGCCATTTTAAGTGGTAATTGCCTTTGGTCACCTATGGAAATTCAGTTTCTTAATCGATAACCAACCTTTCTCGTAGACAACATTATGAAATGCATAATGCAGTGCACCCAATCCTTTTACTACATATTCATGTTGTTACTTGTAGTTTCTATTCTTTAAGGGAGGATTGTGGGAAGAGTAATTATCTATTAAGCTATTCCAGTTCCAGGCCCATATGCATAGCCTTCTATATCATAATTTTTAAATGGTTTCTTCCTTTTTTCTTTTTAGATTTTCTTGAATGTTTTATGATGCTCCCAATTTTTGTTGCGTTTTCTTTTTACCCTTCTCCAATGGTAACCCACCATCATAGAATTTCCAAAATACTTCATTTTTTATCTCTTCAATTCCACTTTGTGGATTTCCTTTCTCTACTTGCATGCGGCTTGAACCAAATGAAGTCGATGACATTGTCGGAAAAAAATGTATGTGGAACAAAGGCCAACACTGAGAATGGGAAAAATTAAGGGGCATGATTGATAAGGAAGAGGTTTATTAGACGTAAATAAAATATTTTGTAGTAATTGTTCACTCGTGAATGCAAATTTTACACGTTTAAATGGCTATATCTCTTAAAAATCTACAACACTTGGAGAAAGTGGGCCTTGTCATGTAAACACCTATATTGATTGTGTTCGATCGTGAACAACTCGATTTTTTCGAAGAGTTCAAAGTCTGAGACCCGGTGGAGACCGAGGTAGAAAGCCTTCCTATTAAACTTTGTATCCCCTCTTTTAGAGGAAATTTTAGGTAATTGTAGGAACATTTGTAACAATGTTATGTCTTCTAATAATACCTTGGCTCATCTCTTAATAATTTGACTTTGACTGTCCTTTTCTACTTCAATTCTTCACCTATCTCGATCTACGATAGGCGGACTTTATTGCATTTCCATGATCCGTATGGATTATAAAATTGTGTTAATGTTTCTCCACAATCTTAGGGTTCCTCTCTATATATTAGTGTAATGAGCAGGGTTCCCTCGATCTAAAGTGTAAAGGTGTACTCTTGTAATGACCCTCGATGTCAAAAAATTTGAATTGTGTGACATGTAATTTGGTACATATGAAGATGAAGACATGAATAAAATGTTACCACAAAGATGGCGGAAATTAAATGCTTGCATGTCTATGGTTTCAAGTCCATCTATCAGAAGACATTTTCTTTGGTACGTAAAATGAAGACTTGAAGAAAAATTGGAATTTCCAAGTTCTATATATAAATCGAGCATAATAAAAACATGAAAACAATATCGTTAACATAATTATTCAATATACAATATACAAAACATTATATATGTTATTATATTAATATATACAAATATAATTTGATATATATATTGAATAAATAAATAATTTTAAAAATGTAGAATGTATCATTAGTAAAAACGGTGTGTTTATATATATAATGAATAAATAAATTTAATTAAAAAATATTACAAAACATGATGTACTAAAATTTTAGGGTTTTGTTTTTCCATCTATTTAACGATTGCCCGCAATGAAAAACATTTACAACAAATTAATCCCACCCATCCACGTTTGAGGTTGTCGAGGTGTTCCCTAACCATTTCTGTGGTGATTGGTTTGGCTGCCCGCAATGAAAAACATTTACAACAAATTGAAACTTTTAACATTAATTGCAAGACGGGTGTATTGAGGGTCACACCATTTATAGCGAGGGAATTGTGTTTCTAGTCTTCCTTCCTCCAAGTGGAAAATGAAAACATGTACGCATTTTATCAAATAATAAATGAAGTAAATTCCACGAAAAATAATACATTTAATCTTTCTTGTCAAAAGAGTCTTTGTAAGAAATCTAAAAGATATAATAACTTGAAGTATATAATAAATCAATAACCTTTCATTTGTTTAAAACCTCTCAACAAGATACATTTGTGCAAATTTCCCCATATACAACACCCCAACATGTATAATAATAAGTTATAAAATGTGTATTAACATGTTTCTCAAATGGACAAAAGTAAACTTTTTTTCTCTTTATTAGTTTTCAGTTTAAGTAACTTAAGGAAATGTATATAAAAGGATCATTCAACAAGGATTAAGTACTATTCTGGTATATCTCCATAAGAAATGATCATACAAGGTTGTTGAGAACTCTGAGCCATGATAATAGGCCTTATAGCTAGTTCACAAGAGGTTTCGATTTGAAGTGGATAGCAAATGTTGTCATCAAGTACACGTCTCACCAATTGAATATTTGTGGATGTTATAACTACCTCTTTTTATTAGAGAATCATGCCTTTTAACAACTACAAAAATTGATTAATATTTGTAAAATAAATGGAAAGAAAACCTCCTAGTGGTTTCTTTCTTTTAAGGAGTCCTTATATGTCACATTAAATGTTTCCCTAAAATAGTTGATTTGTAGAAAAAAAAAAAGTATTACACCTTCCAAAGAATATAATTTCAAAATATTTTGTTAGATTTTAGCAAATTTAGTAGGATATATGAGGAATTTATGTAGGTTGTAAATAAAAAAGCATTAATCTGTTTTAATTTATAATTTTATGACATCGTGTAGTGTCATACATCTAACATAAATATGAATAAAAACCAAAATAAGAACTTAAAATGTTATCACAAATCTGATTCAAAAACATACTTAAAACAAGTGTAGTATATTAATATGTTTAGTTTACATTTTAGAAAACCATGTTTTCACGCAAACTACAGCCCTTAGCCAAAAAAGAAAAAGACCAAAACCTAGAATCGAAAAACGTTGAACTTGGTCTTGTTATGGTGTATAGCTTCCTGTTGATTCTTATTCATTAATTATGGCGCCAAATTCATCAAATTCCCGTGTTTTTTCTCTAGATGATATGAAATGCTACAAGAAAAAAATTAGCCAAAACATTGGACAAGGCGACGTTGGGTTGGTTTTCAGGGGTAAATTACCACATGAAAAGAAAATAGCCATCAAAGTTCTGCTTATTCAAAAAACAGGGAATTGCACAGTTCTCAAACAAGGTACTGCTAAATCACCATTCTGGGTTTCACTTTTGAAAAGATTTCTAAGATGTCATTTTATCAACAAGAATGGTCTTGTCGTTAACATGATTAAATTTGAAACTAAAATGTGCAGAAATATTTAAGTCATTTTATCAATTTTATGCCATACACCACAGTCTTGACACCCAACACGCAGCCAACCAGTCATGAAATTTTCACTTATCTCCTTTTAACCTTCACATGACAAACTGCCACAAAAATTTATTTGTAAGAGCTCCTCCAAAGATGGATGCTTCAAAAATTCTCATACATTATTGTCAAATAAGTGAAAACATTCTTTTTTCAGAGGAAAATATTAAATTCTTTCAGCTGAAATACAATGTCAGGATACATCCAAAATGTAATTACCACTTTCTAAATCTTAATCAGTAATCTCCTTGATGATAAGGACTCGCATCAGATTATATTACAGTCGAATACATTATTATTGTATGAACAAAGACTCATTTTAGCCACAATGCAGGCATCTTCCTTGTCAAGCAAAATGTTAATAGAGCAAAGCATAGAAGCTCAAAAAATCACATGAATGTACAATGATCTTATAACTGGGCATGCCCACTACTATCTCTTAAATTAAACATAAGCGCTGTAATTTCATTTAGTAACTCCTGCACAAAATATTTTTGAATAACTGGCCCGCCAACCTATCAGCAACAAGGGACTCAAACCATAAACAAATATCTCAAGTCTTCTTTGTAGGGTACGATCAACGAACACCAACTTCGTCTTCCCCAAATATTGAGGCAATAATGTAAATAACCATTTTCATGTTACAAATTATTATGGTGGCAATGACAATACATAGCATCTTCAGTGTTGTTGGAAAGTCAGCAGGAAATATTCAAGAGAGTTCTCATGCAATGGTAGTAAATATTACCTATAAAGATAAAACACGGTCTTCCACAGTCTGAGTCAAGTAAACTGAGAAACCTGGACACAACAGTTTTATGCCAAAAACTGCAGTCTTAACACCCAACATGCAGCCAGGATCAGAAAACAAATGCTTTCAAACAATAACCACCAAATGCAGAAGCAAAGACAAAAATCAAAGTTCCTTACCAGAAGACACATTATAAACTTCGGGCATCAACAAAACCATGCAGTCCTGCCCATCCCCACATCCAAGCCGTCCGATTCCCAAATACCAATGCCATACCAACCTCTCACCCCCCTCGCTCAACAGAAAAAGAAAAAGAAGCACGCGCATTTAATTCCGTCAACATTTTTGACACTTAAAGTCGTCACCAAACCAACCGAATACCATGGCATGCGCCCAGCTAACTCTCTCGGCGTGGCCATCAAAAATGATTTCCTCCACCAGAAACCTCCCCCGTGGCACGTCGTCAATAGTGGAGCAGAAACCCAAGCGTGGGCGATGCTCCGCCCCGCCGGTGGTCTGCAACCTGTGAAAGCTCCGCCGGCCGCATATACTCCATCAAGAACACAAAGAAAATAACAGACGCCATGAAACTGGTGGCGGTGGCGAAGGTACGGCGGGCGCAGGAAGCGGTGGTGAACGAGCGACCATTTTCTGAAACCCTAGTCCAAGTCTTATACAACATAAACGAATAGCTACAGATGGAGGACATCAACATTCTGCTCATGCAGGTACACCCCGTATGGAAGGTGGAACTCGTGGTGGTCATAGATGATCGCAGCCTCTGTAGTGGGTTCAATGGCTCAAGTCTTTGA
This sequence comes from Taxus wallichiana var. yunnanensis, assembly GCA_018340775.1. Taxonomy (NCBI): domain Eukaryota; kingdom Viridiplantae; phylum Streptophyta; class Pinopsida; order Cupressales; family Taxaceae; genus Taxus; species Taxus wallichiana. The sequence goes on from CM031239.1 coordinate 283,198,130, forward strand.
AACGAAAGCAGCGGAGCGGATAGCGGATGCGCGAGCTGCAGCAAGTCGGCGTCGGTTACATGATCGTCACCATGGGGTAAAAAGGCTCAACTTATTTCAAGCGGCGTCCCCAAATTCCAGTCGACAAGTACCTCGAGGTTGGTGAACTCCCCACGACAAAGGAAGCGCAGGTGATTTTTGATGATATTTTCGCGCTCTTCATCAGCGAGGAAGTCGATAAAGTCGAGCTGTTGTAGACGAAATTTGTGTCGCTGATAAAATCGTCTCTGGTTATTCACACTTTTCTGCCACTTTCCTTTATCGACTTCTGGCTTCAACAAAACCATGCAGTCCTATCCATCGACAGAGAAGGGGCGACCATACTATGCAGTCCTATCCACCTTACAAAGCAAAAACCTTGCAATATCTACGCTAGAAATCTCGAACTGTACGTGTCTGCCATAGAAAGCATCCATCTTTACGTTCGGGACACATCGACTACTGAAAGTTCTTCCCGTACAGATCACGTATCATATTTTCTTTTCCTGTCATGCTCAGCCCATACCTATCCTTTCACTATCTGGCCGATCACAATGAGGTGACAGATATAATGGCTCCAATTCTGGCGTCCATTGAAGGGCCATATGCCCACGCACGATATCCAAATAAAAAAATACTTTTGCAGCCTACTGTCCACGCAAACACCACTATCCATTCCCCGACACGTGAACACTCCAAAAATGTCTCGTACATCGTCAACCAATATATCATGATCGTTGATTGCTCTGTCATTTGTCAGAAGGGGCTGGGTTTTCTAACATAGAACACGCCTTTCGGCGTAAAAATAGGAATCGTATTAAGACTCCTATAACTACTCACTCCAAATAAATGATTTGTTTTAACAACTCATTTTATACCGAAGTCTATTTTACATGGGTTGTTTATAACAACCCCACTAACAAATATCATTATTAATTACAAATTATTACAATATAAACTCATCTTATTATTTTCACTCATGTGAACACTAAACATTCCTAACATTCTTAAACTAATATGAACATGGGGAAAGGAACATTGAAAAGCAGAATCGTATGCCACCACATACTTTTAGGTTTGCATACTTTTGTCTAGATCTTAATGTCTATATATTGTGGCACACGATCACTCACTTCACCTCAAGTAAACTTATCACTAGCCGATCATCTTCCAAAAAGTACGAAAGTTAGAGGATCTTTTGTGTCAAAGGATCACTATAGTCAGTTGACCTCTTATACAACTATTTTTACATATCTACACTGTCATGCCATATCACACACATTCAAGAGAAAATACTAAAATTACAAACATAATTGATCTTTTGTTCTTATTTACACACAATTGGAATAATAGAAAAATAGAGATTTGAGGTCCGTGTCGTTATAAAATTTGCAACCACTATCGGTGATCACTGCTACATTGATCACAAATGGTATGGGATGGTTTCCATTTCCTCCGGGAATCGATCCCGGATTTATCCATTTTTATACAATTTTGATATTAGTAATACAACTTTTTGGCCTCGTCACTAGTGAGTGACGAGATGTCGTTAATTGACATCCTTCCTCCGTTGCCTCCATCCTTCGGTGCGACGTTGTTAACTCAATGGAATGTGATCTTTAAGCACATTTATTTTTACATCGTGATTATTCTTTTCTCCCCGTAATGTGAAACACATTTTTTTGTCTAGAACGCGTCGAGGTTCTACCAAAAATTCTTCGTGAGGAAAATGAAAACATTTTTAGCACTTTCTAGAGACACAACATTGACTAAAAATACTTGACTCTTAAATTTTGATGAGGACAATAATATTGACAAGAGACAATAAAAATGAAAAAATGATACTTTCAATGACAAGAACACATGATATTTCTTTGAGTATGACCACTATTACTTAGACTTTAAATTATTAATGATAACAAATCATCTTAGAAAGTTAGATTTAATTACTTTCTAGAAATAATGAATAATGACTCTATACATAAAAATATATATACATGCCACTATTTAACATTTTGAAGACCCATAATTGACACGCAAATTACCATTTAAACAATGAATTGGTTTTAAAATAACCCACCTTTTGAAACTTTATAGAAACCACTTGGTATCTTCATCATGATACAAAATGTGTTGACAAGCGGAACAATTTTGGTCAACTTGGTCTCAAGTTGAGAATTTGTTGAATGGAACATGTCTCAATTCCAAACTTGGACACCGAGTGTCAATCTAAAAGAAAATTCCAAGGGATAAATGTAAACTACCAAAGCAATGCAATAATATCCATAGTTAATTCAAGTAGCTCACCATTCAAGGGTGACCAATCCTACATGAGGGTGGTCGAGTCAATACATAGTCTAATACAGATTAATTTTTATTTTTATTTTAGGAAAAGGATCTTATATTATATTAATTAAATTCAATACAATACAAGATGACTTTCAACAAAAAAGAATCGGTGTGAGCAATGAGATTCAAACTAGGTTGAGCCTAGGAGAGTACAATAAAATAGGCATCACCTAAAAACAGGAAAAAAATCAATCAAGCAGCAGTAGTAAACATGCCCGAGGTAGGTGGATCCTGATCATCCAACCACCCCAAACCAAGAAAGTCCTTACCAGCATCTAGAAGCTCCCAAATAGAAAAAATTTCTTCCTCTAAGTTTGCTTCCCCACGAGTAGGAATGACAAGTCTGAGGCAAGGGAATTTATCTAATGGTGGTGGAGGTGGCAGTGGGTTCCATGCATCCTAGTGTGAAGCAAGATTATCATGAGGAGATCCCTACCCATGGTGGCAAGGTGGTGGGCCCCATCATTGCTGACAAGCCAACGAATATGGCAGAGAGCCCTAGCCATGGCAATGAGCTAGAAAGTAACTATGCTAATGTAAGCGCCCTGTGGAGTGGCAAGTGCGATTGAAAGCACGACGTTGAGACTGACTACGCCTGCCACCACGGGTGAAAGGAGAGGAACTGATGGTGGGAGAATGAGGCACTTTGGAAACATTGCATGGGGATTCCCCCCAGTGGCGCAATGGGTTCTAGAGGTGATCCACCTATAGCGCCACCTTGTTGGCATGAACTTGAATATGTAGAAGCAAATTGGAGATCACCATAGATTTATTACAAACTGAGAAAGATTGATCAACTACATAATTAGCAAAGAAAAAAACATTTCTTTCTTTCCATATCCAAAATAGAATCTCCCCTCTAAAAACATACCAAATTAGGGTGAACATAGGAAAAATTTTGGGATTATCTCCCAAAAGGATATGCTACCAAGTGAATCAGAGAGGCTATGAAGGAAAGAAAAACAAATGGATCTATTCCCAGGAAATTTGAGCTTTGGGACAAAACCAAAAGATATGTAAGATCATTTCCAAATGCCCACAAAAAGGGAATTTAGGAGCTAAGATCCTAATTTGAAAAAGACGATCCCCGATAGGAAGACCTTGGTGTAGAATACATCAAAGGAAATGAGCAATCTTGGGATCCACACATATAGTTCAAATAGTTTCAAATCACCTACCCCAGGTAGATAGAGTGGAATGAATTCCCCAACATGTATTAAGTTTTCCCACCATGGGAAAATGGGGCGAGAGCCAACGATAACCTTTACTAGCTTTGTAATTACAAAATGGGGTATCGACATACCACTTCTAGTCCATCCACCATGGGTGAGAGGAATGCACAAAAATATTATGCAACATGTGGTAAGGAACCTAATTAATCATGGTAGTAAAAGTATCTTGATCCTATTTGGAAATCTGAAACAGAGCTTTAAAATCCGGCTTTTGTAATGGGATTTCTGTCAACCATCAATCTCTCTAGTGGTCGCTGATTTTTTAAGATCAAGATAAATGCTTAGCAGAGATCAAAAATTACAAATCAACTTTACTTCTAATAATTTCACACAATTTTGATAAAAATGTAGTTTTACTTCATCCGATAGAGGAGGTCAAGTCACGAGAGGTTTTGAATCAATATTTCAACATAACAATCTAAAACCACATATTCAATGTGAAGATCATGAATTTGATTCATGGGGACATTGATCGATTTAAATGGGATTTTATTGCTAGACATCAATAGATGAGATATGTTTTGAATGATCTGGTTGTAAATTTAAAATAAGTAGCAATAATAATAAATCTTGAAAAATATTCTTGGGTAAATATGAACCCGTGGACGGGAGGAGATATTTTAATAGATCAAAGACATTCCGAGGATCGCATGGAGGTGAGTCACTTTTGGATACTTGCACATTGAGAAATCAAATCCGACAGATCGCATGAGATCTAATATGTAATTGATGAGTTTATGCATAATAGATTGAATTTGAATCAATAAGAGGTAGCAAAGATTTCCAAGGGCATAGTCAATAGTAGAAAACGATATGTTATAAAATCTTCACACCATGAGCTCTTTTCTCATCCTCAAGAGAGAAGAAAAATACAACTACCCTTATTATAAATTATCCATACCGACAAAGGGGGAGATCGTTGTCGGTGTTTTGTCATTGATGTAAAAATTTATGATTTCATTGAAGTCAAAAAGAGTAAGAAGCATGAAGGTTGATTGGTAGTGTCTTGATGAGATTTCTTGTTCAAGTTGAGTTGTTTGGTCTTAGTGATATTTTATGGTGACTTGAGCATTGTGGTGTATTGTATAGATAGTAAGTGGTAGGATTATTTTTCAATGGGTTCATGAATTTTGTTGAAGGTTTTTGTAGATTGGAAAGAGTGGAAAACTGGTGAGGAGGTCAGCATGGAAAAAAAAGCATGTTCAAGAGGCCTAAATAGGTGGCCTAGTCGGTAGGTATGGTATGACATGATGAATTAAAGGTATTTATGAGTTGGTTAAGAATGGTAAGAGCATGGAGAGCATGTGGATGAGTTTTAGATACACTCATAACTGTCTCAGAGTGTAGATATATGGCTAAGTCGTGTTTTCTAGGTTTGCACTACACCTATTCTCAATCCCTAGGTGTCCAAATGAGATTGATGGGAAAAATTTCTGCATGGTGATGTAATGTGAGAATTGGAAAAGGTGTAGTAGGTTGTTTTAGTGGTGTGGGAAAAATTTCAGGTCCTGGATTGCAATAATTTTCAAGATATTGTGTTTTATCTCTTACCAAGTTCCTACAAGTAAGAATGTGAGCTCGAGTTGGTATGTTTGGTGCTCGTTGGCACATGTGAAGTTTTCATGGGAGGTTGAGCTCTTTAGGATAATGTAGGAAGGGTATTAAGATGATGTTCCAAGAATTATTTCATATTTTAAGGGGTGAAGTATTATGAACAATCGTTAAGAAGTTAAACAACTTCTAAACCATCCTTAAACCCTAGTTGTGAAGCGATGGAGAAGACCTTGCTTGTAGGGGCCCATAATGGATTGTTTGATCTTTTGTAATTATTGTATGTTATAGAGGACTCCTCCAAATTTCTCCATGTGGCATTTAGGTGTCTTGATTATATGCATACACCACAAAAAAAGGCAAGTTTCTGAAGAATTTGATATTGCTCTCATTTTTACATTGAGCCAGGTGAATAAATTGATAATGGAGCAACTATAGAATCTATAATTTATATCTAGAGAGTTTTCATAATATTTTTATCCCTTATGAGATTTTTGCAATTCCATTTTACAAGACTAGTTTTGGGGTAGTTTTGAACAGTTTCAGGTGACCTGGTTGCAAAGGTGTTTTTGGGATTCTACAGTCCAAGTGATGGTGTTGTGAGCATTTAGTGATGACCCTATAGTCATGATATTTCCATTGATATATCACACTTTCATGGTTGAATTGATTTGATGAGGTTTTGAGCTTCATATTTGAGGACCGGTTTTGTAGGTCGTAGACCTAGTGCGGTCGATTGCTCCAACTGGTAGTGTCTTTGTATGTTGTGATGGTGTATAGGTGTATAACCTTGTATAATGTTTCTAGTAGGTTTAGAAAACATATCTAAGTGGTTTTTTTTTTTTTCGGTGGCCATGTTATCTCAAATTACTTGGTCTCGGTGAGAAAGTGTTTGGGTGGTATAGGGCCTTCTTATGACCTAGTGGAAATTTGAAGGTTCTAAAATATATTTCTGACCTAAGTGGTCTGATGAATGTTATTTTTAGGTTTTTTTAAAGTTTTATTTATGATTTTTTTCCTATGATGGTTATCCTAGATGAATTATAAGCATAATTCATGTATTTAAGAAAGTGTATGAAGCCTATTTGTGTTGCCTTGGGGGTGTGTATGAGAAAGTGCAAAATAGAGGTCTGATTGAAAATATGAATGAGGTATTTGTGACCATCAAAAGAGGGAAGAGATCATGTAGTGATGTTCTAGAGTGTTTTCAATTGTTGGAGAGATAGGTCATTAGGCCTAATCAGCTTGGTAGAGAAGTGCTCGAGTGATTTTGAAAGAAGGGCATATTTGGAGAAGATAAAAGGAAAGATAACTTCATAGGTGTCATCATCGGTAGTTGGTGAAACATTTCAGAGGTGAAAAAATTCATGTGGATTTATTTGGTGATGAATCATCTAGGGGTTGGTGCCTCCTTGTAGGGTTGGTGCTCTACTAAATCTATGGGTTGGATGGTGCCTCACTAAACTTAGGGGTTGGTGCTCCTTATTGGGTTGGTGCTCAACTAAATTTGAATCATTTCTCTAATAAATATTTTTTTCAGTGGGTTTTCTTCCCCTTGAGGGTTTCCCACTTATATATGGTGTTCATGTGTTGATTTGTTCTCATTTTCTCTTCTATGGTTATGTTTTTAATGCATGCATGTTTAATGGTTAAGTTGAATTAAATGATTGATGGATGTAAATGTTTAAAGTGATTGAAATTTTTATTTCCCGATGATTCATTTCCCCCTCTCATTGGTTATGCTTCCAACAAACACTTAAAGTTTAATTTAATAGAATGTAATATGAGAGAATATACAAATACCTGATTATTATAGTAAGGGATCATTAAATGGATGAATCACTATAATGGTGAAGTCATAATAATTTTTTTGGTTGTGCAAGTTAGAGTCAATTTGAAAATACGCAACAAGAATTAAAGAAATTCATTAAGAATCAATCATCAAAGTATTTTGTTTCTTTCTAAAATGATCTGGAAGGAAAATATGTCATGACTAATGAGTCTCACAAGTTTAAATATAAGTAGGAAAAACTATACAAACATATTTCATACAAGTTGAAAAGGAGGTGGAATAGGATTTTCAGTGCAATTCCCTTCAACATTGATGAAAAATGATAATTGAACTTAGATCAATTAACATGTAAATGTAATTCTACTCCAAAATACCAAGCCAAGGTGCTTGGTAAGGCACATATAGGTATGGATTTTGTATGTTTGTAGAAGATAGTGGCTTATGTTCATGTTGTCTACTTCGGATAACAAAATAGGTAGGAGCATATTTAATGTTAATGTTTCAGCTTTTCCCTAATCTCTCACATTGTTTGTTAACTCTTGAACATTAATAAAAAAATGGTAAAAAGGTATTTACATGTTATTATTCAAACAAAATAAGTCCATTTCAATGGATTTGACATCCTCCTCTTATATTCTATCATGGGATAACATGATATAGTTTTATCACACCATGTTTGAGGCCCGGAAATGAGAAAACTTAATATATAGGGAAGAAGAGACTCTTTTCACATTATATTTTTGTGTTGACTATTTTTTTGGAGGAATGAAATAGAATTGGGTGTAAATTGTGTAACTTCCACATTTGATATGTGGAAGAATTGGGTATGGCACTGAGAAAGAGAATTCCCACACCATATCCTTCTTGAATGTTCTTCTCATTGGAGTGGGGAAGGAGAATTTCCACATATAATCCTTCACCTGGTATGATGGTTTCAAGCATAACAAAAAGGCCTTCTAGCACAACATCCACTTTGAAAAAACAATTTTCCTCTTCATCTTGGCTTCCACTCATATCCAAATCAATCTCTCCTAGGGATGAAATTCCTTACTTGTAGTTTTGGACACCTTTTCCTTTTTAAGAGGTAATATTTCCTTCAAGACCTTGTTAGGACACTCTTTAATCCCAAAGTATTCATCAAGTGTGATATTATTCATCAAGTGTGATATTATATTAGAAATTCTTATGTTTTTTCATTCTTGGTGTGATTTTTTAGGAAGTTTATATCCAAAATAAAATTCTATGTCTCATGTTCCAAGGTTGATAGGCAAGTTGTTAAAAAAAAAATCGTTGGTTTATTGGTTTAGTGGCATAGTCCCAGAGATATTTTTTCTTCCAAATTACCTTTAGTAGGAATGTAATTCCTCATAAGTTATTTTGAGTGACTTTTTATTTTTGAGGGAAAATATTTCCATTAGCATTGAGAAGGAGCACATCCACACCATCTCCTTCTTGAATTAACTTCTCATTAGAATGGATAAGGAGAACGTCTACAAAATATCCTTCACTAGGTATGATGCTTTTAAGCGTAACATTAAGGCATTGCAGGAAAACATTCACTTTTAAAAGTTCATTGTCCTCTTCAACTTGATTTCCATTCATATCCAAATTATATTTTTGTGGATTTAACTTCTACCAATGGCCTCTAGTGGGCATGTAATTCCTTCTAGGTGGTTGTGGGAAATTTTTCCTTTTTGAAGGTTGATATTTCCATGAAGGCCTCGTCGGGGAACTCCACTCTACATGTCTATATCGAGTGTAAAAATATATTAGAAATGTTTATGTTTGTGAATAATTAATATTTATTATTTGAGAAGTTTTTATCCTATGGAAACCCCCATGCCTTGTGTTTCAAGGTTGCTAGGTAGGTTAGCTCCATTTTTTCTTTCATTGGTTTATTGGTTTAGTGCCATGATCGAGGAATGTCTATTTTTCAAAAATTTACTCTAGCATGCCTATAATTGCTTCTAGGTGGTTGTGGGTCCCTTTTCCTTATTAAGGGATAATATTTCCATGAATGCCTCAAGTAAGGAAATCTTCTCTCCATTTCTACATCAAGTGTTCCAATATATTGTAAAGGCTTATGTTTGTGTAGTCGTAGGAGTACTTTTTTGAGAAGGTTATATCCAGAAAAAAAAATTGTGCCTTATATTCCATTTTTCCTTTCATTAGTTTATTAGTTTAGTGTCACAATCCCAAGGATATCTATTCGTCCAAATTTCCTCTAGCAGGCCTATGTTTCCTTCTAGGAAATTATGGGTGCCTTTCCATTTTTGGGTATAATATTTCCATGAAGGCCTCATTAGAGCACTCCACTCTCTATGTCTTCGTCAAGTGTTCCACTATGTTAGTGATGACTCTTTGGTCATTTTTGATCTTATCCATATGCATGTGATTAGGCATATATTGTAACTTATGATATAATTAATACGGTTGTATGTTTTATACCCACTTCTTAATATTTACTCACGTTATTTAAGACATACATTATATAGACATCATATATTACATATAATCAAAATTCAATATATTTAATGGAGTGGATATAGTAAATTTTAATGCTTATAACATAGTTTGAGCATTTAGATCTAATATATTTGTCTTCATATTTTTCTAACATATGTATGTACATTCCTATGCTAATTTAGATGTTTTTAATCAAAATTATACATCATATATAATGCATAGGTGCACATAATTGAATCTCAAAACAATAAAGAAAAATATAATTAAAGGAACAAGTATCTTGTTTCTCCTTAATGATATCCAACATCCTTTCATGGTCTTCTAGATGGAGCTTCCACTTTTTCTCTTACCAAGAGATGGCATTGAAGTTAAATGAATACATGTAGCAATGACAAAGAGGTTGTAAATGATAACCTTCATATGTGGTATGTAATCAATTAAATAAGTAACCTCAATCAAGTAACCTTAATCACAATATATCTAGGGAAATAAATTCCTATCATCATGCAACTTTGACTTTATTTTTTTGTATTTTAATAAATAATAATCAACACTTTATGTATTGTTTTCCTCTATAATTCTTATAAATATATGACCGCACAAACACAATATTATAAAACAACATAATTAACTACATGTGTACATCATTTCATGAATAAAAATGATAAATATTATAATATGGTATAATAATGAAATTTACCTTCCCACAAATCCAGATAAATGATCATAATCAAGAGAAAATATTGGATCATTCACATCCACATTATCATCCTCAAAATATGGTGTCAATTACATTGTTTTTATCTCAATCATGCATGTATTTGTTAGTAATGTTGTCACATACACTTTCATATCCATCCTCATCTATATAATAATCACAAATACAAGAATAATCCTACTCTTTCAATATGGATGGAGTATCTAGTTTTTTCATAATTGATGAAAAACCCGGATGTCATTAATATGTATACATTTGTATTATCATGATCGATCAATTATTTTCAAAAAAGAAATTATAAATTCATATAATAATGAAAAAACTTATGTAAAAAACTCGTAGTATAATATAAGTTACCTTTCACTTCCCAAAAAATCTTATGTGATAATTTGTAGCTACACATGTCTCAACACTACCAAAATGTGACTTGCTCCAATTGAAAATTTTAGAAGCATCATGAAGTGGAACCCTATTAAATTGGAGTTTTTTCTTTAAAGTGTGTTCTTTATGCAAGCACCTGCACCATCATGTTCCCCTTTTCCATACCCACTTTCAAAAAAATCCACACTTGTATTATTCAATGATTATGATGCAAATGAAATCCAATTGGATGTTTTAACAACTTAAACCGGCCTACATAACCATCTAGAAAACCTTGTATTCATTAAATTTGATATGACACTCTTTAATATATTTGAAAAATATTTTAAAACAATGAGAAGAATAAAATATATCATCATTGATATAAAAATGAACCTCTTTCATTATCATTGGATCTCCATATTACTATGAATCTAATTGTCAACATCATGTGGTGGATGTATATAACACACATGTACCATGAAGGCCACTGGTGATGTGAAGAAATAAACTAGGAGCAACAAATACCAAGGTTGTTCCCAATTTATTTCTTCCTCCACAAAATTTTCATCGTGACACTGGAAACTTATATAAGTCAGAAAAAATAAAAAACTGGTGACACAGCAAAGCTGTCAGGTAGCTCCACCTTGTAGGCATTATCACTCATTTTCTTCAGAATCCTACATGGCCCAATCTTCTTATACTTAAGTTTATTATATTTCTGTTTTGGAAACCTATCCTTTCTAAGATGAACCATCACCATATATCATTCTTCGAATACACTTACTCTCTATTGGCATCTGCAGAATCGCTTTATATTGTAGAATGTAGCTTTTCCCTCACTTCATCCTATAGTTGTAGAATGTGTTCTGCAAATACTTCTGCATCATCACTAGTTTTATCTTCATTGGGTAGCACAATCAGATCTAGGACCCCCTGGGATTCCTACCATATACAATCTAGAAAGGAGACCTCCTTGTTGACCTGTTTATCGAGCTATTATATGCAAACTCAGCTTGTGGTAAAGTTAAGTCCCATTGTTTTGGCTTTTCTCCAACTATGCAACGTAGGAGATTTCCCAAGATTTTGTTCACTACTTCTGTTTTCTCATCAGTATGGGGTGATATGCACTACTGAATTGTAGATGTGTCCCTATTTTCCTCCACAGAGTCTTCCAAAAGTGACTTAAAAACTTTGTGTCCCGATCGAAGTGATCATTTTGGAACTCCATTCAATCCAACCACTTCGAAAAAACAAATTTGTAACTCTGGAAGCATTATTAGTTGTTTTACAAGAAATAAAATGTGACATCTTAGATAATCTAACCACAAAAATATAGAATCATTCCCTCACCTTTGTGTGTTAGGAAGTCCTAACATGAAATCTATATTCAAATCAACCCATGGCCCTATAGGGATAGGTAATAGCATATACAACCCAGTATTTTGTGCATGGACCTTAGCCATTTGGCACACTCTACATCTTGCTACAATCCTACTTATGTCCCTATTTACCTTTGGCCAATAATACTTTTCTACAACAAGAGAAATTGTCTTACTTATACCAAAGTGTCTATCCAACCCCCACTATTCAAAATTCTCTTATAATATTTTCTCTCATTGAACCAGCAGGGATGCACAATTGTTTCCCCTAAAAAAATAACCATCCTACATCAAATAATTAGAAGAACCACTACCTTCTGTAGGATCCTTAAATTGTCTCACAACATCACCAAAATCAAGATCACCTTCATACAATTCTTTAAGCGCCTCAAACCCTACTACTTCATTTTCCATTGTTGTCAAAAGTGTTACGCGTTGACTCAAGGCATCGCAACTTGATTCTACTTACCCGACTTATGTTTTAGGACAAAAGTATATTCTTGCAAAATCAAACCCATTTTGCATGCCTACTATTTAGTTTCTTCGTGTGTTTACATACCTCAATGTTTCATGGTCATTGAAGAGCAAAAATTCCTTTGCTTCTAAGTAATGTCTCCAGTTCCTTAATGCCCGAACAATAGTATAAAATTCCACATCATAAGTATAATAATCTCTCCTTCATTTATCTTTTCACTAAAGAATGCTATAGGTCGTCCTTCCAGACTAAGTACAGCTCCAATCCCAACATGTGAGGCATCACAGTCAACCTCAAAGACCTTGCTAAAATCTGGCAATACCAAAACCGGTGCTTCTAACACTTTCTTATTCAAAAATTCAAAACTATTTGTTGTTGCATTACTCCATACATACTCCCTTCCTTTTGTACAATTTGTTATGGGTGCAGCAATGCTACTGAAATTCCTAATGAACTTCCTATAAAAAGTTTCCAATCCATGAAAACTACGAACCTCTTTCACATTCCTTGGAATAGGCCATTCCAAAATTGCCTTTACTTTTTCCTCATCCATCCTCACTCCATCCTTTGATATGAAAAACCCTAGAAAAACAAGACTCTTCTAAAGAAATCTACACTTCTTTAATTTTTCATATAGACTCTCTTTACGTAGCAAGTCTAACACCAATTTCATATGTAATAAGTGTTCTTCCACTGACTTACTGAATATCAAAATAGACAACAAAAAACTTACCATTTTACTCTCGAAGTACTTTGTTCATCAGCCTCATGAATGTACTGGGTGCATTAGATAGCCAAAATGGCATCACCATCCACTCATACAACCCTTCTTTTATTTTGAAATTCGTTTTCCATTCATCCCCTTCACGGATCCGGATTTGGTAGTACCCACTCCACAAGTCAATCTTGCTAAAATATCAGGCTCTCACCTAACACATCCATCATATCATCCAATCTTGGAATTGGGAACCAATACTTAATTGTGATCTTATTTATGGCCCTAGTGTCCCAGATTTCACCCGAAATGCAGGACAACCCTATGTAAAAAAATTCATACTTTTAAAATAATAGGTTGTTTTGTTTTTTTATTGCAAGAAAGTTTCTGTATTGTGTCAAGATATTCCCAAAGAGCCATATAAGCCAATTTCGATAAATACCCAGATGCCCAAAATTGTTATATTCTATCTTTGGGGTTTGCCTACGGGAAATTTGTATTTAATTATTTTGAGCCTCGTTTGAGGCAAATTGTGCTTCATTTTAACCCTGTTGTGATCGTACATACATGTCAATATTCCATATACCAAGTAGGGTTTTAACCAGGAATGAATTCTGGGCTTTATTTGTGACTTCTGGCAATGTTTTGTGTTTTTGGTGTTTTCCGTTTCATTTTCTGTGAAATTTCTCTAGGTCAATTCCTTTTCCGGTTTGGTCTAATTCCTTTCCTAGAGTGTTTGGAGATCACCTATGGACGTTATGCCAGAAGGAATTCACCACAGGAGGTCTGGTTCTCTCTAAAAAGATGAAGTCATGCACGAAAAAACTTCTTTTAGGCAAGCTGTATTTTTGGAAAAAGAAGGTTTTAAAGCTACAATGGGATTTTTGGTAGCAGCAGGCAGGTGGGAATTTTGTACACTACGCTAGCAGGTACTTTTTCCCATGAAAGCAATGCCACTTAAGTCACAATAGGAAAATTAGAGGCAGCAGGCAGGTGAGATTTTATTACTGCCTTCTACAGGATGAAAATTCCCATTGTGAAATAAAATAAAATCACTTAAGGCATTGATGGGATTTTCTTACCTGCCTTGCGGGGTAAAAATCCCATTATGAAAGTAAAACACCTTAAGTGGGTCATGGAGTTTTTGGAGCTGTGGTGAGGGTGAATAATCCCATTAAAAATTAGCTCTTAAAAATAGAAATGCCTTCATATCAAAAAGTGTGACCCCTTTTGGGAAAAAGGGCAGCCTTAAATGCATTAATTAATTAATTATTTCTCCAAATTTGGCGCCCAAGCATGAGGAAAACTCAACAAAGGTAAAGGGGATAAATGGAAATTAGAATTAGATTTCTAAAATTAAATAAATATTATTTATTTAATGCAGCCCCTTCATGTCAAAAAGTGAGCCCCATTTTGGAGAAGAATAATACTTTTTAAAGTATTAATTGATGTAATTAATTCCTATTTTTAGTGGATGAGGTCAAAGCACACTGTGAATCTTAAGTGAACTGGAAGTATAGAGCTAAAATTAAATAAATTTAATTTATTTAATGGAAGAACATGCACAAAATAGGTGCCCCATTTGAAGAGAAAAGCTTATTAATTAATTAAATAATTTCTAGGAATAGGAGGGGCAATAATTAATTATAGAATGATGAGGGTTATACAAATAAGGGCTTCCATAAGGATGAATTAATTAATTCTTTAGCAAGGAAGTGCAGCCCAGGCAATTTTGATGCCCATTTGAAGAGGAATTTTGCTCAGAAGAAGGTTTAATTTACTGTTGGAAGCTTCAAAATTTGGCGCCTAGGTTTGAAGGAGCTTGATTTGTGTCTGAATAATTGTCTGCATAGTGGTACAGGTGCTTAGGTGAAGTTGATAAAATTCATGCTTGCTTTGCATGCAAACAAAACATCAATTTTTTGGGGCAGCAGGCTTGATATATGTAGATTTTTATAATTAAAATTCAGTGTTCATGTTTCGGTTGCCCTCTTTGTCTGAATTAACTACGGGAATTCATTACAGTGCTTTTATAAGAGAGAGGAGCTTAAATAAATGTCAATACATTGAACATATCCTCTGAATCTAAAGAAATGTCCAGATCTGCACCGGTTGTGAAGAATTCTGACCGAATAAAGAGAAAAAGAATTTCTCAGATAAAGATAAATATGGCCAATGCAAAGACGGATGAGAATGAGAGAACAATAAAGTCATGCATTAATTCTAAGTTTACTAACATTGGAGATACAGATCTAGGTCAGAACCTCTTTCGAATTGATTGACAAATCCAGAGCTGGAAATACTTCCCTCATGCGTGTAGTCAAAAGCAGTGGAATCATTTGAGCTACATCATTTCCATTCACAACCCATTTGTTATAGTTCATCATGGAGTGTGTTGGGTCTTACCATCCATTATCCAGATCAATTCGAGATGTTGTGGGGAAAACAATAATCCGGTTGGACGCACAGTTCATCAATTATTGTTTGAAGATTTCAGCACAAAAGGTGGTTACTACTATTAGCATATAGGATGTCAACAACAGATGGGAAAAGCATAAAGTTGACTGTGTGGGCATAATGAACATCAGATACATGAAGAAGCCCAAATCTCCTTCCAAGTTCCCAAGAACTCTTCCACGATCAATCTGGTACAAGAGGTGGATGATATTGCCAAATTGTTATGTAAGGTAAATGGCAAAGCGAACGAACGCTCACAACTTCCACGCATGGATGTATGATTTCATCAAGACCATTGAAATAAACAAACTAGATTCAATAATCAATTGGTGGAAATCATTAGCGACAACATTGGTGAGCATCTCGGGAACATAAGGCATACTGACTTCAAAATGAATTTGTATTTTGTTTATGCAGCAGCTTCACGAGGATCTTCTCCAAGCTGGATAGATGTGGTGTTCTTTCCAAGGACCCTATTTTCGAGTGCTACCCACAACTTACTTTGTACCTACATGTAAGAAATATTACAAGGTGGTCAACGATGGATTCTTCTAAAAATTCATTTGTAGGCTAGACAGCGATCTAAAAGACAACAAGGTGAGCAAGGAAGCATGGGAAGCTATGTCCAAGATTGGTAGTATCTTTATCCAATTTACAAATTTTACATACCTTAGGGTCACAAGATTTTTAAGAGAACTAGTTAAGTTGCCCAGATACCCAAGTGATAGATTGGTCACATTGGAGTGAGTAGACAACTCATGGAGATGCATGACCTACATTTGAAATGGAAAAAATCTACGGGCTTCTTCCCGATCACTTTGTGGGCCATTATAGCTGCAGAGCATTCATAAGCCCGAGGAATTGAAGCGGAGATTTTTTTAGTACATGCAAGAGTTCTTCCCAAAGCACATCTTAACTTCGATCCATTTGGAATGACAAGGAAGACAATCTCCCGAGAGAGTACACGTATGTGCCTTCATTGGAAGATTTCTGGATGAAGTGTAGAAATGATTACGAGGTTGGAAAGAAAGATTTCAGCAGGTTATCAATGCGGCAAGTGTTTGACTTTGGATTAGCACGGATACTTGTGGATCTTAAAGATGATGGGCCTGTGTTACTTGACACATACCATTAGATGGGAGGAGATAGAGCTGTACTTCAGGAGAACGTAGGGGGCTGCCATATGATCGAGGAAAGGTCTACCATTGTTGGTCAATACTTCAAACTGGTTGCTGATGAAGGGATACTGCCTTGATGAAGCATTGATGAATCAAATCATGGGCAACTTCAGCACAGGAGATTCCCTCAAGAGGAAGCATGGAGGAGAAAGTAGCAGAAGGCCTGAGAAGATTAAAGTGCATGAAGGTCTCATTCGAAGGAGAAGATCACTTCTACGACTATGATGTTAGTTTCGACTTCTCCAACATCAAGTACTTCACCGAATGTTGCACCTCAACAGGATATTGTCATTCCTCCATTGAATCCGGAAACATTCATCTTCTCTCCTCAGCCACTCCATTCAAAGTGCCTCTTCCTGAAGAAACATTGAAGCTGTAGATGGCAGAATTTGAAAGAGATTTGTCTTTGGATGACTCAGAAGATGGCAGCCACAACACTATAGTAGTTTTATATGGAGAGGAATTAAAGGGTGACATAGTGTTACACTCGGAAACTTATCATTCTCCAAGAAGTAATTTATCGAGAAGGGTTGATTTCACGGTTGGTTCCGAGAGGCTAGAGAGGAAATCAACTTGGAGGAACATGACTTGCAATTGTGCTCACGAATGTAGGTAGAAAAGACAGAAAACCTAAAGTTGCTAAGGTAACTTCAAGGTTGATCATTGAGGAATCGGGACAAAAGTTTGCTGAGATGTCAGTTCCGGTAGAAGGGAAGGAGGATGAGCTCACGACAAAAGATATAACAATAACCAGAGTACCCATAGGTCAAGCCACCACAGAAGGATTGAAGCAGGACACACTGAGACATTGATAGATGCTCTATTCCTTAGGCTTGACAAAGAAAAGGTGGAGAAAGTTAAACTTCAGAAGTAGGTATCTCAGTTGTGCAAGATCATTGCCAAGGTTGCTAAATCTTCCACTCAGCCAATTTCAACACAAAAGTAGGTGAGTGATCATCTGATGCAAGAAGTGGAAGATGTGAGTAACCAGGTTAAAGCTATCAATGAATGGAAAAGTTTGATCATTCATCAAGCTTCTGTACAACTTGGAGAGGTGCCAACCCGCCTAAAGGTTATGAAAGATGCATCAAATCAGCTTAAGCAACTGGTGACAAGCATAATAGATATGAACATAGTTGTTGAGAGTAACCTGAGTACTTTGGCCGAAATAAATAAGCTTCCGAGAGAAGTGTTGATCATGAACAGATTATGCCTGATGGATCAGTTGAGAAGGGGAAGCAGCTTGAGTTTGCAGTATCTTTCCGTTTGGAGATCTGCAGGATTATGTTGAAAAGGATGCAGGCACTTGAGAGTATGGAATCATCTTTACCATACAATTTCATCACTTTCACTAATGAGGAAGTGGTCGGGAACGTTACTTCATACACGAGGACCATTCTTAGCAAAGTGACTAATTCTCTGGGAGGATCTCTTCTGATGGTGCAAGGGAAAATTGATAGAGCTGTTAAGCCTTTCACGATGAATTCCATCAATAAGTTGGTGGCACTACAGTTAGATATTGAAAAGTTCAGGCCTAGCTTGGAGGATGTGGAAGCATGTATCAGGGTATTGAACGAAGGCTTGCTGGAATTCAGGATAGAAAAGGAATTTGTAGCTAAGACAGATGGGAAGATGTTGAATTACATGTTCATCAATTATATTGATATCAAAACAAAAAGAAGATGTAAATGTTACGGATGGCATGTCTTTCTTCTTGTACTCTTTCTTCTTCTTCTATTTTCACGTTCCTATATGTAATTGTAAAACTTTAAAGTTATTGGTTTTGAAACCATTACTTTAAGTTATGTGGAACGATTCTATTAGTTAAGTGACAGAGATGTGTATAGGTTTGAATATGGACCGAATGCATGTCACTTGAAGAGGAATTAGAGAGGGATGATTACCAAATGTTATCTTTACTTTTTGTTTATGTTCATTCCAGTTGAGTTTCCCATTTGTACTTTCCCTTCTACATTCTATAAGTAGGAGAAGAACCTTCGGGTTAAGGATCAAAATTTGTAAGTAGCATTCTTGTATTCCAAACTTTGTGCTGAAACCCCTGATAGCTA
Organism: Taxus wallichiana var. yunnanensis; assembly: GCA_018340775.1. NCBI lineage: Eukaryota > Viridiplantae > Streptophyta > Pinopsida > Cupressales > Taxaceae > Taxus > Taxus wallichiana. Next base: position 283,216,892 of record CM031239.1, read on the forward strand.
TTTGAAGCAAAGGAGTAGAATGGAGCAGATTTTCGGAGAACTTTGTGTCACGGTGCATTTTGTTTCTAGATTTTGTCTTAGATCTACTTATAAACTTTGTGTTATTTTAGATCTAGATCTGAAGTTGCCTTTGCTTATAATTCTGTGTGTTAATATCTATTGGTTTCATCTATGTGCATGCAATCAACTCTGTTATCTATTGATTGGGTTGCACATCTTCCCTATTTCTTCCTTGTGTTTTATTATTCCCTTCTTCTTTACATATTTCCTTTCTTTAAACGATTTGCTTACTTTTGCAAAACTATACTGACTATGGTTCATGAGTTGCATGGTTAAAGTAAAACCCCATATAGATACTAGCATATTTTAATTGAAAAATCTAACATGGGAGCCTCACCGGTAAATGAGGGAGATTTATCTCATGACTGCCTAGGTTTTCAACTATGCAGAAAATCTAGCCAATAGTTTTTGGCGACTCTCATTGGGGAACAACTATCTTTGCAGATCAAAGCTTATCTTTTGAAGATTAGAGTGTTTTCCATACAACTCTCAACTGGTTGAATGTCCATTCACTTGATTTGTGAAGGCATAAGGAAGGATGGATCATTTCTTCAGATTGTAGGAGCAATTCAATTTCAATCATCCTCCTCAAGTTAGAAGCTACAAATCTAGTCTCTCACCAGGAAGGAGAGTGCACACTCATCCAGATCTGGATCATCTTCAACATAATCCTGGTAGCTGGAATTATTCACCAAGTCTACACAAGAAGAAGACGTGCCCCACTCATCATGCAAAACCAAAATCAAAATCAGAACCAGATAGTACCTATCCCATGGGGAGCAGATTTTGGGCCACTGAACTTGTCTCCACCTATGCATGATCTGCCCAAAGGATCCAAAAAGAAATTTCTTAATTTCTTTGGAGATGGAAAGAAAAATATGGATGATCATTTGGTAACCTTCTTCATAACTTTTGGTATGCTTGCAGTTGAGCATGAAGATGTCTCGGTCAGAATCTTGATTGAAACTCTACATGACTTGGCTGGTGAATGGTTCTATAGGCTAGCTCCTAGCACCATAACCAACTAGGCCACTATGCATGAACAATTTCTGAAAATATTCAAGCCTGCAGAAGATGCTAGCATGTTGATTACTCAACTGACGCAGTTGAAGAAAGAGCCAAGTGAGAACATGCGGGACTTTATTGCAAGGTTCCAAAGGATTTTATATAAAATCCCCACTTCTGTCGCATTGAGCGATGAAAATAAAAAGATATTTTTATAAACGCTCTGTTGCCCAAAGTTGGATATCAGTTGAGAAGGGCAAGACCTGTGAATCTACTTGAAGCACAAAATTTTGCCATGGAGGTTGAAGATGACTTGATCATGGCTAGAAAAATCAAACAATCACCCCACAAAGGTGATGGAGCTTCTTCAAGTACTTCAAATCCTTTGCTGCAAAGGTTGGCTAATGATATGCTGCAAATCAAGAAGTAGATATCTCAAGTAGGAAATGTGACCCCTTCAAGAATAGCTCCTACCCGGACCTTTAATGGTCAAAATCAAAATTGAAATAGACTTGTTGCTGCACCACAGTGGTTGGAAATTGAAGCTGCTCCAAGGAATAACTTGGAAACTAATGAAGAAGATCTAGGCATTGACGAATCATTTGATGATGAAGACTTTGTAGATCCCGCTGGCGACTCCAATATTGGTTACCTGGACTACGAATCTAATGAGGGCTATTATGAATCTTTTGAAGATTCTGATGGTCACACATTTATGGTGTTCACAAGGTCCCAGACATGCCAAAATGTTGAAGCATCCACAAGTGGCCAAAGAAGAGAAAGAGAAGATCTGGGCCGGATGTTACTATCCTAAAAAGAGGTAGTACACTACCTTCTTCATTAGCTCCCAAAGATAAGCATGCAAATTATTTCAATTCACAACAAAGGGCCAACACACATCGGCTAAAGCAAGTCAATATTTTGACATTATTGATCACATTAAAAATACCAAGGTCCAAATGTCAGAAGCTGAGTATTTGAGGGAATTTCCTGATCAGCTAAATAGATTGGTCAAGTATGTGCAAAGTAATGGTCCCAACCCTCTAACAAATAATACTTCATGGGGTATCTTGTCAAGTCCAAAGATTACTCCTCCTTCAAACAATGTGGCTGCAAGTTCTTCTCCCTCTAATTATTTTCTGCTACATCGGAAAGGATCGAGCCATTCTATGTATCATTGCTTATTAATGGATACAAATTGAGCAATTGCATTTTGGACTCTGGAGCTTCTGACAACGTCATGCCTGCCAAAGTTGTTGATGCCTTGGGTCTCACATTGACAAAAACCATCGGAAGATGCTATTCAATGGAAAGGCAAGTACCTCTTGTTGGGAAAATCAAAGATGCATAGGCAGTACTGGCTTCTTTCCCAGACAAAAGATTGAAGATGACTATCCTTGTAGCAGACATCCCAGTGTCTTATGGCATGTTGTTGAGTAGAAATTTCTATAAAGAGCTAGGTGGAGAAGTCAAGATGGATTGGTCTTGTGTGCACATACCAATCAAAGGAGTTAATCAGAAGTTAGAACCTGAGAAGAAATCCAAGTACACAATATTGAAGTTTGAGGATCCTAGATCTTAGATCTTGTTTCAATAATCGATCACGGAGTCTATTATCTAGAAATGGATAAAGAAGAAGTTCAACCTGTGATCCAAGAACCACATCAACTTGATAATAAGGTTTGGTCTCTGGAATTTGATGGTAGCTGTTGTTCATTTGGATCCGGTGCAGGCGTTGTTCTTATCTCTCCTGAGGGAAAGGTGCATGCACATTCCTTCAAATTGATGTTCGAAAATACTAACAACACGATAGAGTATGAAGCACTGTTGTTAGGTATGGAGTAGGCAAGGACAATGGGAATCAAGCTCTTACATGTAAAGGGAGATGTTGAGCTGATTGTTAAGTAGATAAGAGGTCTCTATCAAGTAAAAAAGGACAAACTTCAGCATTATAGAGATTGATTCTACTCTACTATCCTAGATTTTCAGATTTCTCGGTATCTTACATTCTGAGAGAAAAAAATTCAAGAGCTGATTCACTTGCAGTAACTGCAGCTTTGTTAAATCCAAATCAGCCTCCCACATTTTTCAGACAGGGGGATTACAAAGTTGAGATGGTCTTCCACCCAAAAGTTCTGATAATGTCCAACAATGGAAGGTTTTTAACGATGACAAGTAGATTGTTGCATTTCTCCAACAAAAGGACAACTTTGAAGAGATCTACTATGAAGGAAGAAATTCACCTCTGAGACAAACTACTGTGGGAGAAATGGATATGTCTCAGGAAGTCGAAGATTATCCAAATAAAGGAAATAAAATTCCTAAAGGCTTGGTATCCCTTGAGGAAATGTTCGACAAGCATGATTAGATTCTTAAAAAGAATGAAGAAAGTGGGGAAGGTTCTTCCTCTGAGACACAGTTACTAAATTTTAGAGCCAGTAATGATCCCAAGTTAGTAAATTTGGGTAAGTGTTGTTTAGATGTAGAAAGAGAAGCTTTTACAGAGCTTTTTAAGAAATCATGGGTAAAAACATATCGGCTAGAAGTTCAACATTACATCTCATTAAAACTAGAACAAAATCCTTTGAAACAAAATTGTGGCAGCATAACCCTACTATTTCGGGACTATCTTTGCAGAGATCTAGAAGTCTGTTAGATGCAAAGATAATTTATCCCATACATCACTCTGAATGGTTAGCCAACATAGTTCCTGTGAGAAAGAAGAGTGGCGAGATTAGGTTGTGCGTAGATTTTCGCAACCTCAATCAAGCCTCATTAAAAGATAACTACCCCATCCCCATCATGGATCACACTCTGCAGGTGGTCACTGGATCTGAAATGCTTTCCATGCTTGATGGTTTCTCAGGCTACAATCAGATCAAGGTGTCTGAAGAAGATCAATATAAAATGACATTCATTACACCTTGGGGAACTTTTGCTTATCAGAAAATGCCTTTTGGTTTGATCAATGCTGGAGCTACATTTCAAAGAGCTATGGATTTATCTTTTGCTCATCTCAAGGATATAAGCATAGTGGTGTACCTTGATGATCTGACAGTATTTTCCAAGAATAAAAGCATGCACATTTCAAATCTGGAAGAGGTTTTCATACAATGCATGCAAACATGGTATTTCTCTGAACCCTAAGAAATCTATCTTTGCTGTAATAGAAGGAAAGCTACTAGGACACATTGTCTCCAAGGAAGGAACCAAGATAGATCCGAACGTGTCAAATCTATTCAGACTTTGCCATTGCCAACATCCAAAAAAGGGGTTCACTCTTTCTTTGGTAAAGTTAATTTTCTCAGGAGATTCATCCCTGACTTTGCTGAGCTGACCCGTCATATCTCAAATATGATGAAGAAGACACAAGATTTCAAATGGAGCAGTGAAGGGAAGGAAGCTTTTGAGAAGATTAAGGAGGCCCTATCAAAATCCCCAGTCTTGGTTTCACCTAACTTTAGTAAAGAATTTATTCTTTATTGTTATTCCTCTGAACACACCATGTCAAGCAATCTTGATGCAGAAGAATCAAGAGGATGTAGAAGCTCCGATTGCTTTCATGAGCATGCCTCTCAAAGCTTATGAGTTGAAATATACTCCAATGGAAAAACATGCATATGCAGTGGTAAAGGCATGTAAAGCATTCAGGTACTATATTCTTTCCTCACATACTGTGGTCCTGGTTCCAGATACTGCAGTGAAATCTATTCTCACCCAACAAGAGTTAGGGTTGTTAAGAGGCACATGGGTGACAAAAGTTCAAGAATACGACCTAGATATCAAACCTACAAAGCTGGTTCGAGGAAGAGGTCTGTGCGAATTGATGACTGAGATGAAAGCAACAACACCAGAGGTAGATCAAGATCTGCCTATGGTCCTTTTTATAGATCTGGTAGAAGAGTGGTACAGTAACATTGCCTATTTTCTGACTTATGGAGAATGCCCGGATCAACTTTCTTGAAAAGAAAAACGTACTATTAAACTAAAGTCCAAAGATTTTGTTCTTTGGGACAATGGTTTATACAAAAGAGGAATTGATGGTGTGTTTCTCCGATGCGTAGATAAAGCTCAGCAGGATCAGCTCTTGAAATAGTTTCACAACATGGCTTGCGGTGGTCATTTCTCAGCCCGAGTCACTGCTCACAAGATCCTCGAGCAAGGTATTACTAGCCCACACTTTTTCAGGATACTACAGAGTGGGTATCTAAGTGCCAAGCGTGCCAACACTTTGTTGGGCATGTAAAATTACCCGCATTACCTTTAAAACCAATTGTAATTGAAGAACCCTTCCAGCAATGGGGAATGGATTTTATTGGTATGCTCAACCCGGCCTCTAGTGTCGGCCATCACTATATTTTGACAGCTACTGATTATTTCAGTAAGTGGGTAGAAGCCATTCCTGTTAAGAATGCCACTTCCACGGAGGTATGTAATTTTATAAAGGAAAATATTGTTGTTAGGTTTGGCGTGCCCAATAAAATAGTAGCAGACAATGCTCCAAATCTATCTTCTGAGGAGCTAGTTGATTTCTGCTACACTCATGGGATCCAGCTGGTACATTCCTCCAACTACTACCCACAAGGGAATGGCCAAGCTGAATCAAGTAACAAAAATTTGGTGACTATCGTGTGAAAGCTAGTAACTGAGAATCAAAGAACTTGGCATAAGAAGTTATTTGATGCATTATGGGTAGATAGAATTACACCAAAGAGGGCTATAGGCATGTCCCCTTTTCAGCTATTATATGGAAGAGACACAAAGCTGCCTCTTACCTTGGAACTGCCTGCCCTACAACTTTCTAGAGCCCTAGAAGATTCTACATTCAATGATGCTATTGAAAAAAGGATAATGTATCTGACTGAATTGCGGGAGGTACAGACTCAAGTTGCAGATAGATTATCAGAGCATCAAAAGAAGGTGAAAGTTATCTTTGACAAAAAGGCTGGGAAAGAAATTTTGAAATCAATGATTGGGTCCTTTTATGGGACAAAAGAAGAGAAACAAAAGGCATGCATGGGAAATTCGATTCACTATGGAAAGGGCCTTTTGTGATTAAAAAGATCACTGGAGCAGATAGCTTCATTCTTGCTCATCAGGATGGAGTTGAATTGCCATTTCCTTTCAATGGGAAACACTTGAAGTTGTTCCGGACATGAAAAGCAAGGGTAAAACTTGTATGTATATAAATAAAACTTTGTTTGTTTTTCCTTGTTTTGTTTTTGTGTTGTGTTGTTTTTGTTTGCCTGACCCCGTGCCCAAAGGACAAGATACAAAACCAAAGATGTTGGGATCTCATCTTTTCCCTTGTCATTCGACAAAGGAAAAGATGTCCATAGACAAAGCCGACTGGTGTCCCAGATTTCACCCTGAAATCTAGGACTACCCTATGTAAAAAAAATCATACTTTTAAAATAATGGGTCGTTTTGTGTTTTTATTGCCAGAAAGTTTCTTTATTGTGTCAAGATATTCCCAAAAATCCATATAAGCCAATTTTGACAAATACCCAGATGCCCAAAATTGTTATATTTTTTCGCTGGGGTTTACCTGCGGGAAATTTGTATTTAATTATTTTGAGCCTCGTTTGAGGCAAATTGTGCTTCATTTTAACCCTGTTGTGATCGTACATGTCAATATTCCCATATACCAGTAGGGTTTTAACCAAGAATGAATTCTGGGCTTTATTTGTGATTTCTGGCAATGTTTTGTGTTTTTGGTGTTTTCCCGTTTCATTTTCTGTGAAATTTCTCTGGGTCAATTCCTTTGCCGGTTTGGTCTAATTCCTTAACTAGAGTGTCTGGAGATCACCTATGGACGTTATGCCAGAAGGAATTCACCACAAGAGGTCTAGTTCTCTCTAAAAAGACGAAGTCATGCACGAAAAAACTTCTTTTAGACAGGCTGTATTTTTGGAAAAAGAAGGTTTTAAGCTACAATGGGATTTTTGGTAGCAGCAGGAAGGTGGGAATTTTGTACCTGCCTAGCAGGGTACTTTTTCCCATGGAAGCAATGCCACTTAAGTCACAATAGGAAAATTAGAGGCAGCAGCAGGTGAGATTTTATTACCTGCCTTGCAGGATGAAAATTCCCATTGTGAAATAAAATAAAATCACTTAAGGCATTGATGGGATTTTCTTACCTGCCTTGCAGGTAAAAATCCCATTATGAAAGTCAAACAGCTTAAGTGGATCATGGGATTTTTGGAGCTGTGGTGCAGGGTGAATAATCCCATTGAAAATTAGCTCTTAAAAATAGAAATGCCTTCATGTCAAAAAGTGCGACCCCTTTTGGGAAAGAAGGGCAGCCTCAAATGCATTAATTAATTAATTATTTCTCCAAATTTGGCGCCCAAGCATGAGGAAAAGTCAACAAAGGTAAAGGGGATAAAGGGAAATTAGAATTAGATTTCTAAAATTAAATAAATATTATTTATTTAATGCAGCCCCTTCATGTCAAAAAGTGCGCCCCATTTTGGAGAAGAATAATACTTTTTAAAGTATTAATTGATGTATTTTTAGTGGATGAGGTCAAAGTACACTGTGAAGCTTAAGTGAACCGAAAGTAGAGAGCTAAAATTAAATAAATTTAATTTATTTAATGGCAGCCATGAGCATGCACAAAATAGGCGCCCCATTTGAAGAGAAAAACTTATTAATTAATTAATTAATTGCTAGGAATAGGAGGGGCAATAATTAATTATAGAATGATGAGGGTTATATAAGCAAGGGCTGCCATAAGGATGAATTAATTAATTCTTTAGCAAGGAAGTGCAGCCCAGGTAATTTTGGCACCCCATTTGAAGAGGAATTTTTCTCAGAAGAAGGTTTAAATACTACTGGAAGCTTCAAAATTTGGTGCCTAGGTTTGAATCAGCTTGATTTGTGTTTGAATAATTGTCTTGCTTTGCATGCAAATAAAACATCAATTTTTGGGGCGGTGGGCTTGATTTATGCAAATTTTTATAATTAAAATTCAGTGTTCATGTTTGGTTGCCATCTTTGTCTAAATTAATTGCAGGAATTCAATATAGGTGCTTTTATAAAGAGAGGGAGCTTAAATTAATGTCAATACATTGAACATATCCTCCGAATCGAAGAAATATCCAGATTTGCACCGGTTGTGAAGAATTCGGTGAATAAAGAGAAAAAAATTGCTCGAGACAAAGATAGATACTGCCATGGCAAAGAGGGATGAGAAAGAGAGCATAGTAGAGTCATGAATCACTTCTAAGTTTTTGCTAACATTAGAGATACAGATCTAGGTCCAAAACCTCTTTCGAATTGATTGAGATCCAGAAGCGGAAATACTTCCCTCATGTGTGTAGTCAAAAAAGTGGAATCATTTGAGTGCAAAGCATTTCCATTCAAAGCCCGATTGCTAAGAGTTCGTCATGGAGTGTACTATGTCTTACCATCCATTTTCAAGATCAGTCCGAGATGTTGTGGGGAAAACAATAATATGATTGGACGCACAGTTCATCAATTATTGTTTGAATATTTCAGCACAAAAGGTGGTTACTACTATTAGCATATAGGATGTCAGCAACAGATGGGAAAAGCATAAAGTTGAATGTGTGGGAATAATGAACAGCAGATACATGAAGAAGCCCAAATCTCCTTCCAAGTTCCCAAGAACTCTTCCACGATCCAATCTGGTACAAGAGGTGGATGATATTGCCAAATTGTTATGTAAGGTAAATGGCGAAGCGAACGCTCACAACTTCCACGCATGGATGTATGATTTCATCAAGACCATTGAAATCAACAAAGTAGATTCAATAATCAATTGGTCGGAAATCATTAGTGACAACATTGGTGAGCATCTCGGGAACATAAGGCATACTTACTGCTTCAAAATGAATTTGTATTTTGTTTATGCAGCAGCTTCACAAGGGATCTTCTCAAAGCTGGATAGATGTGGTGTTCTTTCCAAGGACCCTATTTTCGAGTGCTACCCACAGCTTACTGTACCTACATGCAAGAAATATTACAAGGTGGTCAACGATGGATTCTTCTACAAATTCATTTACAGGCTGGACGGTGATCTAAAGGCCAATAGGGTGAGCAAGGAAGCATGGGAAGTTGTGTCCAGGATTGGCAGTATCTTTATCTAGTTTGCGGATTTTACATACCTCAGGGTCACCAACTTTTCAGGAGAACCAGTTAAGTTGCCTAGATACCCGAGTGATAGATTGGTCACATTGGAGCTGAGTAGACAACTCATGGAGATGCATGACGTACAGTCAAAATGGCACAAGTCTATAGGATTCTTCCCGATCCTTTGTGGGCCATTATAGTTGGCAGAGCATTCATAAGGCCCGAGGAATTGAAGTGGAGATGTTCTTTGAGTACAAGAAAAAGTTCTTCCCAACATGGATGAACTTTGATCCATTTGGAGTGGCAAGGAAGACAATCTCCTAGGAGTACACGTACATGCCTTCTTTGGAAGATTTCTGGATGAAGTGCAGAATTGATTACGAGGTTAGAAAGAAAGATTTCATTATGTTATCAACGCGGAAAGTGTTTGACTTTGGATTAGCATGAATACCTACGGATCTCAAAGATGATGGGCTGTGTTACTTGACACATACCATTGGATGGGAGGAGATAGAGTTGTACTTCAGGAGAACGTAGGGGGTTGTTATATGATCGAGGAAAGGTCTCCCACATTCAGTCAATAATTCAAATTGGTTGTTGTGAAGGGATACGCCTTGATGAAGCATTGATGAATCAAATCATGGACAACTTCAGCCTGAGGAGATTACCTCAAGAGGAAGTAAAGAGGAGAAAGCAACAAAATGCCTAAGAGGCTTAAAGTGCCTGAAGGTCTCATTCTAAGGAGAAGATCACTTTTACGGCTATGATGTTAGTTTTGGCTTCTCCAGCATCAAGTATTTCACCGAATGTTGCACCTCAGTAGGATACTATCATTCCTCTGTTGAATATGGAAACATTCATCTTCTCTCCTCAGCCACTCCGTTCAGCGCCTCTTCCTGAAGAAATGTTGAAGCTGCAGATGGCAGAATTTGAAAGAGCTTTGTCTTTGGATGACTTAGAGGATGGCAGCCACAACACTGTAGTGGTTTCAGATGGAGAGGAATCAGAGCGTGAGATAGTGGTACACTCAGCAACTTCTCATTTCTCGAGAAGTAATTTCTCAGAATGGTTGACTTCGTAGTTGGTTCCAGAGGCTAGAGAGGAAATCAACTTGGAGGAACACGACTTGCAGCTGCTCTTGAATCTAGGTGGAAAAGACAGAAAACCTAAAGTTGCTAAGGTAACTTCAAGGTTGATCATTGAGGAATCATAACAGAAGTTTCGTTGAGATGTCAGTTCCGGAGAAGGGAAGGAGTATGAGCTCATGGTAGAAGATATAACAGTAACCAGAGTACCCATAGGTCAAGCCACCACAGAAGGATTGAAGCAGGACACACAGACATTGATAGATGCTCTATTCCTTAGGCTTGACAAAGAAAAGGTGGAGAAAGTTGAACTTCAGAAGCAGGTATCTCAGTTGTGCGAGATCATTGCCAAGGTTGCTAAATCTTCCACTCAACCAATTTTAGCACAAAAGCAGGTGAGTGATCATCTAATGCAGGAAGTGGAAGATGCGAGTAACTAGGTTAAAGCTATTGACGAATGGAAATTTCTAATCATTCGTCAAGCTTCTATATACAACTCAAAGAGGTGCCATCTCATCTAAAGGTTATGAAAGATGCATCAAATCAGCTTAAGCAACTAGTGACAAGCACAATAGATATGAACACAGTTACTGAGAGTAACCTTAGTACTTTGGCCAAAATAAATAAGCTGCCGAGGGAAGTGTTGATTGCAGAATGGATTGTGCCCGATGGATTAGTTGAGAAGGGGAAGCCGCTTGAGTTTGTAGTATCTTTTCGTTTGAAGATCTGCAAGATTATGCTGAAAATGATGCAGGCACTTGAGAGTATGGCATCATCTTTACCAGATAATGCCATCGCTTTCACTAATTAGGAAGTGGTCAAGAATGTTACTTCATACACGAGGACCATTCCTAGTAAAGTGCCTAATTCTCTGGAAATATCTCTTCTGATGGTGCAAGGGAGAATTGATGGATCTGTTAAGCCTTTCATGATGAATTCCATTAGTAAGCTGGTGGCGCTATAGTCAGATATTGAGAATTTCAGGCCTAGCTTGGAGGATGTGGAAGCATGTATCAGATTATTGAATGAAGGCTTGTTGCAATCCGGGATAGAAAAGGAAGTTATAGCTAAGACAGAGATGGGAAGATGCTGAATTACATGTTCGATAAGTATATTCGAGTATCAAAACTAAAAGAAGATGTAAATGTTACAGCTAGCGTGTCTTTCTTCTTCTACTCTTTCTTCTTCTATTTTCCACGTTCCGGATGTAATTGTAAAACTTTAAAGTTATTGGTTTTGAAACCATTACTTTAAGTTATGTGGAATGATTCTATTAGTTAAGTGACAGATGTGTATAGGTTTGAATATGGACTCGAATACATGTCACTTGAAGAGGAATTAGAGGGGGATGATTTCCAGATGTTATCTTTACTTTTTGTTTATGTTCCAGTTCAGTTGAGTTTCCCATTTGTACTTTCCCTTCTACATTCTATAAGTAGGAGAAAAACCTTCAGGTTAAGGATCAAAATTTGTAAGTAGCATTATTGTGTTCCAGGACTTTGTCTTTGAAACCCCGATATCTATTTGAAGCAAAGGAGTAGAAAGGAGCAGATTTCGAGGAGAACTTTGTGTCACGGTGTATTTTTTTGTAGCTTTTGTCTTAGATCTACTTATAAACTTTCTGTTATTTTAGATCTAGATCTGAAGTTGTCTTTGCTTATAATTTTGTGTGTTGATATCTATTGGTTTCATCTATGTGCATGCAATCAACTCTGTTATCTATTGATTGGGTTGCACATCTTCCCTATTTCTTCCTTGTGTTTTATTATTCCCTTCTTCTTTAAATATTTCCTTTCTTTAAACAATTGCTTACTTGTTGCAAAACTATACAACTATGGTTCATGAGCTGCATGGTTAAAGTAAAACCCCATATAGATACTAGCATATTTTAATTGACAAATTTGACACGGGAGCCTCACCGGTAAATGAGGGAGATTTATCTCATGACTCCCTAGGTTTTCAACTATGCACAAAATCTAGCCAACAATAGGCTATAAGCTCTACACACATTCTCTAGTCTCTATCTTTTTTGGAAGTCAATAGATATGGGGTTTCACATGGACTCATGCTTTCTCTCACTAATCCTTTCTGTATTAGATCTATCACTTGTTTATTCAACTCTTCACTCTATGTTGGACTCATCCGATAGGCTTCCTAGTTTTGAAGGGCCGATCTAGGATCAAATCAATATGGTGTTAAATATCTCGCTTCAGAGGTAACCCATCTAGTAGCTCATCTGTTATTACATCTTTGTATTCTTTTAATACCTTTTCCGCATAAAAAGGTATATTAAAGTCCTCTATTTCCACCTTCTTTGACATCAGTGCATAACACCAGCTAACTTCTTCCATTTCCATAACAAACTCTTTTGTATCCAAAAATCTCTCACTCTTCTCTTCTTCCTTGAATGGTAACAAGACCACCTTTACACCATCCTTCCAAAATGTATATGTATTTTTTCCTCCATCATGTGTAACCTTCCTATCGTATTGCAAGGCCTCCCGGTAATATATGGCATGCATCTATTGAGATAACATCATACCACACCTCATCCTCTTAGTTAATCCTAATAAAAAACTTTATAAGGCATATTTTAGGTTTACCTCATTCCCTTTCTTGAACAATGATATATGATAGGGATATGGGTGCTTCTCACATATCAGATTTATTTTATCAACCATCACACTCAAAACCATATTTTCACAACTACCACACTCAATAATAATTTTACATACATTTCCACCGGAGGTACATCTTGTTCAAAATATATTTATTCGCAACCACAAATCAAGAGTACCAAGCATCATCTTGTTCTTTCTCCTTCCTTGGGAAAATCATCATCCTTCTCATCATGAGGGTTTCAGCCAAGTCTAAAGAAACCTCCATTTCTTCTTCCTCTTCATCTTCAACCATATTTACTTGTGGTTGTTCTCCTTGCCATATATCTTGTGTAGGATAGTGCGTACACTCAAAGGCATTATGACCCTCTTCACCACATCTATAACATGTATATTTCCTTTGGGGGCTATTCCAGTTGCGTCCTCCATTATAACCTCTTCCCCTTTGAAACCCCATAGCTCTTTGGTAGTTATCACAGTTTTTGACCAGAATCTTCATGCCCTTTTGCATTAGAGGATTCACCTTTTGTAGATTCAAATATACCCCTGCCTCTCATTGGAGATGATGATGGCCCTCTTTTCACACCTCTTCTAAAATTATTCCTCTTGTTCTTTTCTTCTTCCTTTAATGCGAGTTGATAAGAATCATCCATGCTATGGATCCAGAGCATACTCATCTCATCTTGTATGGTGTAACTCAATCCATTTATATACCATGTAGCCTTTTATTCTTCAGACTTTCCCTATTCAACCCTAATTGACAACTTGTAAAATTCATTAGTATACTCCTCAATGTTGAGATCATTTTGTCTTAGGTTTTGAAACCTTCAAAAGAGTGTCTGAGCATAATCTACAGGAAGAAATTTTTCTTTCAGCTTCTTTACCATTTTATTCCAGTTTCAGATCTTTCCCTTTCCATTCCTTTGTTTTTCATTTTGTAGGTGATCCCACTAGATCAATGCATGTCTGGCCAACAAAGTGCATGCAAACTTAACCTTATTCTCCTCTGAAAGGGTTTTCCACTCAAAGAATATTTTCATGCGATTCAACTAGTCAATCAACTCCTCTGGTCGTAACCCTCCACCATAATCAGGAACATTAATCTTGATGCCATCATTCTTTCCCTCTAAATCTTGGATCAATATCTCCTCAAATGGTCTCTCATTAAATTTTTCTTCATCTATCTCATTTTATTCTTCATCTCCTCCTTCATTCATTAATGGAGGTACTTATTTAGTATCACTATCTAGGTTTGCATCTCCATTTGCATGTCTCCTTCTAAGGCGGGTAACTTCTCCTATGAGCTCAACAACCTTGTCTCTGTAGCTCCTGCATATGCCTATTCATTTGGGCATAACCTCCCCTCCCACATCTAGCCATGATTATATAAAATAGAGGAAAAATTACACAGAAAAATGTTATATGTTACCTTAATTATTTTTGTAAGATCAAAATCCTTCTCTGATACCAATTGATGTGAATTCATCTAGAAGAGGTTGAAATACCTCCAAAACACACAAACAATTTGTAAAAAAATAGGAGTTTCAAAATAGATTTCGTCGATTCTGGAATCCACACTAATCTTTTCAATAATTACCAACCTCCTTTTATTTCACGTCTACTCTAAAAACCCTAAAATGCTAAAAACCCCTACAATTCCAAAAAATGCCTACTAGAAAAACAACTTGGATGGGATATAAAATTTGCGTGAAAAATATACCTTCATAAATTAAGGCTCGCGTGAAATTTTGACTTATTCTAACAAGTACAACAAAAGTTATTAAAGTTCTAAGACCTAGTCAAAAGTGAAAAAACATTCAGAGCCAATTTTAGACAACTAGATGAAGGAATATAGGCCCAAAAATGTCCCGAAATGGCAACAACCTTACATGCAAAGGTTGACCCCGGCATAGTACTAATGCATAACCACCACCCTCTAAAATTTCAAGACAATCCAACTGTCAGATCAAAATTTATGGTCTTTGCAAGTTATGCTTGCGCATCATTTTCCCCTGGTTGAAAAGAATTCAGCATTGTGCGAATTCGGTTGACGAAATTCATCTAGTTTTTTCATTGTCAATCTTCTTCAATTCCCAATCGGGAATCTAAGTATTTTTTTCTTTGCAAACATTCCAACTGTACCAAATATTTTTGTATCTCCCATGTCTAGTAGTGATTGTCTTTTGGTCCAAGACACGCATTACCCTTTCCTTTTTCTTCTTTGGCATCTGTTGCTCCTAGTTTATTTATTCCTCCTCCATAAAATTTTCATCATGACATGGAAACTTATATAAGTCAAAAACATTAAAAACTAGTGAGATAACAAAGCTTTCGGATAGCTCACCTTGTAGGCATTATCACTCATTTTCTTCAGAATCCTACATGGCCCAATCTTCTTATACTTGAATTTATTATATTTCCCTTTTGGAAACCTCTCCTTTCTAAGATGAACCATCACCATATATCCTTCTTCAAATGCACTTACTCTCCTACTGGCATCTGTAGTTTCTTTAAATTATGCATTACTCACTTTCATCTTTTCCCTCACTTCATCCTGTAGTTGTAGAACGTGTTTTGCAAATGATTCTGCATCATCACTAGTTTTATCTTCACTGGGTAGCACGATGAGATCTAGGAATCCCTTGGGATTCCTACCATTTACAATCTGAAAAGGAAAAATCCTTGTTGACATTTTTATCAAGCTATTATATGCAAACTCAACTTGTGGTAAAGCTAAGTCCCATTATTTTGGATTTTCTCCAACTATGCAACGTAGGAGATTTCCCAAGATTTTGTTCACTACTTCTATTTTCCCATCATTATGGAGGTGATATGCACTATTGAATTGTAGATGTGTCCCTAGTTTCCTCGACAGAGTCTTCCAAAAGTGACTCAAAAACTTCTGTCCCGATCTGAAGTGATCTTTCTTGGAACTCCATGCAATCTAACCACTTTTGAAAAAACAAACCTACAACTCTGGAAGCATCATTAGTTGTTTTACAAGAAATTAAATGTGTCATCTTAGAGAATCTATCAACCACAAAAATATAGAATCATTCCCTCATTTTTTGTTATGAACTCCTAAGATGAAATCTATACTCAAATCAACCCATGGCCCTATAGGGATAGGTAATAGCATATACAACCCAAAAAGATTGTGTGCATGGAACTTAACCATTTGGCACACTCTACATCTTGCTACAATCCTACTTATGTCCCTATTTACCTTTGGCCAATAATACTTTTCTACAAAAAGAGCAATTGTCTTACTTATACCAAAGTGGCCATCCAACCCCCACTATGCAATTCTCTTATAATATTTTCTCTCATTGAACCAACAGGGTTGCATAATTATTTCCCCCTGAAAAAATAACCATCCTACATCAAATAATTAGAAGAACCAATACCTTATGTAGGATCCTTAAATTTTCTCACAACATCACCAAAATCTGGATCACCTTCATACAATTCCTTAACTGCCTCAAAATCTACTACTTCATTTTCCATTGTTGTCAAAAGTGCTACGCACCCACTCAAGGCATCGCAACTTGATTTTACTTACCTAACTTATGTTTTAAGAAAAAGTATATTCTTGCAAAAATCAAACATATTTCGCATGCCTACTATTTAGTTTCTTTTGTGTGTTTACATACCTCAATGTTTCATGGTTAGTGAAGAGCACAAATTTCTTTGCTACCAAGTAATGTCTCAAAGTGCCTTAATGCTCGAACAATAGTATAAATTCCACATCATAAGTAGAATATTTCCTCCTTACTTCATTACGCTTTTCACTGAAGAATGTTATAGTTCATCCTTCTTGACTTAGTATAGCTCCAATCATGACATGTGAGGCATCATAAAGTCAACCTCGAAGACCTTTCTAAAATTTGGCAATACCAAAATAGGTGCTTCTGACACTTTCTTCTTCAAAAATTCAAAACTATTTGTTTTTTCCTTAGTCCATACATACTCCCTCCCTTTTGTACACTTTGTTATGGGTGCAACAATGCTACTAAAATTCCTTATGAACTTCCTATAAAAAGTTGTCAATCCATGAAAACTACAAACCTCTGTCACATTCCTTGGAATAGGCCATTCCAAAATTGCCTTTAATTTTTCCTCATCCATCCTCACTCCATCCTCTGATATGAAAAACCCCAAAAAAACAAGACTCTTCTGAATAAATCTACACTTCTTTAAGTTTGCATATAGACTCTCTTTACGTAACAAGTCTAACACCAATTTCATATGTAACAAGTGTTCTTCCACTATCTTACTGAATATCATAATATCATCAAAATAGACTACCAAAAACTTACCATTGTACTATAGGAGTAATTTTTTCATCATCCTCATGAATTTATTAGGAGCATTAGATATCCCAAATGGCATCACCATCCACTCATATAACCCTTCTTTTATTTTGAAAGTCATTTTCCATTCATCCCCTTCATGGATCCGGATCTGGTAGTACCCACTCCACAGGTCAATCTTGCTAAAATATCGGGATCTTGCTAGCACATCCATCATATCATCCAATCTTGGAATTAGGAACCGATACTTAATTGTGATCTTATT
Organism: Taxus wallichiana var. yunnanensis; assembly: GCA_018340775.1. NCBI lineage: Eukaryota > Viridiplantae > Streptophyta > Pinopsida > Cupressales > Taxaceae > Taxus > Taxus wallichiana. The sequence continues at coordinate 283,234,335 of CM031239.1, forward strand.
TATGGCCCTACTGTCTACACACATTCTCCAGTCTCCATCTTTTTGGGAGTCAATAGAGCTGGGGTTGCCCATGGACTCATGATTTCTCTCACTAACCCTTTATGTATTAGATTTATCACTTGTTTTTTCAACTCTTTGCTCTATGTCGGACTCATCCGGTAGGCTTCTGGTGTTAAAGGGCTGATCTTGCGATCAAATCAATATGGTGTTGAATATATCGCTTCAAAGGTAACCCATCTGGTATGACATATTTGTATTATTTTAATACCTTTGCGGCAGCAAAAAGTATATTAAATTCCTCTATTTGCACCTTCTTTGACATCAGTGCATAACACCATCCAACTTCTTCAATTTTCGTAACAAAATACTTTATAGCCAAAAATCCCTCACTCTTCTCTTCTTCCTTGAATGGTAACAAGACCACCTTTACACCATCCTTACAAAAGGTATATGTATTTTTCCTCCATCATGTGTAACCTTCCTATCATATTGCCAAGGCCTCCCCAATAATATATGGCATGCATCCATTGGGATAACATCACACCACACCTCATCCTTGTAGGTATTCCCAATCAAAAACTTTATAAGGCATATTTTATCTATGGTTACCTCATTCCCTTTCTTGAACCATGATATACGATAGGGATATGGGTGCTTCTCACATTTCAGATTGATTTTATCAACCATCACACTCGAAACCATATTTTCACAACTACCACCATCAATAATAATTTTACATACCTTTCCTCCAAAGGTGCATCTTGTTTGAAATATATTTTTCACAACTACAAATCAGCACCAATAGCATCCTATTCTTTCTCCTTATTTGGGACAATCATCATCCTCCTTATCATGAGGGTTTCACCCAAGTCTGCAACAACCTCCATTTCTTCTTCCTCTTCAGCTTCAACTAGATTTACTCGTGGTTATTCTCCTTGCCATATATCTTATGTAGGATAGTGTGGACACTCAAAGGCTCTGTGACCCTCTTCACCACATCTATAACATGTATATTGCCTTTGGGGGCTATTCTAGCCATGTCCTCCATTATAACCTCTTCCCCTCTGAAACCCCCTACCTCTTTGGTAGTTACCACGGCTTTGACCAAAATCTTCATGCCCTTCTGCATTAGAGGATTCACCTTTTATAGATTCAAATCTACCCTTGCCTCTCATTGGAGATGATGATGGCCCTCTTTTCACACCTCTTCTAAAATTATTCCTCTTGTTCTTTTCTTCTGCCTTTAATGTGATTTGATAAGCATCATCCATGCTATGGATCCGGAGCATACTCATCTCATCTTGTATGGTTTATCTTAATCCATTTATATACCGTGTAGCCTTCTGCTCTTGAGACTCTCCCTGTTCAACCCTGATTGACAACTTTTAAAATTCATTGGTATACTCCTCAATGTTGAGATCATTTTGTCTTAGATTTTGAAACCTTCAAAAGAGTGTCTGAGCATAATCTACAAGAAGAAATTTTTCTTTTAGCTTCTTTACCATTTTATTCCAGTTTTGGATATTTCCCTTTCCATTCCTTTTTTTCATTTTGTAGGTGATCCCACAAGATCAATGCATGTCCAGCCAACTTAGTACATGAAAAATTAACCTTCTTCTCCTCTAAAAGGGTTTTCCACTCAAATAAATTTTCCATGCGATTCAACCAGTCAATCAACTCCTCTGGTCGTAACCCTCCACCATAATCAGGAACATTAATCTTGATGTCATCATTCTTTCCATCTAAAGCCTAGATCAATCTCTCCTCAAATGGTATCTCATTCAATGTTTCTTCATCTCTCTCATTTTATTCTTCATCTCCTCCTTCATTCATTAATGGAGGTACTTCTTCAGTATCACTATCTGGGTCTGCATCCCCATTTACATGTCTCCTTCTAAGGCGGGTAACTTCTCTTATGAGCTCAACAACCTATCTCTATAGCTCCTACATATGCCTATTCATCTAGGCATAACCTCCCCTCCTATGTATATCCATGATTATATAAAATAGAGGAAAAATTACACAAAAAAATGTAATATGTTACCTTAACTATTTCGCAAGATCAAAATCCTGCTCTCGATACCAATTGATATAAATCCAACCGCAAGAGGTTGAAATACCTCCAAAACACACATAAATAGCTTTGAAAATAAAAACCATAAGTTTTAAAATAGCTTTTTTCTCATTCTAGAATCCACACTAATATTTTACATCATTACAATCCTCCTTTTATTTCACGTCTACTCTAAAAACCCTAAAATGCTAAAAACCTAAAATGCCAAAAATTACCTACTAGCAAAACAACTCGGATGGGACCCAAAATTTGCGTGCCAAATATGCCTTCATAAATTAAGTCTCATGCAAAATTTTGACTTATTCTAACAAGTACAACAAAATTTATTAAAGTTCTAAGACCTAGTCAAAAGTGAAAAAACGTTGAAGCCAATTTTAGGCAACTAGATGAAGGAATTTGGGCCCGAAAATGTGCCTAAATGGCCACAAATGTGCAAGAAAATTTTACCCCAACACATTTTTAACACATAACTACCACCCTATAAAATTTCAAGATGATCCAATGGTCGAGATCAAAAGTTATGGTCTCTGCAAGTTATGCTCCCGCATCACTTGGTCTAAATTATAATACTAAATTTGAATCTCTTTTTGTGTACAAAAACATTGTTCTCATAAAATTCAACCATAGAGCCAATGCAACCATTAGGAAAATAATTATTATATTTAAAAAACTCCAAAGCTTTCCACCTTGAACCATTTATATATACATACATATATGTATGTATGTATTTTTTCCGTGAATTTGGCCATGAAATCACAAATAGGAAATTTTGTTTCTATAAGGGAAATATTCTTTGATTACTTCCCTAAATTTTTAGTATAAATTTCATGCTCGAACCTTTTCTAAATCACTTTGTGGTCTATTGATGGGTTATGAATGTATTTTGGTAGCTTCACTAGATTTTCACATTTTGTGCATTCCCCTTTGATATAATCAGCCTTAAATTCAAGTGCACCTTATAATTTCTTACAAATAATATCGTTGATAAACTAAATTACATGTGGAGGAGGGACCTCATTTGTTTTCATTTGTTCCCTATAAATTCTAAATATGGATAGATGTAGAAAAAACTCTATATTGGTACAATAACATGTCTCGATGATTATATTTTTTCTTGCATACATTGGCTTCAAATTCTAAAATGCTCATTGTGTACTTTTAACTTTAAGATTTCTATATTTAAAATTTCTATACAACTCAATTTGGTTTTTTCCATAAAATGCTTTGGGTGTTCCTTCTTCAAACCAATAACAACCCTAATATGTAAAAATACTTAACATAAGAAGAGACATGAGTATGTTTTTCCAATATTCAATAATAATATCTTTTACAACATTAAAAAAATCTTCAAGGAACCCTGCATATAAATGCCTAATTCCCTCTTGTTCTTTTATCTAATTTAATCATTCACTTCACATACCTTGTGATAGCTCTTCTACCTTTACCAAGAGCTATTAAAATTGTGGTGACATGTCACTTTATGACTATTTATGTATACACTAAATTTTTTATGAGAGATCTAAATGTTACGTAAAGGTATTTTCTAGATAAGAGAAGCTACCAATAATGTCAAGTGAATTATGTAATTTTTGTACCATGATATCATTCATGTTATTGGTATCTTTTGAATAAACTTGTAATAACTTTAAAATAAGGACCATATCTTTACATCAAATAAGTATTGCTATTAATTGAGCTTTACCAATCAAAGATTTTTTTAAATAATATGTGTATATATTTATTGAATGAGACTTTATTTTTTCAAAAATTGTAAATTAATCTATTCAACATTAGATAATAAATCATCATCATCGTATCCTCAATATTATTCAAGTTCGCTAATCCTCCATATAGAAAAATTCCTTCTTTCTCTCCTTGAGAAAAATCAACATCTGCATCCATTTTTATTTGTTCGTTATTTCCTTTGAATTCTTCATCTATTATATCGTGAGTTTTAAAATAATCTTATTCTTGACGTGCTTTTTGATTTTAAATAACTTCAAGAGATTGTTGAGTTTGATGATTTTGAAGAGAAGTTTTTCTTTTTCTAACTTGTTTTCTTTGTTTCTCATTTCGTTGTATTTCTTCTCCTTTTCAAGGTCTCTATTTCAATCAAAATTTCTTACTCTTACATGTTTTTGTCTCATTAATATCAAATTCTAACATTTTATTTTAATATTTCATTTTAAAAATTAAAGTAAAAACATTGGATTCTATATTAAAACTAAAGGAAACAAATTTAAATAAATGAAACAACTTTATTGATTATAAAATAATTTAATATCATATTTAAACTAAAATAAACAAATGAAAATAAATTTAACAAAATGAAACAATCTAATTGATTAAAAATTTAAAGTAAATAAAACAGGTTTAATTTCATACTTAAAAATAAACAAAATAAATGAAAACAAATTTAACTAAATGAAACAACTTGATTGATTATGATAATTACGTAAAATAAATAATTTGATTTCACATTTAGACTAAAGAAAACAAATGACAATAAATTGAACTAAACGAGACAACTTAATTGATTACAAAATTGAAGTAAAAACTAATTTTATTGAATACTTAAACAAAAGAATACAAATTTAACTAAATGAAATAACTCGATTGATTGCAAAATGTGCAATTTCTATTATGAAGTCACTTCCACCTAAAATAAAATATCTATTTTAAATTTTTCTTTCCACCATTAGATTTAATAACACCACATATCTATTTTTCTTTGTTTGGGCATTCCCCATTATATTTAGGATGTGTAACATTAATCCCATTAAGTATTAACTTTTACTCAGTTCATATTAAATTGCACATTTAACATTGTCATGGATTAGGCTAAATCCTACGGATTATGAATGTGATGTTTTAAATTTAATAATTAAAATTGTGATTGGGTATTAACTTCAAAAAAATTTCTATATTTCATATTTTATCTTAGGAATCCGAGATTCAAACGTCATGATGAACAATGTGAATTAAAAACTATTTTCTACAAAACTCTTCTTCACATTGAAGTTGTTTAATAGATAATGTCCACATGGGAGAGTCAAGGTGACTAGCACTAAGTCCTCACATTATCAAGTATTGCTACAAAAATAAATCACTTTAATCATGATTAGAAAATTAAAATCAAAATAAACATAAAGATCAATATACAATTCAATTGTTTTAAATATTAGCTCCATAAACATAACATGATCATAAGGATCCTTCATACATATATTGAATACTTTATCCAATATGTGTATAAATGAGAAGTGCAATAAAATTTCAAAAGTCACTCGTTATGTTACTTTAAAATCTGTTATATATGTACATTCTAATGTCCAACTTGGGACATGCAAAAATAGCTTCTTAGGGATAAATCCCATCCACAAATCCTAGCTCTTGGTATCAAACAAGGGACTTGCAACCCTTTTAACCAAGTTAGAGAAATGTCAAAAAAATTCCTCCCAATGATTACGTAGCTCATGAGCTTCAATTGCGTCAATTTAATTTCTACATTTACACTATTTAGTCATTAACATTTAAACAAAATAAGATCTAAATTGTGATATATTTCAAGATGAAAATTATGGAAAATGATTGTTTTAAATGAAACAAAAACTAAATAATATGTTTAAGAATTAACAAAATTCAACTTTCCAAAGCATTCTAAACATCGAATTACAAGAAAATACTAATATAATACAAAAATTAATTATACAATAGACTACTATGAGAGATTGTGATGAGAAAATTCTAGTTCATATAATTGGAAATTACATGGTTTTGGTTAATGGAAATGAATATATGTAATTACTCTTCATGAAGCCTTTTTAATATTAGATCTAACAATGCAAGAATATATATATATATATATCCTTAGAGAAATGGTGTTAACATTAATATTATATTAGGCATCCAAAAGTGTAAATTGTAGTAAAATGTAAATAATATATGATTAAATTTATCTTGGGAATGGAATTGATATTTACCATGTTAATAATATAACCCAACAAACCATAGTGAAAGGATTTTTAACAAACTTTGTGGATGTTAAGGCCAACTACGTACTACAAATTTTTAAATAACTAATGAGGAAATTCATTTAACAATAGTGAATTGTCATGAGACATTTAGATAACCTCATAAATCAAATATTTAATGGGAAAAAATAGATCACAACTAATTATTTAAGATGGGGAGACTTGACATCACATGATGTCAAGAAAATTTTAGAAAATAAGATCTCAAGCTAGGGCATGTTATGAAATCATGGTTAGTGTTCACATGAGAAATATTATGTGAGTGGTGTGTGTTTTTAATAACATGAAAATTACTCACATAAATAGTAAATAGTAATTAGGTGAGTTTTTAGTAATACAAACCACGTAAATAGGTTTATTAGTGGTATTCTTGAGAGTTACAACAATACTATGTAATTGGTGATGAATGGTTAAAGTTCAACAAGGAACTGTAATTCATTTTTATCCAAAGGTAGGTGGAAAAGAATACTATTTGTAAACTTATTTTTCATCCACGGGATCTATTGGAAAGTGATACGAAAAAATATTCCTTCATACTATCTACCATATGTTTATAGGGAATAATATTTTCATCCTTGACATTGTATTTGTCAAGTAGCTTGTTTGATAATCAACGGTGACTCACCTATAACATGAAATTGTTTTATATTCAATTTAATGGAAACTTTTAGACCACCGGGAATGATGGCTTCATATTTCACCATATTATTAGTGCAAGGAAAACCAATTCTAAATATCTTACAATAAGATCATTAATATGGGTGATAATAATGACTCTTTCACCTGAGCCATGAAAGGTAAATGACCCATCAAAGTATTTTTTCCAAGTAGTGGACTCTTTAACAAATAAGACAGATGCATCAGGTAAGTCAAGACTCAACAATTCGGTTCCTAGTAATGGTTCTTTTGCAATGTGATTAGTAAGTACTTTTCCTTTTACAAATTCTTTATTGACATATTCAATGTCAAATTCACTGAGTAAAATGATCTAATTGGCCATCCTCCTGGTAAGAGCAGGTTTAGATAGGAGATACTTGAGCGGGTAAACTTTGGATATGAGCTTGGTCTTATTATTTAGCAGGTAATGGAAAATATTTTGGAAAGAAAGGACAACATGACTAAACATGTATTTTCAATATATGGGTAATTTATCTCATAGAATATCAATGTGCGGCTAAGATAATAGATAGATCTCTTTATTTTTGCATCGTATTGTGCTAAGAGCACGTGTAAAGAAAATTAGGCAGCTGAAATGTATAGCAAAAGGGGTTTGTTAGTGTAGAATCACAACACCCCTGAATGTCTACAACTAGATGGGTTGAGACTCTCAGTGTGATTGCACAACATGGAGCATCTCTCAAAGTGTGGGACCTTGCGAGTTGAGAGAGCTCTCTGGATTAAGGTCGGTTCCTATTCCTCTATTTAGGTGCATACAAATAAATTATAGAGGATCTATTCTAAAATCTACTCTATCTTACCAAGGAGACAAGGTTGAGAAGATACAAAAATAAACCTAAGCTAATGAGGTGATGCACCAAAGGAATGTTAAACACTCATTTTTCAAGCTAACACTAGACCATAGAAATGTAATGCAAATGCTATGCACAGATAACCAAAATGCAATGAGAGATCAGAAGGAAACAATAAACACATGAGATAGATAGCCTCCAATCTTAGCAGTGAAGTCTCTCGACAAACACAATGCAAAATGTGGCAGCAAGTCTATTACTGATACATTTTGTAATACAATCACATTGGGGAAGGCATGCAGTGTGAGGCTTAAATATTTGATGACTCCAACTATCATTACCGTTGTCCCATCCAATTGCACTACGCCCCTGGAGATGACTTCGTATTGAATTCCTAGCCAATCAGCTATTTCTTTCAAAGCATTACAGAGCTACTTGCCCCGAATCAATCATGCAATTATGTACCAGTTTGTCTCTAATGATCAATGAAACATAAACGGAGGGGGATTCATATTCTTACCTTGTTTTTCTCCATGGTTTCCCTCAAGCCAAATTGCATTAGTAAACACTTTCTCTTACTAGTTAGGGGGCTGATTTGATCTTGACCAATTGGCCATAGTAATATGCAATAGATCTCTCTCTAGAATGGCCAATGACTCCCACATTGAAATATTCACATTTGTCTTCTTCATTTTTTCAATGATGTTAAATGAGCTATCCTTTTTCTACCCCTTTCTTGGTACATTTTTCTCTTACACATGGGTCATTACAACCGATGCCTGAGTGGGTTTGGAAGGTGGCTTGGGATGACTCTGCATATTAGGAGTTGCATTTTGAGTGCCAATACCTTGTTTGATAATAGAAGGTATAGGATTACCTGGGTTTGATGATTGTCCCTCTCCAATGTTCCTTTTCTTGGACCATGTATTGGCAGCTACACTTTGAGAAGGGGCTTTATTCATACCACAAAAATCTTCAACCTGCCAATTGACAAGCATAGTTTCACTTAGAGATGCCTCTTGTTGAGTTTATTGTTGTTGATTTTCTTCTTGGCTAGACTCTTGTGACACACCAATGGTCTGTACCATCAAGGCCTGGTTTAGTGCACCATTAAAACACATTGACTAGTTGTGGGGCTGATTGCATGGGAAACACTAGTCATATTCTTGTGCCATATTATTTTGTGTTAGAACCAAGGCCCTTGATGTTGAAGTTGTGTTTGAATCATATGACCAGAAAGGCCTAAGCAACTTGAGGTTGCCATGTGTTTTAGTTTTGACTTGCACCACGAGTTGGTTGTCTATTTTACTGATATGGGGGTCTATCTTGATACTGAGCTTGAGGCTGATATGGCCTAGAACTCTGAGCTTGTTGCCTTTTGATAGTCACTAACTCATTCCCTAGGTTCTGAAGCTCTTTCATAACCTCTTGTAGCTATTTTGAAGTGCTATAGGATGAGGTGGAAGCTTTAGCTGAACTTTGATTCCTAGGAGTAGGTATAGGAGATAATGTGGGTGTCTGACTAATGCTTGGATCTCCTAGCTCTAGGCATAGAGGCATAGGTGGCCTAGGAGAAAACTTGTTAGCTTGAATCAAACAATTTTCAGCTCTAATGGAAATTTTATAGGCTACAGGTAAGGTGGTGCCTCCCATTGATTAAATCATTAAATCAATATTAGAATTTAGAGCTCTAAGAAAGTATAAGAAAGCACCTTCATCTGTGGGCCTTACACCAATGGAATCCTGTCCCATGTCCTTTGGAATTTGAAGTTGAAATCTATCAGCTGCTCATTAGGAGCCCTCTTGATGGTTTTCAAATGCTCCAACAAGGATAGATTATCTCCCTTTTCTCCAAATTGGTTGTGGAGAGCTCTGCACAGATGGTCCCAAGTCTAAATAGAGCCTGTTATTAGACTCTGAACCATCATGAAGCTTTACCCTTGAGTGAAGAAGCTAACAAATTGACTGCAATGTCCATCTCAATGATCTCATGAATTGCACAAACATTTGCAATGTCTTGAATGTGGTCACTAGGAGAAGTTTGGTTCTCTCCAGTGAAATGGGGAATTATCTTTAATGCTGTAACCGGGGCTGGATTTTGTGCATTGAGAGCAAGTGGGTTGCTGCTAGTGAAGTCAACATAGGGGTTGGGTGGTTGTGCCATTATGATTGGCTTGAGAACCCTTTTTGATTGAATGAACGGCCTACTAGGTGGAGGTGTTGACAAGGTTCTGTTTGGTGGAGATGGAGACCTCTAGGATCTTCTCCCCTCTCTCCCTCTGTCTGGGGACAAGTGCAGATAGAAAAATAGTCCCTCCTCTCTAGTTCTTGACCTTATTTGTATTCTTCTCATGAACTTGACAAGCTTGGACTGTTGAAACCAGTGGATTTTGTCTCTTTTGGAGTCACCAGATGTGCAATTTCAAAGCTTCTTAAAATCTTAAAACTTGCAACAAGTGCACATCAATCTTGTTGCAATAAAAATGGAGACCTCTTTGTCCCACCGGGCATGCCAAAAATATTAGTGTAGAATCACAACACCCCTGAATGTTTGCAACCAGATGGGTTGAGACTCTCAGTGTGATTGCACAACATGGAGCATCTCTCAAAGTGTGGGACCTTGTGAGTTGAGAGAGCTCTCCGGATTAAGGTTGGTTCCTATTCCTCTGTTTAGGTGCATACAAATAAATTGCAGAGGATCTATTCTAAAATCTACTCTATCTTACCAAAGAGATAGGGTTGAGAAGATACAAAAAAATAAACCTAAGCTAACGAGGTGATGCACCAAAGGAATGTTAAACAATCGTTTTGCAAGCTAACACAGAACATAGAAATGCCATGCACAGATAACCAAATTGCAATTAGAGATCAAAAGCCAACAATAAACACATGAGAGGTTCGAGAATCATCTACAAATATATATTATTGTTCCAAAAGTCGATACAGTGCATTATAGTGGCCAAGAGGCAAAATCTTGCATTACAACTTGAATGGGAGGTTTGGAAACTCCACAAACTTATAGACAAGGGAAGAAGGGAGAGTGCAAAATAGAAATGTCCAACCCTTTACAATGAGCCCCACCCCTTCTTTTATAGATTTAGCATAGAGAGAAGAAGGAGAGAGGCGGAAAACTAATTTGAAACTCAGCTACCGGCCATCAATGCCCCTACAAATCCACCCATAATCTGTCAAATCTACCTTGATTACTTGTTTGGCGTGTTGAAGGAGGAAGAATCGGTGGATCAAATCAAATCTGATCTGGTTGTTGGAGCAAATAGATCCTATATTAATGGCACAAAGATGTTTTCCATTTTTTCCCCACCTAACTTCTTCAAAATTAAAGTTTCAGATCTCCATGATGTAGACGAGGTTGAGATCTCTCCAATGGTGCCAAATTTGTTAGATTTCGGGCACTGGATCAGAAGATATGCCCATTTGAAGTTTTTGAATCAGGTCCATACAAAAATGGTGGAAACTAATTAGCGAACAGTCCGCAGCCTGAAATTCACTTTGCCCCCTTTTGGCACAAAAATATAAAAATGCAAAAAATTGCCCCGTAGCCCCATAATACTCTTTTGTCAAAAATCATCTTTGGGTCCACCAGTCCACATTTTCCATTTGGGTAAAAAATCACTTCAAGGCCCATCGGCCCGCATGTAATTTATGTTTGACACATGGCTCCTTGGCGAAGGCATGGCTCATTTTCATACTTTATATCCCTTGGAAATGAAGCCAAAAGTTAAAATTACTCTCGAAGACCCACCTCCCCTTTGACTTGGAATATGGCCACGTGGAGGGTTGGCGCGTGTTTGGGGACCGCTTTTGGATTTTTATTTTGAAGTTGCATCGGGCTAACACGTGGCGAGTCTTGTGCTCCTTTGAGTCTCCACTTTGGGATACCATCTTGAAATTACACCGAGCTGACATGTGGTTCCTTCCATTTGTTTGGACTTTTCAATGGTCGGCTCTATCCTTGTTTGGGCACTGGGACATATGGAAGCTCCGTGCTTGTTTGGAGACTGATTTTGAGTTTATCCCTTGGAGATGTGCTAATGAGGCACGTGGAGGCTTCCATTGATTCTCCCATACTTAGCCAATTTTGGGCTCGCTTTGAATCTTTCACAGAGCCCGAAGACTTCAGATTTTCTCCATTTCTTTTCCTTACAGCCTCTATTTTTTCTTTGACATTGTTTTCCTCCTTCCTCAATGCTGCTACTCCATTATAGAGCATTCCTATAACTTATCTGTTGGATTTGAATTGTGGGTTCTTCTCGTAATTGTTTTTGAATTTCTTCCTGCACAGGGTCGTGTTTGATCAATTTTGTTGGGGCAAAATTGAGATAACACACGCTCAAGTTTTAATAATTGAATTCAAAATTCAAACACACGTTCAAGTTTTAATAATTGTTCCCCAAACAACACAGCTTTGATCAACTTCAATTATAAAATATTCTACATTTGGGACCCCATTATAAATTAACATTTTTTGGGTGAAAATGAATGTTCCCCCTCGAACAAGGAAATTTTTTTTTTTTTTTGATCGCATATTTACAATATGGAACACACATTCAATGCCATTCAATCTATATAATGCCATTCTATATGCTGCTGTAAATGACTCGAGGAACTACCGATCTTCCATTTTCATGGCTCTGAAGTTTCAACGATCCTTCATTTCATGACTCGGCAACAACCGATCCTTCATGTTCATGACTCGGCAACAACCGATCCTTCATGTTCATTTATGCATGGTATATTATATATACCTGTTCTCATAACCGCTTTCTGGTTATGAAGTGATCCATTTAAGAAGCCTATCTGAATATCTGTTACTGATATTCATCTGACATCCTGCATCTTAAATTAAGTGATAAGGACAACGCAACCAGCAATTGCGATACTTTGGCCAAAGATTTTCACATGCTTTGCATGATCATATTCCTGGATGTGATACACATCAACGGAATACGTCCTTCACTTCACTTCACCTGTTATCTAGAATGGTCTTTCCTGGTTCCTACCAGTCCTCTTTGTTAAGGTTAGTTTAAACTTCCAATTACAGTTAGTAATATGAACGAATATAGGAAGGCACTCCCAGTAACTAAAGATACGCAGACATACAGTGTCGTTTCCCCACGACCCCGTGTGTCTAGTTATCTTTAGTATTCCGGAGTCACTCCGTATACCAGATCATACTCCTATCCCCTGTCCACAATTACACATTCAGCCTATGTATTCTTGATGTTTTAATTCGGGAGGGCATTGCAATATGTCAGCTGCAACAGTGTGTCGTCATGAAGACCCCGTCTTCATGGAGACACCTTGCTGTAGCTGGCGTATGCCAATGTCCTACAGAATTCTCCCATCGAGAATACACATCCTGCTCAAGTGCTTAGGATACGATTTAATAATTAAAATCAACTTTCAGCATCCACGTTGATCCCTTGATCCTCGTTTCCGTTATAGTTGTATAGGGCTAAGAGGGACTAAACCGTCCATTAGCTTACTATGCATCTTCTCCTTCGTGTCGAAGGGCTACATTTCCCTACTTGGTTCACTTCTTAATCATTGGATTAAGCAGTCCATACCGACGGACGTGATAAGTTTAACCTATTAAACTTAGCCAAGATTTTCCAACTGCAACTAAATTCAGAATTCTAACTTATTAGACGTCATTTAAACGAGGTCTAATTCCCAAGAACAGTATTCATTTGTTCTCCTTAACGTTATATGGTTAAGGTCCATTAGTTATGGATATACTTATCCTATATCCTTTATTCTGAATTTAACACACGAGATCATTAATGGAGCTCGAAAGCGAAGTTCGATTACTCCGAAGTTTAATTGGTATTCCTTAGCTCCTAAGCTAATCCCGAATACCTTCCAATTATGGAATCATATTCTTCTTAATCCTTTTAATGTCAATTAAAAATTCATCTTTACCCAAGTATGAATTAATTGCATTTTTCAACTTAAAAGTTGCATTTAGGTAAGAATAGATATCAGTTTCCATTTAACATCCATCCAAGGACAATTAAACAAATCCAATCAAGAAATAACATTATATTTCCAATTTAGACAACAATTCAAACTGATATAATTATTAAAATAATACACATGTAATCGGATTCAATATTTCATGTCATAATCTGTACAATTGCCAATCCAGCTGATTGGGCATAGTTTATATAAAACATCAATACAACTCATGGACAGAAGAATATATTTTCTTCTTTTCACAATTCCTCGAAGAGAAATCAAAGTAACAATTACAATTCATTTTACAGCTAATCAAGAAGCATCAGAAAACAGCCATGTCTTCATTCTAATCAAATTTCATCTGCAAAATGAATTGCACGGGTCAGTTCAATGAACTGAGCATATTAAGCACTTATCCTTAAAATAAGGTGCTTCAACTAACTGTCTCAATAAAAGAACCCTGCTTTTATGAAACGACAGTTAAACATCAATCACGAAATAGGCACAAAAGAAAGATCAAGCATAACATCGAACTATCAAAAATATCATCACAATCAGCCAAAGACTCGCTGTCCTGCTTTCCACATAATTCATTACAAGTCTCAATTTACAATATTTGTAAAGTTAGGAATACAAATAGCTTACTGCTGATATAACACATTGTTATCCTTTCCACGCCTTTCATTAATAATAAATGCAAGGATGAAACTAACTGAAATGTAAACCCCATTACTTTCCTTTCAGTTCATGCATCATATTAGAATCCAAGCAATCACAGTATAGCATAAGAAAGCGAACAAAGCAATGCATATAGTTGCTCCCATCTAAGCATTATAAAATTCATTTTTCACAAATTACGATTTCCAATCGAATGAAAGTAGAAAAGCTTATTTTTCCCAAGTCATTCATTCATATCTCTATTTCTTTCCACATGACTGTCCTAATACAGTGGAATCCAAACGAAAGACAAATCAAGATAACAGTTCAGAGTGAAACTTACAAAATCCAATCAGAATTCACTTCCAGCAAAGAAGAATAATTTCATTTATAATCCGCTTTAAATGAAAACAGGGAAGAATTCATCATCCATATCCATACTTCATTTGAATCAGACTCATATAAAAATCCGATACAAGTTAGTACAACATTATGTTCATCCTAGGTCAAACAGTATAAGGATGCAGACCATATATTTACCATACTTAAAGAAACCATATTTCTTTCACTGTATGCTAAACAGATAAACAATATTTCAATCATGTAGTCAATTAATCACATGATTTCTAATCTATGAACGTATCCCGCTCAAAATAACATTTATTCATTGTTGTTACCTACAAAGAATCCAATATTATTGACTATGAATTTCACCAAGTTAGAAACAAAAGAGCAAAGAGAAAGAAGGATTCCCTTCCAACAAATGATTCTACCCAATCCATTTTCCAAGTTCATAATAGTATGCAAACATCTCGTAATGCAAAATCAGATGTCATTACTACTTTAGTAAAGTAAAACGTCAAGTAATTGTCAATACATGAATCTAGTATAATCAAGACAACTCATACCCAAAGACAAAATTTCTATGTGTTTATTCCTTGTACAACAATAAATTAAGTCATAATCTCCAAAATAGTTCGATCTTAAAGGACCGATCAGCATTAAAAAACACAATTGATCATCATACCATCCACAGCAAAAAGATATTTCTCTATAAGTTCGTAAGGAAAACTATTCCTTTTTCCAACTCTAAACGAACATTCATATGAAATTTTTAATGCCCATTCCTTTAAAATATAAGATACCATTTCCTCATAATCTCAAGAAAGCAAAGGAAGAGAGAAGTTTATCTCTTTTAAGCAAGAAAGGAAATCACAAATAAGCCAAAAACGTGTTATCATTTCTTTTTCCAAGGCAACTTCCTATATTCAGACAAAATCCAATGCTGTATTCATCCTAATCGAAAAACAAATGAGAAGAGAAAGATCTATTTCCTCTTGTAAAAGAAATTTCATTATAGAAACGACCTCATGCAACTCACACAGCCGATACAATTATAACACAAGTTCTGAGTTGACAGAAAAATGACAAAGAAACAATAAATTCAATAAAATACCCATATTAAACACTCTATAGTTCTCAAGAAAAGAACATTCTATTTTACAAGAATAACCATTTCTCAATTTCATATTATGTCAATGTCAACAACCAAGACAACATGGAGGTGTTCCATCAAGAAAACAAGACAATAAAACAAAACAAAATAAAAACGATTTCCTATCATTTCAAAAGAAAAGAAACAAAAAGCAAGAGTCAATTAACCCAAATCATCACAAGCAATATAACCAACCATATTCCACCTCCATTTACATGCAAAGGCAAGTTTCCAACACAACAAAAAGAAAGAAACGATTACACTAAACAACACTATCGTTCCACTTTACTTTCAAACAACACGAATAAGAGAAAGAAAATATCTATTTCAAACCTCCATACAGTCAATAACCAATACAATAATTCATCTCCAATTTGATTCGAGCAAATACAAATCAAAACCGAGCAACCAGAATGATTCATCATATCATTTTCCAAACAAAAAGAAGCAAGAATCGATGAAACCCAATTCGAATCGACTCGACAACAGTCACAGAATCAAAACCCAAGAGCAGGGTTGTTTTAATGAGACACTTAAACAAAGCAAGAATTTTTAAAGAGAAGGGCTTAACATGCCTGTAATCTCTTTTCAAACTCAAGAAAGCTTCGCTTGCCGCGTTATTTCCTTCCACAAATGACAAGACAAACTTCCCAACACTTCTTTTCTTCTTCAAAGCTTAGCAACAAATTTAAAATCTCCAAGAAAATGTCAAATTCCAAGAGCTGGTTGGTCTGACCAACCAGTCGAAAAAACCAAATGAGCAACTTTGCAAAAGCCAAATCGAAACAATGAAAATCAAATTCCTCATACACTTTCAAGCGAACCGGTCGCGAGGACCAAGAATAATCAATGCAATTAAGGCTCTGCCTTTTCCTTACTTTCCACGCCACCGCCACTTGGGTTGGCGAACTCAATCTTTCAAAATTCCCATGCAAAACCGAATTTGGCTCTATCTCCAAATAGATGCCTCTATTTCTTACCTGCCCCGCCAAAACTGGCGCTGTCCACGTATGGACTGTTTATTAAATGCCAATGAATGCCTTCTTCCCATCCTTATCCTTTCCTTCCAAGGGTCTGTGCGCCCTTTTAGATTAGGATTAGTTTAGGTTGCATAAAGTGTTCAACCTAGGTCTTAGTTTAGCCTTAGGTTTTATTTTTTTTTTTTTTTAATTTAAAAATCCACTTAGGATAGTAGTGTAGGATGCATGTTAGGACTTAGGATTAGTTTAGGTTTTAATTCATACTAACCACTAACACTAAACAACTTCCATCCAGCCTTCTTACTAACATTCACATTAATGCAGCAGCAGACGTTCCATCCTTTCGATCACGTGCCAAGGCCACCCGTGTCCAAAGCGGTTCTTGCCTCACGAGGTTCCAAGTTCGACAAAGACAGGCTCAAGAGTAAATCAATGCTGAAATCACTGAAGCTGCTCCTCAAAGACACTTGGATCAATGAAATTGATTCAAGGATCAAGGTGATGTCAATCAATCAGCCATCCAACGAGAGTTTAGCAAGTATACGACAATTTGTCGTCATATCAAAGCAAACACACAAGTACAATAAATGTTGTCCTAACAATAAATCACAAAGATGCAAGAATCCAAGTTAGCAACACATTCTCTTAAGATCGTAACATATCTTAACATGTTTGCCTTCATTTCAGAAGTTATAACAGCATGTAAAACATTCATCAAGATAATTTACAAAATCAGAGTGTTACATTCTTCCCTCCTTAAAGAATCATCGTCCCGATGATCAGATTAAACAAATCAAGGAGTTCCTAGGACAAAGTTCAGTTATTGTCCTTTCATTCATAAGTTCATACCAAAACAGATTCACTCTTAAAAACAATGTTTTAAGACAACTGTACAATAGACTAATAATTGTCTAAATTTGGTAGAATTATCAGTTCTTTGAATTTCAAATTCAATTAAACAGGTGTGGAAAAGTAGATCTCATTTCTTCGAGATTCTCCCAAGTTGCACTTTCTTCGCTGAACTGGTCCCACTGGACCTTACATTGGTTCACTTCGCGATTTCTCAAGTACAACTGGTGAGTTCCCAACACTCGAATGGGCTTAACCACGATTATTCCTGGGTCTTGGACCTGCAAGGAATTCCAATTTAGCACATGTGATAAATCTGTCACGTATTTCTTAAGCAAAGAAATATGAAAAACATCATGCATTTGAGACAAAGCAGGAGGTAATGCTAGACGATAAGCTACAGGGTTGATTATTTCAACAATTTCAAAAGGTCCCACGTAACGTGGCGACAACTTGGCAGCCTTGCCAAAAGTTATTGAGCTCTTTTTCGGCTTCACCCGAAGAAAGACCTTCTCTCCCAGTTTATAATGCCTGTCAACCCGCTTCAAGTCTGCATAACTCTTTTGCCTATTGGCAGCCTCCTTTAGATGTTCCCGAATCATTTTGATTTGCTGTTCCATTTCCATAAGGATTTCTGGCCCAATTACCTCTCTGTCCTCAACGCTGTCCCAGCTGACAGGGGTTCTGCATTTTCTTCCATACAATGCTTCAAAGGGCGCCATTTTTAAAGAGGCATGATAGGTGTTATTGTAAGCAAATTCTACCAGCGGAAGGTATTCCTCCCATTTATACTGCTGGTCCATGCAATACATCCTTAACATGTCCTCTAAAACCTGATTAACTCTCTCTCATCTGCCCATCCGTTTCCGGATGATATGCAGAACTAAAGTTCAATTTAGTCCCCAAGGCCGCATTAAGCGTTTGCCAAAACCTTGATGTCATCCTCGGATCTCTGTCCGATATGATTAATTCGGTATTCCATGCAATCAAGATTTCATGTACAAATCTTCTTGCAAGATCGGTGCATCGTCCTTCAAATTACAAAGAATGAAGTGTGCCACTTTGGTCAATTTGTCGACTACTACAGTGATAATGTCATGCTTATTTCTTGACATAGGCAATCCTTGAACGAAATCCATCGTAATCACTTGCCATTTATATGCATGGAATACCGTGGGGATACAATAATCCAAATGGGTGCATATGTTCCGCCTTAACACGCCGACATTCCAAGCAAAGGTGTTACAAATTCTACCACATCCTTTTTCATTCCCTTCGTAAATATTGTTGTTTAAGATCAGCAAGCATTTTTGTAATGCCTGTGGTGTCCGTAAAAGGTGAATTATGGAATTCAGCTTAACAACTTCCTCTTAAGTCATTTTCCATGTGTATATACACCCTATTTTCGAACCTCAGAATTCCTTCATTATCAAAACGGAATCCCTTATACCTGACACCCCATGGGTCTGCAGCAAGTGCTGATTTGACTTGCTGGAAATAAGGATCTAATTCCAAGGCATCTTTCACCTCATCCTTAAACTGAGTTCTTAACGTTATAAGAGCAGAGATATGCTTCCTTCGACTCAAAGCATCTGCTACCCGATTTTCCTTGCCCTTAATGTAGCTTATATCGAAGTCATACTGAGACAGAAATTCTAACCATCTTCGCTGCCTTGCATTCAGATTTGGCTGAGTGAAAATATACTTCAGCCCCAGATGGTCTGTTTTTAACTCAAAGGGCTTGCCTAAAAGATAATGCCTCCATATTTGAAGTGCATGAACAATGGCAGTGAGCTCAAGATCGTGTGGAGCATAGTTCTGTTCATGTAACTTAAGTTTTCTGCTTTCATAAGCGATGACATGGTTATTCTGTAACAGAATACCTCCAAGGCCTTCTCCTGAGGCGTCCGTTACAACCATAAAATCTCCATTTGGATCTGTGCATACCAAAATAGGTGTGTAGTTAACCTGCCTTTAACTTTTTAAAGGCAGATTCACATTTGTCTCGTCCGCATAAATTTCTTTTCTTTCTTTTGCAATAAGTGATTGGGGCAGCAATTTTTGAAAAGTCCTTAACGAACTTTCGATAATATCCAGCCAAGCCCATGAAACTCCTCACTTCATGCACATTCTTAGGCACAAGCCACTCAGTTATAGCTGTGATCTTTGAAGGGTCAACAGCTATCCCATTTTTGCTTATAACGTGTCCCAAATAATGCACTTCGCATCATAAAAGGAACATTTGGACAGTTTGCCATACAACTTCCTCTTTCTTAAGATTTCCAAAGACTATCCCGAGATGTTCTTAGTGCTCTTCGACATTTTTAGAGTATATAAGAATGTCGCCTAAGAATACAAGCACAAACTTGTCTAAGTATTCTTGAAAAATATTGTTCATTAGATTCATGAAGGAAGCAGTGCATTAGTCAGCCCAAAAGGCAACACCGTGAACTCATAATGCCCGTGCACTCGCATTCTAAAAGCTGTTTTATGAATATCTTCTTCCTTTATTCTCACTGATGGTACCGATCAAGATCTATTTTTGAATAAACCGATGCTCTCTCGATCCGATCAAACAGATCATCAATCCTAGGAAGTGGGTATCGATTTTTGATAGTTGCTTTGTTCAAAGATTCTCGTAATCAATGCACACCTCAAAGTGCCATCCTTTTTCTTTACAAAATTACCGGCGCTCCCCAAGGTGAGAGACGCTGGCCCGATCAGCCCCTTAGTCGAAGTTCTTGTAATCGAGCCTTCACTCTACCAACTCAATGGTAGTCATTCTATAAGGTGCCTTAGATATGGGTTTCATTCTGGTTTGATTTCTATTGCAAATCAAACTCACGCTTGGGCGGAAGACTGCAATTCCTCCGAAACACATCACGGAAATCCTCAACAATGGATATCTTTCCATGAAATCATTATCTTCCTCCGCATTTTCTGTCATTTTTACCGCATACAAAGTGCAGCCTCTGTTTTTAGCCCTTTTTAGTTGCATAGCCGTCAGTTTCCTAACTGCAACTTCCCGTTTTACACCTTGAATGATTGCTGCTTTCTGCAGGTCATCAAGGCAACAGATTTGTTTTTCATAATACAGTCAACCTTTGCCTTATGTTCAGCCAACTAGTTAACTCCAATAATGATATCATATGATCCTAGAGGAGTGACATACAAGTCAACTTCGGTGGAGAAACCAGGCAGATCAAGAATTGCCCCAAAAAGGCACATTTCGACTGTATGGACAGCATTATTCCCATAATGCACTGTCCATGTTTTATCCATTCTTGCAGCCTTTCTTTTTAATTTCATAGCAAGTTTAGCAGAAATAAAACATTCTGTAGCTCCAGTATCAAAAAGTATAACTACAGGTGTACCGAATAACTTACCCGTAACTTCTATGGGCGTCACTTGCTTTTCAGCTTGTCTGTTAGCCACTGCAGCATGTATCCTATGCTGCTGTCCGTCATCCTTCTTCAGAGGACAGTGATTCACATAGTGGTCTTTTCCATAGTTGAAGCATCCTCCAGCTGGCCCTTTTCTACGCTCAAATTTGTTACCAGCCTTGAAGTTATCATTCTGGCTTCCATAGGACTTCTGTCCAATGCCATTAACTTTTGTGAAGCTGTTCCGCACACTATTTACAGGTCTATTCATCACATGTTTCTTGTTGTTATCTACAACAATTTTGTTTTTCACACCAAACCTTTTCCAAGGTCCCTTTTTGGTGCAAGAGACGAAGAAGGATTGGGAATCTTCTTCCTTATCTCTTCCCTGTGAGCAGATATTGCCCTCAATTTCTGTTCCTGTCTGATTGCCTTTTCGACAACTCCATCCATGGTGGTTGGGCCGTGGACATCCACTTCGCCACCAATGATGGGATTCAGTCCCATTATGAATTTCCGTATTCTGAACTTCTCGTCGGCTTGGTACTGCGGTACATACTTAAGGAGTTTAGTAAACCCTTCCCAGTATTCCGTCACCGACAGCCTTCCTTGCGACCAGTTCTGAAATTCAGTCATTTTCCTATCAAAATAGAGTTGAGGCAGCCATCGTTGCCTAAAATAACCCTTAAATTGATCCCAAGTTATGTCTGATTCGACAATATTCAGCTCAACCTTACGGTTGTCCCACCATGATGATGCTTCATGAGAAAGCTGATATGCTCCCCATATCGCTTTAGTCTCTTCAGAGAAGTTTCTTATCGCAAAGTATTTCTCCATTTCACTGAGCCAGTTCTCAGCTCCGTCCCCAAGAGTTGTTCCATCAAACTTTGGAGGACTTATTCTCTTTATATCATTTGTAAGTTCAGCTGCTAATCTTGCCCTTTTATTTTCAGGGGGATTAGGAGCAATTACATTATTATCATCAACACCCGGATTCCCTCCATTGATGTTGTCCATAGGAGGAAGCTGATCATTTATTTCAGCTTCATTCTCCTCCTCTTCATTGCCCATTGACTGTTGTTCCAGAACAGTCAAACGATCCCTCGTATCAAGTAGGGCAGCAAGGATTTCATCCAGCTTTTGGGCAGTTGCTGCTTCTCCACCCTGTAACGGGTTATTCGCAGCATTCCCTCTTGTCCTGACCATTTTCTGTTCAATAAGAAAATGTAAACCTTATTAATATCGTGGACTCATTAGGTCCAAGAGCTGCAACCTTCAGCTCTGATACCAAGATGTAACATCCCCATTTTAAAATACCAGAACAAGGGAAATTTTTTTTTTTTTTTTTGATAACGTTCTCTGTTATGAATTACAAAATTCAAACACACGTTCAAGTTTTAATAATTGTTCTCCGCCCAAACAACACAGTTTGATCACACAATTTCTTTTTTAAAACGAATGTTCCCCTGCTCGCATATTTACAATATGGAACACACATTCAATGCCATTCAATCTTATAAATGATTCTATATGCTGTCAGTAAATGACTCGAGGAAATGATCTTCCATTTTCATGGCTCTGAGTTTCAACGATCTTCCATTTTCATGGCTCGGATCAACGATCCTTCATTTCATGACTCGCAACAACCGATCCTTCATGTTCGTTTATGCATGGTATATTATATATACCTATTCTCATAACCGCTTTCCGTTATCAAGTGATCCATTTAAGAAGCCTATCTCAATATCTCATATCGATATTCATCTCGACATCCTCGCATCTTAAATTAAGTGATAAGGACAACGCAACCAGCAATTGCGATACTTTGGCCAAAGATTTTCACATGCTTTACATGATCATATTCCCGGATGTGATACACATCAACGGAATACGTCCTTCACTTCACTTCACCTATTATCTAGAATGGTCTTTCCGGTTCCTACCACCTCCTCTTTGTTTAAGGTTAGTTTAAACTTCCAATTACAGTTAGTAATATGAACGAATATAGGAAGGCACTCCCGGTAACTAAAGATACGCAGACATATACGGTGTCATTTCCCCACGACCCCGTGTGTCTAGTTATCTTTAGTATTCCGAGTCACTCCGTATCCGATCATACTCCTATCCCTCGTCCACTAAATTACACATTCAACCTATGTATTCTTGATGTTTTAATTCAGGAGGGCATTGCAATATGTCAGCTGCAACAGTGTGTCATCATGAAGACCCCGTCTTCATGGAGACACCTTGCTGTAGCTGGCGTATGCCAATGTCCTACAGAATTCTCCCATCGAGAATACACATCCTGCTCAAGTGCTTAGGATACGATTTAATAATTAAAATCAACTTTCAAAGATCCATGCCGATCCCTTGATCCTCGTTTCCGTTACAGTTGTATAGGGCTAAGAGGGACTAAACCGTCCATTAGCTTGCTATGCATCTTCTCCTTCGTATCGAAGGGCTACATTTCCCTACTTGGTTCACTTCTTAATCATTGGATTAAGCAGTCCGTACCGACGGACGTGATAAGTTTAACCTATTAAACTTAGCCAAGATTTTCCAACTGCAACTAAATTCAGAATTCTAACTTATTAGACGTCATTTAAACGAGGTCTAATTCCCAAGAAAAGTATTCATTTGTTCTCCTTAACGTTATATGGTTAAGGTCCATTAGTTATGGATATACTTATCCTATATCCTTTATTCTGAATTTAACACACGAGATCATTAATGGAGCTTGAAAGCGAAGTTCGATTACTCCGAAGTTTAATTGGTATTCCTTAGCTCCTAAGCTAATCCTGAATACCTTCCAATTATGGAATCATATTCTTCCTAATCCTTTTAATGTCAATTAAAAATTCATCTTTACCCAAGTATGAATTAATTGCATTTTTCAACTTAAAAGTTGCATTTAGGTAAGAATAGATATCAGTTTCCATTTAGCATCCATCCAAGGACAATAAACAAATCCAAATCAAGAAATAACATTATATTTCCAATTTAGACAACAATTCAAACCGATATAATTATTAAAAAATCACACATGTAATCGGATTCAATATTTCATGTCATAATCAGACATTGCCAATCCAAATTGATTGGGCATGGTTTATATAAAACATCAATACAACTCATGGACAGTAAGAATATATTTTCTTCTTTTCACAATTCCTCGAAGAGGAATAAAAGCAACAATTACAATTCATTTTAACAAATCAAGAAGCATCAAAAAACAGCCATGTCTTCATTCTAATCAAATTCCATCTGCAAAATGAATTGCACGGGTCAGTTCAATGAACTGAGCATATTAAGCACTTATCCTTAAAATAAGGTGCTTCAACTAACTGTCTCAATAAAAGAACCCTGCTTTTATGAAACGACAGTAAAACATCAATCACAAAATAGGCACAAAAGAGAGATCAACATAACAACTGAACTATCAAAATATCATCACAATCAGCCAAAGAACTGCTGTCCCATTTCCACATAACCGTTACAAGTCTCAATTTACAATATTTGTAAAGTTAGGAATACAAATAGCTTACTGCTGATATAACACACTGTTATCCTTTCCACGCCTTTCATTAATAATAAATGCAAAGGATGAAACTAATTGAAATGTAAACCCCATTACTTTCCTTTCAGTTCTTTGCATCATATTAGAATCCAAGCAATCAAGTACGATAAGAAAGTGAACAAGCAATGCATATAGTTGCTCCCATCTAAGCATTATAAAATTCATTATTCACTTAATTATAGATTTCCAATTGAATGAAAGAAGAAAAGGTTATTTTTCCAAGTCATTCATCCATATCTCTATTTCTTTCCACATGACTGTCCTAACAATGGAATCCAAACGAGAGACAAATCAAGATAACAGTTCAGAGTGAAACTTACAAAATCCATTCGGAATTCACTTTCCGAAGCAAGAATAATTTCATTTATAATCCGCTTTAAATGAAAACAGGGAAGAATTCATCATCCATATCCATACTTCATTTGAATCAGACTCATATAAAAATCCGAAACAGGTTAGTACAACATTATGTTCATCCTAGATCAAACAATATAAGGATGCATACCATATATTTACCATACTAAAAGAACCATATTTCTTTTCACCGTATGCTAAACAACAAACAAAGATTTCAATCATGTATTCAATTAATCACATGATTTCCTAATCCATGAACGTATCCCGCTCAAAATAACATTTTATTCATTGTTGTTACCTACAAAGAAACCAATTCATAAAGTCCAATATTCACATATGCTACTAAAGTTCAAAAAGAAAAAGAGAAGAATTTATTCTCTCGTAAGTACTAAGAAACAATCATCTTATAATAAATGATTCTACCCAATCCATTTTCCAAAAACAAATAGTATTCCAAAACTCCTAATAAAATCGATGTCATTACCTTTAGTAAAGTAAAGTTCGCATTCAGGTTCAATACATGAATCTAGTCATAACAAGACAACCCATATAAGCAAGACAAAATTTCATCGTTTTATTCATTTTTCAAGAAAGAAGAATCCCAAATATTAAGTCATAATCTTCCAAATTTTTGATCTTAAAGGACCAAATCATGCCAATAAACAAAAATCATCATCATATACCCCTCCAAAAAAAAAACAATATATTTTCTATAAGAAAAAAAGGAAAACCTATTCCTTTTTCCAACTCTCACGAACATTCAAATATGAAATTTTTAATGCCCATTCCATTAAAAATATAAGATACCATTTCCTCAATAATCCTCAAGCGAATACCCAAGAAAGAGAAGTCTTATCTCTTTTAAGCAAGAAAGGAAAGAAAATGACCAATAACGTGTTATCTTTTTTTTCCCAAAATTGATATTCAGAAAAAACCCCAATGCCATTCATCCTAATCAAACACAAACAGAAGAGGAAAAAGATCTATTTCCTCTTCAAAAAAATTTTTCAATAGAAACGAACATCAACTTCACACAACTATTACAATTATAACACAAGTTCATAGATGACAAAAACAATAGTACACAACAATAAAAAATACCCATACATACTGCTTCCTAGTTCTACATTCTATTTTACAAGAATAACTATTTCAATTTCATTTAATGTCAATAACAACCAAACACAACAGAAGGTATTTCATCAAGAAATACAAGACAATTAAACACAACAATCAAAAATGATTTCATATCATTTCAAAAAAGCAAGAGTCAAGAACCCAAATCATGCAAGAAGGGTCGTATTTAACCCATTTCATGGCTTTACACAACCCAACCAATTCAACCTCCATTTACATGCAAAAAAAAGATTACACTTAAGGAAACAATTTCACTATAAGGAACGATTACACAGCCTGTTCCAATTTCAACAACACGAACAGTGAAAGAAATATCTATTTCAAACCTCCATACAGTCAATAACCAATACAATAATTCATTTCCAATTTGATTCGAGCAAATACAAATCAAAACCGAGCAACCAGAATGATTCATCATATCATTTTCCAAACAAAAAGAAGCAAGAATCGATGAAACCCAATTCGAATCGACTCGACAACAGTCACAGAATCAAAACCCAAGAGCAGGGTTGTTTTAATGAGACACTTAAGCAAAGCAAGAATTTTTAAAGAGAAGGGCTTAA
Organism: Taxus wallichiana var. yunnanensis; assembly: GCA_018340775.1. NCBI lineage: Eukaryota > Viridiplantae > Streptophyta > Pinopsida > Cupressales > Taxaceae > Taxus > Taxus wallichiana. The sequence goes on from CM031239.1 coordinate 283,260,889, forward strand.
CATGCCTGAAATCTCTTTTCCAGAACTCGAAGAAAGCTTCGTTTGCCGCGTTATTTCCTTCCACAGTGACAACACAAACTTCCCAACACTCCTTTCTTCTTCAGGCTTAGCAACAGCCTCAAAATCTCCAAGAAAATGTCAAATTCCAAGAGCTGGTTCGACTGAACCAGCCAGAAAACCAAATGCAGAGCAACTTTGCAAAAGCCAAATCGAAACAATGAAAAATCAAATTCCCTCATACACTTTCCAAGGCGAACCGGGTCGAGGACCAAGAATAATCAATGCAATTAAGGCTCTGCCTTTTCCTTACTTTCCACGCCACCGCCACTTGGGTTGGCGAACTCAATCTTTCAAAATTCCCATGCAAAACCGAATTTGGCTCTATCTCCAAATAGATGCCTCTATTTCTTACCTGCCCCGCCAAAACTGGCGCTGTCCACGTATGGACTGTTTATTAAATGCCAATGAATGCCTTCTTCCCATCCTTATCCCTTTCCTTCCAAGGGTCTGCATGCGCCTTTTAGATTAGGATTAGTTTAGGTTGTATATAGTGTTCAACCTAGGTCTTAGTTTAGCCTTAGGTTTTATTTTCCCTTTTTTTTTTTTAATTTAAAAATCCACTTAGGATAGTAGTGTAGGATGCATGTTAGGACTTAGGATTAGTTTAGGTTTTTAATTCATACTAACCACTAACACCAAACAACTTCCATCCAGCCTTCTTACTAACATTCACGTTAATGCAGAGCAGGACGTTCCGTCCTTTGGATCACGTGCCAAGGCCACCCGTGTCCAGGCGTTTCTTGCCTCACGAGGTCCCAAGTTCGACAAAGACAGGCTCAAGAGTAAATCAATGCTGAAATCACTCAGAAGCTCCTCATTCAAGACACTCACAAGAGGATCAATGAAATTGATTCAAGGTGTGTTGTCAATCAGCAACGAGAGTTTAGCAAGTATACGACAATTTGTCATCACATCAAAGAAACACACAAGTACAATAAATGTTGTCCTAACATATAAATCACATCAAGATAATTTACAAAATGCAAGAATCTAAGTTGAGAAGAATTTGCGGATACATTTTTCTAGAAGTTGTAAGATCGTAACATATCTTAACATGTATATTTTTTCACATCCACTTCATTCCTCTTCTAGAAACAATGAATCCCAACAATTTTCCTACTATATAACGAACATACATTTTTTTATTTAGCTTGACTTTATAAACTCAAAAATATGACAAAGAACCATAAGGTGTTCTTTTCATATGTTTTTGACTTACCTATTATGTCATACATGTAATCTTCTACAATGTTATTGTTGGTCCGAAAATATGTCGGGTGGAAAGATCTATGGATAGACAAGCTATCAAAGCGGTGTGCGGGCGTAGCCCTCTTTGAGTCAGCCAGAAAGTTGAAACCGGTTTATTGCTATTCTACCAAAGAGGAATTGTGCAAGTCTCACAATATTCGCCTTCGGGGTTCAGGATCTCATCCTAGTAGAGGTACTTCAAACCGTAAAAGAACCGAAAGAAACGAGGTGGGGAGGTAGGAAATATCTCGAAGGGAGAAAATAAATGAATTCCAAAGTAGAAAGGTCGAGGGTCTATGTTTTGGGCTAGTAGTAAACAGAGCCGAACTTACTGCATAGATTTAACAAAGCAATACTTGATGAATAAATGAAAAAAGGTAGAAGTAGATTCAACAGAATAAACACACAAATCTGACATAAGAAAGATTAAATGCTCATAACACACGTATTCAAAGCACAAAGTCTTAATATTTGCATTAGTATCTTCTTCTATTACAAAAGCTCAAAGTCTTTTCTTCTTACTTCTATTTTTCATCTAAAAGGTATCCACCCTTTGAATACAAGTATCCAAGTATATATAGAAGAAAGAGAAGAAACAAGGCAAAATGGAACCAACAACTAATTACAAAATATCTAAAAGTCAATGTTGACTTTGGACAACTTGGTGGATGACAACATCCCATGGTGCAACATGGATGAGGTCATCGTTTGTACCAACATACTATTAGATATTTATCAAAAAGTAAGCCAAGAGGAAGGAATTTATTCATCATCGTCTCACGTCTGGAAGGGGGTATCTTGCTTCTGATGTTTTTCGGGAGAGGTGATGTGGAACTGAGTCCGATATTCCATGAATTTACTGATCATGGGCTGAAGTTGATCCTGAGCAGGACCCTTTGTATGATCACCGATGACCTCACAGGTCTCCCGCTCATCTTTGAGTTTTTCAGGGAGTTTGAAATATTCATTACCTACCTCCATCAGGAACCCCACAAAATCATGGCAAGCCAGAAGGTTGTTGATGCATTCGGTGTCGAAAGTGGCTTCTGGCCCTAACCCTTGTGAGACGATCTCTTTAAATATTCAGATAGTTTCGTCTGCCTTCCTCAAGGTGAAAGAAGGAGTAAGCAAACCCAGAGACATTCTCAGAATGATTTGTTCCATTTGATGCATTGCATCTAGGGCTTCCTCCTTCAGTTTATCAATCTTTTCCAGGATGAACTCCATCTGATCAACCCGGTAATCCAACGCAGCAAGGATCTTGCTGGGTACCCTGGGGTGACTGAAGACGCCAAATTTTACTAGATCATCGACTGACTAGTCGAGAATTTTCTAGAATGTTTCGTGTTGCAGCCTTGCATGGTCCAACTCCTCGGAGATAGGTCATGCAATCACCTGGAGATCTTTGTTCACCCGATTGATGTTCTGATACAACTCGGTAAACTTGACTATTACCTCCTCATTGTCTTTGAGGATTTGATCTCTCTCCAGAAAAACTGCCATACCTTGTTCACCAATTTTGGCATACTCATTTATCTTGTCCTAACTTAGGACCTCAGGAGTTTCCATGGTAGTTGTAGGAGGTGCACTGCCCATTTTCTGTAGGGCGTGGAGAAGATGTTTGTTTTGTTCCTTTAGCAACCTTTTCTCCTCCTTTTCTTCTTGAAGTTTCTTGCAAAGGGCATCCACTGCAGATAGGGCCTCTCCTTGAAGACTTTCTGAAGACATTCCCATCGTGACTTGGGTCACTGTATAATCTATCGGAGACAGATCTCTTTTACCCTTTAAAGGATCGGGATATGCAATCTCCATTACTCTTTCTCCCGATGCACTCTGAGAGAAGTGGGTTATAGGCTTTTGCTTCTTAGCCCCCTTTGTCGGGATGACGGAGAAGTCCATCGGTGCGATAGGGACTTTCCTCTTTTGCTGGCTCAGATGCTGGGAGATCCACGCTAGACTTAAGGGAACGGGACCAGAGGTAGAAGAGGGAGCAGCTGCAGTGGATGAGGGAAAATGGGTAGAGACACTTGGTGGTGGCATCGAGAGGGAGGCCGAGAAAGTGCTCACGGGAGGAAGGGATACTGCAGGGGAGGAAGATGTGGGAAAGGAAGGGAGCTGAGAGATGAGAGAAGAAATGGTGGGGGACAGCTCCGCGAGAGAAGAGAAGATGGATGACGAGGAAGGGGGAACAGTAGAAGATGGAGGAGAGGACACGACCAAAGGAATGGTTGCTTAGGTCACGTGAGGAGGAGAAAGAGGAGAGGGAGAAGGGATAGAAGGGACCTCAGTGGTTGTAATAGTGGAGACACCCTGAGTGGATGTGCCCATCGAAACACCTTCCGCCGCTTCTTTCTCTGGGGATACCAGGCTTACAACCTATTCTTAGCAACGGAAAGGAGGACTTTTAGGAGCTCCTTCTTGAGCAGTGCTTGATTCACCCTCCTTATCCTTGCCTTTGACCTTTGGCAGATGCTTTGGCCTGACAGGTGCATTGCCCAATGGTGACGTAGTGAAATCTACCCCGAGGTAGATGAGGCCATTCATCTGCACCAGTGCTCTGTCCTTCGCAGTGTCTCTTTGACCCTTTCTTCAATGGTCTGGGGTGATTTTGTTCTGTTGATCGCAGCAAATGGCCAGTTGTCCCCATCCGTATCTAGATATACCTGATCAACTTCTTGATCGGTAGTTTGATAACCCTTTGGAACAATGGCCACGCCGTATTGAGTGATCTCTGCTAAGGCCAAGCGTAAGTGGTCCTTCCTTCTAAGTTCGATATAGGTCGATATAGATGTCCTCGATCCGTGGAATGTGGATCGGATCGAGTTTTTCCTTGGGAACGTAATTCCTTGGATCAAAAGTGGGCCTCGCCAGGAAGTTGTTCTTCAGATTGAGCAATTCTAGCTTGGAAACCATTTCCCGGGCTTTGTGGTGAGAGATGCATGTGTATCTTCCCACTGTAAGGGGGAAAGGAGTTCCACCCTTCTTTCTCTTCAAGCACTTTTCATGGTATGTTACGAGCTACCTAGATAGCTCCAACAGGACCAACTTAGGGCCAGCGTACCTTGGTAATTTAGTGGGCTCACCTAGGAAGTTAGCTGCCCTGAGATAGGTGAAGGTGGGAAATTGTGTAAATAAGGCCCCCCACTTCTTTATTGCTGTGACAATGCTCTTGGTCATTTGACCGTGAGTCATGTTTGGCCTCAAAAGGCAGATGATGCCGTAGAAAAAGGCATCGTTGATTTTAGTAAACTGCGGGATGTTGTTCTCTAGCTTCAGCTCTGGGTAGTATTCATATATTTTTACTGGGGCCAAACCCCGCATCGGCTCAATGCTGGATAATCCCTTTCCGAGGCTGCAACATAGACTACATAGGAGTTCATGTAGAACCTCCCCATTGTGGTGAGTTGTTGGAGCTGTTTAGATATGGTGCTGCTTATTATCTCCACCCACTCGAAGCGTTGATCAGGTACGTTCTTGTTCATGGTCTCCAGGTACCTGAGCATCCATTTATGAAAGTAATGGGTGTCAGAAAGCCCAAATACTCTGCTTAGGAACATGATAGTATCACTCAGTTCCTCAGAGAAGTCACTACGGTGAATAACCTGTGGCCATCTGGTTATCACCTTCTTGTTCTTTAGGTACACCTCATTCATCAGTTGCATGCACTGGTCTTCATTGTCCTCCCAAGCCTTGGTGCAATCTTCTTGGCTTACAGCCACAAAGTGTTGGTGGTGAGGGATGCCTAACATGATTTCAAAGTGTCGGGCGGTGAGGTTGATTATGACCTTGCCCTTTTCATTTTGGACACACCTTGTGTCTTTGTTGTAGCAGCGGGCCACTACCATCATGAATTCATTGTTTACTACACTGATGGGGATCCCCCAACAAAATGCAGGCCACTACCTACTAGTTTGTCCATCCAGGGACTCCCTGTGACTCTCCTGGTTCTAGCCTAGAAATCTTCCATATCAATGTGACCGAGCTCTGAGTCTCTTATATCCAGGTCACATTCTACCTGGGACTTGGGCATTCTGACCCTCGGTACTTGTATTTCATTTCTTCTTCAGTAAGCTTAGCTTTACCTTTTGACTTGGTTGGCCTCTTGCTTGATGTAGACATATGTGGATCTGAATTCAGTTGCTGATCTGCAAGAAGAAGAAGTGAAACCCAACAGAAGAGCCATGTCAGCTGTCAGATCTTCCATTAGAATATTACAGAATGAGGAGTTAGCAATTTAAAGGCCTCTGGGTGCAGGGCGCAAGGACACTGTAGGCTGCAGGGTTAATAGAATGGCGCGTTGAAGAAGAGTGTTACAAGAAAGACATTAGCGCCAAAGGGCGTAGGGCGCAAGGATTTTACATATGACAATTTTGTTATTGTAGACAGGGGTGCGCCTGCGCCATCTATATAAGGTTATGTTGGGCGTAAATAAACTTAGTGTTGCATGGAATCAGGATGCGCCAATGGCGCATGCAATTGGCATGTAACAGGGGATGTTGATGTGCCAAATGGCGCAGGATAAATGCGTGTTGCACTATCTTTTCGTGTAAAAAAGGGAATTTGGCGTGGTGCAGGGAAGGCCTGCATGACACTGTGTTGTTGTAATAGGGTATGTGCCCATGCCAATTTTTAGGATTTACTTGGTTTTCATATGGCGTGGGGATTAAGCGTGTTGCAAGCGGGAAAAGTGCGCCTTCTTGGCACGACTATATTTTATGCAGCAGGAGTGGCGATTGCGCCAAGAGAAAAACATAGTTTTAAACTAATCTTTAAGGTTTTCTTTCTTTCCCGACAGGTTTGTGATCTTTCAGGCCTCTTTTTCAGGGTTTTTAGATGGTGAAGGGGGCACAACAAAGAGATCCAGGTTGATTTTTTGAGGCAGAGCCCTCTTGACCAGCAGATCTGGAAAGAGGATGAAAACGGTTTGGGGGGAAAGGTTGCAAGAATGGTAGGAGGGTTTAATGGATTTGCATATTCATTCTATCCTACCACACAAACAACCAAAACAAAACACAAGAGGAGTAAGAACCACCTACCCAGAATATATAGAATGTGAGAGACGAAGCGGGGTCCACGAACGCGACACGAGGACGATGGGCGTGCTGACAGGTGCAGAGGAATAAAGTTATCACGTGTTTTCTGATTGGTGAAAGTGACAGGGCGGATGCGCCTATATATAGGCAAAGGTGCAATAAATGCACCAACCACTTTTTCAAGAGGTGCACTGAAACACATGTCGACACGTAAAACTTTGTGCCCTTCGTCACGGATAAACGCGTGTCAACACGGAAATACTTGCACCTTTGGCACAAGTTTACGACTATCAACACTTCATTCCTTGCGCCCTTTGGCGCACCAAAACACGGCGCAACAATTTAGTTGTTAACATGAAGGCACATGCGCCTTGGCGCACACAAGAAAGGTGCATCACGGAAGGCGCAACAATTGATGTGTCGACACATCAAAGGGTGCGCCAAAGGAAATGAAGGGGGCGCCAATTTACTCTATGTTACATAGATAAAAGGTGCACCCAGCCAAAAAGGACCAGAATGGCTAAGTTTGGAGAACTAGATTTCCCGGAAAGGGATTTTGTAACATTCCGAACGTAGAGGGGTCCCCGACGAGGGACCAGGCAAAAATTTGGTATGGTTACCTATAAAATTTCCCTCATCAATTTTACAGGATAACAGCTGGCTCTTTCTAGGGACTATCTTTGAGCGAAACTCAAGGGTAGAGAACCTCCAGATCAACATGTGCCTATCCATTGGGCTAGAGAGTCAAAAACAAGGGCGACGACGAAGCAAACACACGACAAAAAAAACACAACAAAAGCAAACTGTACAAAGAAGAGAGCAAGCTCTACTTCCTGAATATTTTGAGGTGCTACCCGCTATAGGGAAGCGGGAGATCAGTTCCGTCCAGATACGAGAGATAGAAGCTATTTTCTCCATTGAGTTGTTTAATCTTGAAAGGCCCTCTCCATAGAGAATCAAATTTCCCGTGCATGCCCTTCGGCTCTCTCCGTTTGTCCCACAAAAGGATGAGATCTCCCACTTGGAAATCTCTTTGCTTAGCCCTTTTATCGAACAATCTCTTAACTTGATTTTGATGTTCGGTGATCCTGTCGACCACTCTTATTCTTTTCTCTTCAAGCTCTGATAGATACATGATCCTCCTTTCAAGGGAATTTTGGAAAGTCTCATCTTTGATTGCTCATGCCAAGCATAGAGTAGGGAGTTCTATAGAAATGGGAAGCTTGGCATCGGTCCCATATAACACTTGAAAAGGTTACATACCGAGAGACCTCTTGGGGGAGAATGCGGTATGCCCACAAAGCGTCGTATAATGACTTGTGCCACGTCCTGACTCTCATCAACTAGCTTCCGTATGATGGTCACTAAGTTTTTATTACTGGATTTTGCCTGACCATTTCCCTGGGGGTAGTAATCCGAGGCATGGGCCAAGGTTATCCGTGTTCATAGCAAAACCAACAACTTCTCGTGAGGAGAAGTTGGAAGCGTTATAGCAACAATTTTGTTTGGAATGTCAAACCCGACAATGATATTCTCTTTGATGAAACCGCAAACAACCTCGGAAGTGGCATGCTTTGAGTGTATGGCCTCTACCCATTGGTGAAGTAACTCATTCTTTGTAAGGACATAACTATGTCCGAACTCGATCGGGGATGGATTGCTCCAATAAAGTCGATTCCCCATTTTCTGAATGGTTCATCAATAACGACCGCCTGAGGGGAAAAGCAGCCAATTTTGGCTTGCCGACAAATTTTTGGCAGAGCTCACACTTTGCTACCCAGGTGGTTGTATCCTAGAACAACGCATCACCAATAGTACCTAGCCCGGATGATCTTGTGTGCCATCATGGAAGAGGAGAAGTGACCACCACAGGCTGAATCATGAAAGCTCTCCAGTAGCTTTATCTCTTGTGGCTTGTCGACACATCGCAAGAAGATGCCATCTATTCCGTGTTTGTATAAACCGTCATCCCAGATGACATATCTGGCCACTGAGCTTTATAGCATGTTTCTCCTTTGAAGTTAGATGAGCTGGACACTCACCATAAGTGAGAAAGAAAGTGATATCAGAATACCATTCATCGCTGGTGGCGACAAATAGAACCATGGGTAGAGAATCAGCTTTCTCCAGCTGGCTTTGTGCTCCATTGGTGCAATCATCCTTTTCCTCAGGGTCTTCTGAATCTCGGTTTTCAGCCATAAGCTGACATAGGCCCTTGCCCCTTACTAGCTTGGTGGGTTTTATGTCTAGATCGTATTCCTGGACTTTTGCAATCCAATTTCCTCACAAACTCCCTAACTCCTGTTGAGTTAGGATGGACTTGACTGCCGTGTCAGGGACCAATACCGTTGTATGAGAATTTAGAATGTAATACCTGAAGTTCTTGACTACTTTGACCACGGTGAAGGCATGCTTTTCTAATTGAGACATATTTAATTCATGAAGCTTGAGAGGAGAGCTCATGAATGCAATCGGGGATTCAACATCTTAGAATTATTTTGCATTAAGATAGCCGATATAGTATGCTCGGATGCATAGCTATACATGATAAAATATTTGGAGAAATCGGGACATACCAGGACTGGTGCGTGAGCAACGGAGGCTTTTATATCTTCGAACGACTTCTTTCCTTCTTTGCTCCACTGGAAAGTTGGTGATCCTTTCATCATGTTTGATATGTGGCGAGTCTTTTCAGCAAAGTCGGGAACAAAGCGCCTGAGAAAATTCACTTTTCCGAAGAAAGAGTGAACACCGGTTTTGCTTGTAGGTAAAGTAAGGCTCTGAATAGCCTTAACCCTTTCAGCATCTATCTTCATCCCTTCCTTGCTTACAATGTGTCCCAGTGAACTTCCCTCTCGTGACTCAAAACAGACTTTTTCAGATTTACGGAGATTCCATGTTCCCAGATCTATTCAATACTTGCTCCAAATGATCGCAATGATCATTCCGCTGTTTAGAGAACACAGTTAAGTCATCCAAGTAAACTACGATGACTTTTCCCATCATTCCTTTGAATGCGAAGTCCATGGCCCACTGAAAAGTGGCGCCGGTGTTGGTCAGACCAAAAGGCATCCTGCTATAAGCGAATGTACCCTAAGGGGTAGTGAATGCTATTTTGAATTGGTCTTCGGGTGAGACTTTGATTTGATTGTAGCCTGAAAAACCATCAAGCATGGATAGCATTTCTGATCCAGTCACTGCTTGCAGAACCTGATCCATTATGGGAAGGGGGTAGTTGTCCTTCAAGGAGGCTTGATTCAAGTTACGAAAATCTACGCATATGTGTATCTCACCATTCTTCTTGCATACTGGTACAATGTTCGCCACCCAGGTACTGTGATGGATAGGAAAAATGATCCGTGCATCCAACATTTTCTAAATTTCAGCCTGGATAGTACCGAAATCTTAGGATTGTAGTGTCTCTGCTTCTGGCGAAAGGGTTTGACATCCTCTTTCAACGGGATGTCATGTTGGACGTCCTTTGGCTTGAAAGACTTTAGATCGGCATAGGACCATGCCAATACATCCATGTATTTCTTCAGCAATTTGACGAATTTCCACTTCTCTTCGGGTGTGCAACATTTTCCAATGTTTACAAACTGCGGATGTTCTACCGAACCTAGATTGACCGGTTCGGTTTCTGGGGAGGAGTTAGGATCATCTCGCCTTTTCTTCTTGACAAAACAATCATGCCTATCGAACAAACGCTCTAGAGAAACCAAGCCTTTTAGAATTTTATTTCCTTTGAGCTGACATATGCCATCGCTTCCTTTGGATTCCCGTTCTGATCAGTAACAGACTCACGACATGTGGAAGTGGATCCTTCAAAATGAAGCTCACTAAAATTTTCGCTTTTTCAAGAAAGGCAATGAGTTGATTGTCATCGTTGAATACCTACCAGTGCTAAGAATTTTCTGGCACGCTTGGGCGGAAAACCACCTCAATGGTATATGTGTCTATTTTCAAACCTGGGTGAGGGAGCATGAGGGATGTTGAGATGGCTAATGAGTCGGCCATGTCATTCTGAGCTCTTGGAATGGCTTTTATTGAAAAAGTGTCAAACTCCTCGATGTTGTCCCATACCGTGTTGCGGTAATGTCTGAGCCTTTCATTCTTCACTTGGTATATCCTTTTAACTTGATTTACGACCAGCTCTGCATCACCCTGTACTTTCAGATTCTTGATTCCTCTTTCCTTGCGGCTTGCATGCCAAGTAGCAAAGATTCATACTCAGCAGTATTATTCATGTTGAAAAACTGCAACTTGAAAGAGAGAGGGATAATCTCCTCCTCGGGAGATATTAGCACGGCTCCAGCGCCGCACCCACTAGTTGCGCAAGCTGCCATCAAACTGCAATGTCCAGATCTTGTTAAGATCCTCTACTTGGACGAGGACATCCATTTTGTCAGACTCGGTAGACAAGAAATAGTTCCCCATCCCTGATGATTCAAAGAGAATTTGGGCTTTGGGGTCATCGGAGTTAGTAACCAGGTACTTCTTTTATGATTCTTGCTCCAACGTTTACATTATACCTTTGACGGGAATCCTTGCCTTAGACCAGTCCATATGAATCTCTCCACCAACCTCACTGTAAAATCTCCTTCCCAATAGAATTTCGTATGCGCTAGGAATATCGGCAACAAGGACGATCATCTTCACTCTTTTTCTCGAGAACGCCGCAAATGCAAATGCAAATGCGACGTCTTTGATTTGACCAATCAACGGAACTTGCTTGGTTTCCAAGGAATAACATCTGCCAAAAGGCTTAGTAAGGGTGAGGCCCAAGGCATGGGCAACTTTGCTTGGCATGACGTTATCGGAAGCCCCGGAATCAATTATGCAGTTACTTAGTTTGTGGCCATTGATTAGGAGGGAGAGATAGAAAGGTTCTATCTTGCCTGACGCAGATGTCGAGGCAACATTTATGCGAGATGCAGAAGGAGTAGAAAGGATTCCTTTTGGGGAAACCTGAGTAGTTATGACAACTTGGCTTTGGATGTATTCGGTCAACCTTACAAGCTGATCGGGATTTGACTGAAGATACTTGGCTTCAAACATTTGGATCTTGGTATTTTTAGCGTGATCAATTATGTCAAACGCGGCCAAGGGTTGCGTTGATGAAGGAATGAGTCCCTCATTTCGATGGATGGTATTACCGCCTTGATGAACATGAGAGGCTGATTTGGATGGGAAATAGGGGAAAAATATTTTTCGAAAAGATTTAATAACAGGTTGGGTAGGAAGGGGACTACCTCGTTTAGCGATGGTTGGAGGCGTGTGTGACACGGCCTTCTCTTTCTGCATATTGGCAGCCACTTCTACTTCTTTTCCTTGCGAGCGGGTAAAAATAGCATATGACTGCCCACTTGCATATCCTTGGGTACCCTCTTCTTCATCAGATTCTTCCTCATCAAATTCCATATACCCGATAGTAGAGTCACCAGTCGGTTCACCGACATCTTGATCATCTTCACCTGGCGATGAAGGTTCTTCATAATTTTGCTCCTCTTCTTCGATTTCGGCTAAAGCATTGATCGGAGGGGCCTCAAGCGCCAACCGTGGAGCAGCTGCGGGTAGGTGGGGCCTTTGTGAGACATTGTTAGAAGTAAAGTTCCTCCATGGAATATCCGGTATGAAGTGCTAGGAGAAGCTTGAGCTAGCTGCTTCTTTAAAGCAAGCAAATCATTCACCATTTTTTGAAATGCCGGATCAGATGAAGTGGCGGGAGAAGGGATCGAAGCTTTAAGCTTGGATGGTTCTCTTTTTAATTCACCAGATATTAGCAAGTTATCTTCAATCCGTATGGCAGCAGCTTGGGCGAGAACCAAAGTAGCGACTTGTTCTTGCAAGAGTAAAAACTTACTTTTGAGCTCATGGCGTTGACGAAGAAACACTTCTGATTCTCCGGTGTTGGAAGCATGGTAGGTGGGACATGGTTAATTAGTGAATTGAAACGGGTGATGAAATCGCACATAGTTTCATTGACTTCCTTCTTTAGATGAGTGATCTTTGACAACAACGCGAACGCGTCTTCGGAAGGCTTATACCTGTCTTCAAACGCAGCTCACAAGGTGGCCCAACTGGTAATAGATCCGGCGGCAAATGCTGGAACCATTCTGCTGCAGGTCCTTGCAAGGTCTCTAGAAAAAGGTGAACTGACACATCTTCATGGGTCACATCCAAGATACTACATGACATGATGAATGCAGATATGTGTGAATCCATGCTTTGGTTCCCGCTACCATCAAATTTAGGAAAATTCTTCCGGTTTCCGTGAGGGAGCGCATGAACGGGGTGTGGCAAAGCGAGTGGGCCCATAGCATTTCCCCATGGCACTGCCATTTGGACGGCTGGAAAAAGGATGCGAGCTGGAAGCACAGTTCCACTGAGCAGCAAGGCACTGCTAAGTGATGAAGATGTTCCTTGTGAGAGACGCTTCCTTCGTGGAGGTGAGACGCTCCTGGATGACCGGTTAGCTGAACTTAGCGATGAGAAGCATGTGGTGTAACACTGAAGTTATGCCTTTGAAGCAGGTCGAAAGTAAGATCGAATTCTCCATGAGCTCTCCTGCTACGAGTAAATGGTTCACCCGCCAGTGTACCTTCCAGATCTGTAATATTTTGGAGTGAACTTCAAAAACTCTTTTTGGTTGTACTTGCTGATTTTCTGATTTTTTGACAAAAATCAGCAGCATGTACTTTTCTAAATATTTAATTTTATCCCTCTTTTGAAAACCGATTGCGGTTTAATGACAAATGTTAATGGGGATAAAATTACGGCCAACTTAGTAAGCTGATTTTCGGATCTTAGATTTGACTTTTTGCAAGGGTTTGAAATTTTTGTAAAACTGTCAAAATCTCAGATCTACGGAAATATACGGTTTTTGTAAAAACTCAGTGAACTAAAGATCTCTAACTAGTCCCGATCTATGGATTCTTGAAAAAAAATTTTGTTTGGATCACTTTTGCAAAAATTTAGATTTTGAACAAAAGTTTAAACTTTGCAAACAGGTAGTGATTTTTCTGATTTTTATTGGTTTTTCAACATATCACTACCATAGATCTTGTAGATCTGTTCGATCCCCAAAGAGAGTCGCCAAAAACTGTTGGTCTAAAAATCTATCGGGTGGACAGATCTATGGATAGACGAGCCAATAGTGTGCAGGGCATAGCCCCTCTTTGAGTCAGCAAAGTGAAACTGGTTTATTGTTATTCTACCAGCAGGAATCTGTGCAAGTCTCACAATATTCTGCCTTCGGGGGTTGGGATCTCATCCCAGTAGAGGTACTTCCAACTGTAAAAGAAGGGAAAGAAATGAGGTGGGGAGATAGGAAAGATCTGAAGGGAGAAAAGAAATGAATTCCAAAGTAGAAAGGTCAGAGGGTCTATGTTTTGGGCTGGTAGTAAACAGAGCCGAACTTACTTGCATAGACGAACAAAGCAATACTGATGAATAAATGACAAAAGGGTAGAAGTAGATTCAACAGAATAAATGCACAAATCTGACATAAGAAAGATTAAATGCTCATAACACACGTATTCAGCACAAAGTCTTAATATTTGCATTAATATCTTCTTCTGTTACAAAAAGCTCAAAGTCTTTTCTTCTTACTTCTATTTTTCATCTAAAAGGTATCCACCCCTTGAATACAACAAGTATCCAAGTATATATAGAAGAAGGAGAAGAAAGAAGGCAAAAGGGAACCAACAACTAATTACAAAATATCTAAAAGTCAATGTTGACTTTGGACAACTTGGTGGATGACAACATCCCATGGTGCAACATGGATGAGGTCATCATTTGTACCAACATACTATTAGATATTTATCAAAAGTAAGCCAAGAGGAAGGAAGCTATTCATCATCGTCTCATGGCTAGAAGGGGGTATCTTGCTTCTGTTGTTGTTCGGGAGAGGTGATGTGGAACTGAGTCCGATATTCCATGAATTTAGTGATCATGGGCTGAAGTTGATCTGAGCAGGACCCTTTGTATGATCACCGATGACCTCACAGGTCTCCCACTCATCTCTGAGTTTTTCAGGGAGTTTGAAATATTCATTACCTGCCTCCATCAGGAACCCCACAAAATCACGGCAAGCCAGAAGGTTGTTGATGCATTCGGTGTCAAAAGTGGCTTCTGGTCCTAACCCTTGCGAGACGATCTCTTTAAATATTCAGATAGTTTCGTCTGCCTTCCTCAAGGCAAAAGAAGGAGTAAGAAAACCCAGAGACATTCTCAGAATGATTTGTTCCATTTGATGCATTGCATCCAGGGCTTCCTCCTTCAGTTTATCAATCTTTTCCAGGACGAACTCCATCTGATCAACCCGGTAATCCAACGCAGCAAGGATCTTGTTGGGTACCCTGGGGTGACTGAAGATGCCAAATTTTACTAGATCATTTCGACTGAGCAGTCAAGCATTTTCTAGAATGTTTCGTGTTGCAGCCTTGCATGGTCCAACTCCTGAGATAGGTCCTACAATCACCTAGAGATCTTTGTTTCCTGATTGATGTTCTGATACAACTCGGTGAACTTGACTATTACCTCCTCGCTGTCTTTGAGGATTTGATCTCTCCAGGTGGAAACTGCCATACCTTGTTCGCCAATTTTGGCATACTCATTTATCTTGTCCTGACTTAGGACCTCAGGAGTTTCATGGCAGTTGTAGGAGGTGCACTGCCCATTTTCTGTAGGGCGTGGAGAAGATGTTTGTTTTGTTCCTTTAGGAACCTTTTCTCCTCCTTTCCTTCTTGAAGTTTCTTGCAAAGGGCATCCACTGTAGATAGGGCCTCTCCTTGAAGAATTTCTGAAGACATTCCCATCATGACTTGGGTCACTGTATAATCCGTCGGAGACAGATCTTTTACCCTTTAAAGGATCGTGATATGAAATCTCCATTACTCTTTCTCCCGATGCACTCTGAGAGAAGCGGGTTATAGGATTTTGCTTCTTAGCCCCTTTGTTGGGATGACGGAGAAGTCCATCGGTGCGATAGGAACTTTCCTCTTTTGCTGGCTCAGATGTTGGGAGATCCATGCTGGACTTAGATGAACGGGACCAAGAGGTAGAAGAGGGAGCAGCTGCAGTGGATGAGGGGAAATGGGTAGAGACACTTGGTGGTGGCATCGAGAGGGAGGCCGAGAAAGTGCTCACAGGGGGAAGGGACACTGCAGGGGAGGAAGATGTGGGAAAGGAAGGGAGCTGAGAGATGAGAGAAGAAATGGTGGGGGACAGCTCCGCGAGAGAAGAGAAGATGGATGACAAGGAAGGGGGAACAGTAGAAGATGGGGGAGAGGACACGACCAAAGGAATGGTTGCTTGGGTCACGTGAGGAGGAGAAGGAGGAGAGGGAGAAGGGATAGAAGGGACCTCAGTGGTTGTAATAGTGGAGACACCCTGAGTGGATGTGCCCGTCGAAACACCTTCCGCTACTGCTTCTTTCTCTGGGGATACCAGGCTTACAACCTGTTCTTGTGTAGCGGAAGGAGGACTTTCAGGAGCTCCTTCTTGAGCAGTGCTCAATTCACCCTCCTTATCCTTGCCTTTGACCTTTGGTAGATGCTTTGGCCTGGACAGTGCGTTGCCCAATGGTGACGTAGTGAAATCTACCCCGAGGTAGATGAGGCCATTCATCCTGCACCAGTGCTCTATCCTTCGCAGTGTCTCTTTGACCCTTTCTTCAATGGTCTGGGGCACTTTTGTTTTATCGATCGCAGCAAACGGCTAGTTTTCCCCATCCGTATCCAGATATACCTGATCAACTTCTTGATCGGTAGTTTGATAACCCTTTGGAACAATGGCCACACCATATTGAGTGATCTCTGCTAAGGCCAAGTGGGAGTGGTCCTTCCTTCTAAGTTCGACCTCATGATATAGGTCGATATAGATGTCCTCGATCTGTGGAATGTGGATAGGATCGAGTTTTTCCTTGGGAAGGCAATTCCTTGGATCAAAAGTGGGCCTCGCCGGGAAGTTGTGCTTCAGATTGAGTAGTTCTAGCTCGGCAACCATTTCCCGGGCTTTGTGGTGAGAGATGCATGTGTATCTGCCCACTGTAAGGGGGAAAGGAGTTCCACCCTTCTTTCTCTTCAAGCACTTTTCATGGTATGTTACGAGCTGTCTGGATAGCTCCAACAGGACCAGCTTGGGGCCAGCATACCTTGGCAATTTAGTGGGCTCACCCAGGAAGTTAGCTACCCTGAGATAGGTGAAGGTGGGAAATTGTGTAAATAAGGCCCCCCACTTCTCTGTTGCTATGGCATTGTTCTTGGTCGTTTGACCATGAGTCATGTTTGGCCTCAAAAGGAAGATGATGCCGTAGAAAAAGGCATCGTTCATTTTCGTAAACTGCAGGATGGTGTTCTTTAGCTTCAACTCCGGGTAGTATTCATATATTTTTACTTGGAGCCAAACCCTGCATCAGCTCAATGCTGGATAATCCCTTTCCGAGGCTGTAGCATAGACTACGTAGGAGTTCATGTAGAACCTCCCGTTCTAGTGAGTTGTTGGAGTTGTTTAGATATGGTGCTGCTTATTATCTCCGCCCACTCGAAGCGTTGATCAGGTACGTTCTTGTTCATGGTCTCCAGGTACCTGAGCATCCATTTATGAAAGTAATGGGTGTCAGAAATCCCAAATACTCTACTTAGGAATGTGATAGTATCACTCAGTTCCTCGGAGAAGTCGCTACGGTGAATAACCTGTGGCCATCTGGTTATCACCTTCTTGTTCTTTAGGTACACCTCATTCATCAGTTGCATGCACTGGTCTTCATTGTCCTCCCAAGCCTTGGTGCAGTCTTCTTGGCTTATGGCCACAAAGTGTCGGTGGTGAGGGATGCCTAACATGATTTCAAAGTGTCGGGCAGTGAGGTTGATTATGACCTCGCCCTTTTCATTTTGGACACACCTTGTGTCTTTGTTGTAGCAGTGGGCCACTACCATCATGAATTCATTGTTTACTGCACTGACAGGGATCCCCCTAGCAAAATGCAGGCCACTGCCTACTAGTTTTTCCATCCAGGGACTCCCTGTGACTCTCCTAGTTCTGGCCCAGAAATCTTCCATATCGATGTGACCGAGCTCAGAGTCTCTTATATCCAGGTCACATTCTACCTGGGACTCGGGCATTCTGACCCTCTGGTACTTGTATTTCATTTCTTCTTCAGTAAGCTTAGCTTTACCTTTTGACTTGGTTGGCCTCTTGCTTGATGTAGACATATGTGGATCTGAATTCAGTTGCTGATCTGCAAGAAGAAGAAGCGAAACCCAACGCAGAAGAGCCATGTCAGTTAGATCTTCCATTAGAACATTATAGAATGAGGAGTTAGCAATTTAAAGGCCTCTGGGCGCAGGGCGCAAGGACACTGCAGGCTACAGGGTTAATAGAATGGCATGTTGAAGAAGAGTGTTACAAGAAAGACATTAGCGCCAAAGGGCGCAGGGCGCAAGGATTTTACATATGACAATTTTGTTATTGTAGACAGGGGTGCGCCTGCGCCATCTATATAAGGTTATGTTGGGTGTAAATAAACTTAGTGTTGCATGGAATCGATGGATGCACTAATGGCGCATGCAATTGGCATGTAACATGGGATGTTGATGCGCCGAATGGTGCAGGATAAATGCGTGTTGCACTATCTTTTTGTGCGCAAAAAAGGGAATTTGGCGCGGCGCAGGGAAGGCCTGCATGACACTGTGTTACTATAATAGGGTATGCGCCCATGCCAATTTTTAGGATTTACTTGGTTTTCACATGGCGCGGGGATTAAGCGTGTTGCAAGGGAAAAGTGCGCCTTCTTGGCGTGATTGTATTTTATGCAGTAGGAGTGGCGATTGCGCCAAGAGAAAAACATAGTTTTAAACTAATCTTTAAGGTTTTCTTTCTTTCCCGACAGGTTTGTGATCTTTCAGGCCTCTTTTTCAGGGTTTTTAGATGGTGAAGGGGGCACAACAAGGAGATCCAGGTGATTTTTTGAGGCAGAGCCCTCCTTACCAGCAGATCTGGAAAGAGGATGAAAACGGTTTGGGGGAAAGGTTCATAAGAATGGTAGGAGGGTTTAATGGATTTGCATATTCATTCTATCCTACCACACAAACAACCAAAACAAAACACAAGAGGAGTAAGAACCACCTACCCGGAATATATAGAATGTGAGAGACGAAGCGGGGTCCACGAACGCGACACGAGGACGACGGGTGTGCTGACAGGTGCAGAGGAATAAAGTTATCACGTGTTTTCTGATTGGTGAAAGTGACAGGGCGGATGCGCCTATATATAGGCAAAGGTGCAATAAATGTGCCAACCACTTTTTCAAGAGGTGCACCAAAACATGTGTCGACACGTAAAACTTTGCACCCTTGGCATGCGGATAAACGCGTGTCAACATGGGAATACGTACGCCTTTGGTGCAAGTTTACGACTGTCAACACTTCATTCCTTGCACGTTTTTGTGCACCAAAACATGGCGCAACAATTTAGTTGTTAACATGAAGGCACATGCGCCTTGGCACATGCAAGAAAGGCGCATCACGGGAAGGCGCAACAATTGATGTGTCGACACATCAAAGGGTGCGCCAATTTACTCTATGTTACACAGATAAAAGGTGCGCCCATCCAAAAACGACTGAGAATGGCTAAGTTCGGAGAACTAAATTACCTGGAAAGGGATTTTGTAACATTCCAAACGCAGAGGGGTCCCCGACGAGTGACCGTGGAAAAACTTTGGTATGGTTACCTATAAAATTTCCTTCGACAATTTTATAGGATAACATTTATATAACATATCGTGAAATATAACATTTATACCACATTGATATGTAGCCCCTACATTCTTAAGTTCGAAATGCATGACCTGATAATAAAATGTTCCCAAGGAGTAGTGAAGGAAATTTTATGTTGGTCATCTTCAGCTATCTTGATTTGATTGTAGCTTAAAAATACATCCATATGGATAGAATTTCATGACTCTCTTTGTAGAATTTACAATCATGTCGATGTTAAGAAGAGGAAAATCATCTTGAAGAAATGTCTTATGATATCTCTAAAATATGTGCAAATCCTTATTGCAACTAGATTCTTACAAACATGTAGGATATTGGAAATCCACTCGAAAAATCAATAAGCCTAATAAATCCTACTACTAGAAATTTCTCAAGCTCTTCTTTTACTAGGAGAGCTACATGTGGATGTATTTTATGGATATTTTATTTGATTGGCTTAAATGATTCATGAACAAAGAATTTATAAAAACCAAGGAAGGATATAAGCCTCTGACATGTCTTCATAGGACTAAGCAAACACATCAAAAAAAAAAAAAAAAATTGACGAGCAGCATAGTACATTAAGGTAGGATCCTAACTTGATAATCTTAGATCGTTCCTTTGTGTCGATGTTGATGTCAATAGTTTCATCAACCAATAACTTAGAACCATCTTCCACATGTAGAGGATTATATGGGAGATTGATTTCTTCCTCTATTGGCATCTTAATGAAATTTTTGTCCATAGAATTGTCAATTATATAAGTCAATTTTTTATTTATCACATTGTTTTTCCATAATTGCCTCAAAGAGGTTTCCACTATGGGATTTGGATTTTTTTATTTTTTTTTCAAATATGTTTTTGCATTTATTATTATTGAAAATATGGTTTTTAAGAGTTAATCTAAATAGTACAAAAATGAAATAAATAGTATAAACTGAAATGTAAGTGCTAATTAAATTTTTATATTTAAATGAAATAAGATAATTGAAATGGGAGGGAAAAAGGTACTAACCTGAAATTGACTTACCTCGTTGTGATTCTAAACTGAACATGATGATGTGCAGATGAAGTAGAGTATGATGGTACAACCCAGGAAATTGCAACAAATGAAGATTTGACTAGACTGGGGTGCCGGAAGAGGATCGGGAGCCTACGGGCACCCTAGAGTCCGTAGTATGGGTGCTCTAGTCTCTGCAGAATAGCTCGGGACCTGAATCTAGAAGTGTTACTAGATCTTCGCAATATCTCGATCTTTGTCGCATAACTTCATTGATGTCACTATAGATCTCCAATGAATAATATCCTACAAAACCCCACACAAAAGTATCAAACCCGTTAAAAGAAAGATGCAAATGAATGGGTCAGATTGTCCTCAGCTACCAAATGGATGGAATTATGATCGAACGTTACACTACATCCCATAATTGATGTAGTTCTATGTGCATGTGTGTGTGATTGTGTGCCTAGGGTGCTCTAACATTAATGATGTAGAGATAGCGGGCAATAGTCGTATGTAATGCAAAATGGTGGATGAAATAGAATAGACTTCCATTTCCTATGCAATGTGTGTGATGTAATGATACCCAAATGTAGTCCCTTTCCTTATTAGATAGCTAGCCCTTGATAGTAGATAGTCCGCCCTTAAGATAGTGAGTATGTTATGTTTATATAGGGATCTCTTGCTCAAATTTTTACACTAATGACCCGACATGCCGACTAGTACCTAGGGGAATGAGACAGAAAATTATAAATACCAACCTCAAAACTCTAAATTAGACCCAAATGCTACAGGGACTAGAGAACCTAAAATTAAGGACCGAGGCCCCCATGAGCACCCTAATCTTACCCTAGGCACCCTAGTTAAAGACTAGAGATGCAAAATGACCAAATAACGAAACATGAGACTCCCTAAGAGACGGGCGTAACTATGTAAAGAACTGACAACTATGCAAGACAAATGACAATAATGACCAACTAACTGATGACAGGACTAGGGGATGAGTCATTAGTGAATAATTTTCTTATGTGAGATCCATATATAAAACAACATACTTGGCGGTATAAATTTAATAGTAAGTGTGTGATTTTGTGACTACATTTTCCCTACTTTATGTTGGTGAGTGGAAAGCTTGGTAACATAAAGTAGATAGAGATGTGTACCTAAGAGAAGTCCAGAGAAGCCCATGTTGTAGTAGAATGCACAGATGTGGTAGTAAAATTGTTCCAAAATAACCATATAGTGTGCCAAACCATGGATCAGAGGATTAATCCATGCAATTTAATGAAAAATGTAATAGTGTGATGAAGTGCACTAAATGAGAGTGATGATTGTAATGTTGAATGATTGATGATTTCAAATTCGTATGATGACGATAAGATGGGGTAGGGAGTGATCAGTTCCCAACCCGATTGTGTGTATACGAATAATCAACCAAAGGATTTGGGCATCTTGCCACCAGAGGAAGAGTGTAGGGAGAAAAGTGTGTTATTCTCTAATCTCTAACTACATCCTCAAGATCTAGCCGCTACAAATGGACTCAGATCAAACATTTTTGGTTTTTGGATCCAAATAATTTTGATCAAATAAGCTGACCCATATAGAAATGGTCAAGGTTCACTTTAAGAAGCCTCTGGAAAAAAGGAGGTGGAAAATCCCTAATGAATATTCCTTTGGCTGCATTCGTAACAAAGGAAAAAGTTCATAGGTTTCGTAATAAAAATTCACCTGGTAGGTTCAAGAGACTCGAGAGCAAGTATGAAAGCCCACGCGATAAAGAAGATGTTGTTGATGGGTGTCAACCACACCTTGTTGTCATGCGACAAAAAGGTGTTGTTGTCACCCATCAACAACATCTTGTTATCGTGCGATAGTAAGGTGTCATTGATGAGCATCAACAACATATTTTTGTCACACACGACAAAGAAGGTGTCATTTGACAGGCATCAACAAAACCTTGTTGTCATGCGACAGCAAGGTGTTGTTGTCACCGTCAACTACCATAAAACCCTAATTTTCACTATAAATACCAACCCGGCCCCTCATTTTCATGCTCCATTCCCGGATACTAAACTTTTTCCTTCTCTCGAGAACTTTTTGCTACAGGTATCATACATACGTCAATGTCAATCACAATCGAATTCATGGCTTCTGGTGCCCAAGATGAACCCCAGGATCCAACACCGGAGCCTCCAAGGGCAAGATTCAATACAGAAGTGCCATGTGCCCCCACATACATGGAGTTATAGAAATGAATGAAGAATACAGGAATTCCATAGTAGCATCTCGAATTCCAAGGGCTTGTTAGCATGCCACAGTTTGAGGTTGACCACCAGACTCTTAACTACCTACTTTCATCCTACAATATAGAAAATAGTACTTTTATTGTTACATTGGAAGATTGGCGTACATTATCCTTTGGTGTTGAACCTGTTGATATCCATCAATTGACAGGCCTCCCATTTAAAAATGTGCCGATAGTAACAACCAAAGCAACCCTCACTGACAATGACAAGATTTTCCTCGAATCTAGTTATGGTTTCAATGTTGATTGTAAGTATAATTTGCTCTCATTTGAATGTTTTTATATTAATTCAAATTGATTATGATTCTGATGACTTTTACAACTCATGTCAGCAAATCAAGACGTGGAGTGGATATGCAAGATGTTGCACACCACTTTCTTGTTGCCTTGATTTCTCTGTTTCAAGCCCGAATTATTATGCAGGGTCGACAAACTGACATTCCAAATTGGGTTGTTGCATACATTCTTGCAACAATCGGAAATCAAAAATTTGACTGGTGCACATTTCTATCAAACAAGATAAAGGAAAACATTAACAATGCAACAATTTTAGAAAAACCAGTTATTCATTCAACCAACTATCTCCTAGCTCTTTATTATGAGGCTTACTATAATTTAAAAACTCAACTATCTCCTAAATATTTCATCCTCCATAGATCCCAAAATCATTGTTTGGCACAACTCGTACAACCGAAAATATTCACTAATGTCTTCCTATAACACACTACTTTGGTAGATTTTTCACCAAAGCCTTGTAATAGCACCACTCTCTGAAGGTTCATCTAAGATTTTATATTGTGACCTCATTGTTGTTGCAAAATTAGTTGATTGAGTCTTTATTAAATCAACATTCAGTATACCTTTTATTTCAATACCCTCGACCTCTGATGTATTTCCGAAATGATCCAATATTGTACCCATGTATTTATGAAAATATTACCTACAAAATCAGCATGGCCACCTTCTATATTCCAAAAATTTGGATTCATCACACCCATGGCTTCAAGAATTTTGTCTTGGCTGAAATGTTCTCTAATTTTTGATGCTAAGGATTCTACAATTTTTCTGAGTTTTATTCTTGTTTCAATTACTACAAAATCAAACAGACTTCATGTCACAGGAACTTCTTCTTTTTCCATTGATGTAACGTCTTTACTTTTTTACAGAATGTGCAGTGGTATCTCTTTCCTACTAACATGGATACAAAGGTGATCATGGATATTAAATCTCAAAAATTTATTGGGATGGTTAAGATCCAATAAAACTTTCCAGTTATCAAATACAAGTGTATCAAAACTATCCAGGGAAGTGTACAAGGCATCAAGACTCATACATACCATTTTTCTCATCCATATAAAATCAACAATATAGGTTAATCTGCCTTGTGCATGTTTCATCAATGTATTGATCTCTTGCAAGCATTGGAAGAATGCCTACCAATGTAAGCAATGTCTCCAAATCAGTTAGATGGAACAACAAGTCCCTCGCCCTATCAATTTCATGATGATATTTGTGCATGAAACCAACCAACGAAGGATACTCCTCACACACTCTGCATGCAGGCTCATACAATGAAATCCACCTTGTCTCAACATCCTTCAGAAGTTTTTTTCCATCTGTAATACCTATGGAAAATTTCTGAAACTCAAGAAATCACTTTGGGCTACTTGCCATATAGGCATGTAGTTCTCTTATAAGGTCTTCTACTTTTGCAATGTTTTCGTATTTGCTAACGATTTTATATGCTAAATTCATTCTGTGAGCCATACAATGAATTTCTAGCATATAAGGGGTGACTGATGTTTGTAATCAAACACACAACCTAGTTCTATGACCCTGCATGATTGATGCCCCATCTTCTCCCACACATACCAACTTCGTAGCAATTTCATTCACAATCATGCCAACAATTTCTTTCAAAAGAGAAATAACTAGTTTATATAGGTTTTCTGCATTGCAATTTTCAACCATTTTTTGAACACCCAATAGGTGCGGAGTCCTCATATGATTTTCTAAAGTGTAAACATGGATACATACCCATGTGGTGTTGTCAACATGTCACTTCATCAATTGACAAAGAGATAAACTTTACATTTTTTACACACTCTTTCAAATCTTCCTTCTCAATCATAGCAAGGCATTTAGCCATTTCCCATGCATTGTTGTCTGACCAATGAGACTAAGGAACATTCTGCATTCCATTATATTGATACAAAGGTTTGAAATCGATGAAATCTAAAATCATTTTTTCTTTATTAAGGATGTGGAATAAAGTAGAAAATTGTATGAGTTTAGCACGCAAATTTGATTGATTCATCTTACCAATTTGCGATGTGATCGTTCCGCCATTTTCTATGAGAATTTTGTGTCTTTTCTTATCAGCCTCATATTCTGCCACATATTTCACATGCATGCATTCTTTTTCAGTTTTCCATCTGTGTGTTTTTATTTTCTGGCCATCTTCCCTAGTTAAAGTGAAATATTGTTTTCCCAAGGTGTTTTTCAATTGTGTCCAACTTCAGTTGCATTTTTTGTTGCCTTCCCAATTTCCACATACATATTGTACATGTACATTCCAATGAAATTTATTCAGAATTAGCTAGTTATACAGGTTCAATAAATGGAAATTTTGCAGCCCAGTCAAACTTGTATGTCCTCCCAAGTGTCCACATATTCCTGTTCGTATTCATAGTTTTACTTTTATGTGCAGAGCTTTCAGGAATATCACGATCATCAGGTTTCCTTTTCCGTGAACCACTAGTTGCATTTGAATTTTGTGTTGCATTTTGCACTACTGGAATATCTTCAAGCCCTGGCATGGTATCATTATAGGTGTCATTTGGTTGATATTGAGCAGAATGCATGTCCACTTCAATAACACCTTCCACATAGTCTGTGCTCTGATTGATTTCAGTGGGAGCTCTATGGGTGTTGGTAGTTGTTATATCTAAACTAGCAGAGTTTCCAAAATACTTGAACAAAGACTTTTGAGTTTTTTTGTAACTTGTTGGGTGTTTTGAGCACTAGCAGCTTCCATTGTTCCCTTTCGTGCGTCAACAAATGAAACTTGTTGTGCGTCAACAACACAATTCCATGTCACACGTCAGAAGGTTATTCTTGTCGCCCATCAAGTAAAAACTTCTTATCACCCATCAAGAGATCCTTCTTGTCACCCATTAACAAATCCTACTTGTCACCCATTAATAGATCCCGCTTGCCTCTTGTCAACAGATCATGCTTGTCACACTGTCCACACACCCTTCTTATCACACGTCTACTGAGTTCCTTCTTGTCGCCCATCTTCAGATCCTTCTTGTCACACATCCATAGAGCCTTTTTGTCTCCCGTGAATAGGGGGTCGAGTTGAATGCTTTTCTGAAAAGCTGTACTTTTGTGTATCTTTGGAATATGTTACTTCGCAAGTTATGTAATTGATAATAGATATGCCCCTGTGGACCATGGAATGAGTTGGGAAGTAGTGTTCTACCTAGTGAATAATAGAGGATTATATAGGGTATATTATAAAGAGGTAGGTGAAGCTGACCCCTAAAAAAATTAAACTTTAATTTTAAGGCAAACATGTCAAGACCCGTGCTTGGAAAATTCACCTTTTTCAATTTTTTCTATAATGGAATATTTGCCATAGTACGAATATTCGCCACTAAAAAAATCCTTGGAAATGGTATAGGAAAGGAAACTCTTTCCCCCACTCCATGGGTGTTGCCATAATGTGATGGCTTCCAAGTTAGGTTATATAGAAGAAAATGTGAAATGTATGATGGCTTCCAAGTTATGTCATCTAGAAGCAAACACGAAATAAATAGAATAACTTCTAAAGTTAGCTCATCTAGGATAGTAACGCATTTAAATCCCAAGTTAGGTCATTGTGGATGCCAATTTTGTTATATTGTATTGATTGAGTGATGTGGTTTTAATTGCTAGGGATTTGAACACGTTTATTTATTGATTTCGATTGGTTACTCATAGAGATATTTTATGCTAGTTGCCCCCAGGTTAGGTCATTAGGGGGAATCGATAGAAATTAGTGAATGATCACATGGAAAATATTTTAACACTTGTTTCCCCTAGTTTAGGTCATTAGGGGAAGTGATGAAATGTCACATATATAAATTGTATGTTTGTTGCCCCCAAGTTAGGTCATTAGGGGGAATCGCTTAGTGCAATGTCACATAGTGCATTAGTAAATGTTTGGAATTGTCAAATCGGTAGTGTTTGTTTAAACACATGGTGATATAAGGGGAATTATAGGATGACCCTAATTATATTCTCCCCTTTTAGAGAAAGGGAAAGTGATGCTAAGAAAGAATGCCAAGCCGAAAGTAAGCACAAGATAAATAGGAAGTGTCATAAAGATTGGTGAAATGTGTGTGTATTGATTGAAGGACAATGTGAAGGAGAGATAATGCATGTGTAATGTGTATGGTACAATGGTAGGAGAAATTATAAAAATAACTCTACAAATGGGTGTAAATCAGAGTAAAAATTCCCAAGATATGACAAAAATCATGTGGTGTGTATTAGTTGTGAGAATAAGCACAAAATAATGACTATAGTAAAGTAGGTGAAAAAGTGTTTAATCAGTGAAGTGAAAAAGTGTTTAGTTTTTGTTTACACAATTTTTATATTGAGCACAAAGTAGTTGAAAATTCCATAAGTGAGAGAAGTAAGTCCTAGTCGATTTGATAGGGTGGCGATCACGGAAAGCATCACGCACAACCACACGAAATTGGTAAGTGCATTATTTGTTAAAGAATGTATGGTGTATTAGTCTTTTCTCACAAATTTTTGTAAGTTTGAGATTTTTAATTTTCTCGGCATTTTGGACCAATAAAATAGCAAGTGAGGGCGCTAGTAACCCCGGGATAGGAGTGCCTAGAATTAGGCATTAGTTTCCTACTCCTAGGTGCCCCAGGGCCCTACATCTAGGCACCCTAGTCAAAAAGTGTGTATGTGGACTAGAATGGTGAAAATCATATTTATAGTGTATAGTAATGTGATAAGAGAGTGTGTTGAGTTAGTATAATGTTCTAACGTTGTCTTGTTGTTATTTTTGGTGTGCAAAGTTATATTCACTCGAGGGAGTTCGACGGTGGGTGTCATTTGAGTACTTTTCTTTGGTTGGGCCTGTCAGATGATGAGTGGGATATTATGGACCATGTCGGCATGTGTAACATAGCACAGATGGGGGATTTCCCCCAAAATATGCCTATGTTGACTGCAATATACAAGATATGGTGTGTGGATACGTGCACATTTTGGTTTCCTACGGGGAGATGACAATTACTTTGGAGGATGTGTATCGCATATTGTGATTTCCATTTATCGGGGAGAGAGTACATGTTATATCATTGGAGGATATGGAGCGACATATGTGAGATTTTAGATGGTATTTTACAGGACTTGAGTACATGTTGAGGCCCATATCATTTAGGATGTTCTCTTATGGTCTAGGGTTTCGCACTTATGGAAGTTCATAGCAGTTGTGATTGCTTCATATATATTAGTAGAGGTAAAAGGTGTAGGAATCTTGTATAAGATGCATGATATATGCCAGCAGATAGAGGAGGGGGAGCACAAGATACATGTGGGAACGTTGTGTGTTGGCCCACCTAAATAGGGACTTATACCGGTTTATTCACGATGAGCATGGTGGTGGGATAGGAGCTACTACACTTTTCATGTGTGGGCGTATGAGCACATAGTAGTGTTGAGGCTAGTTGGAGGTCTACACAGAGAGTAGGATATGCCAAAGATATATGTGAGGAGGTGGATTAATATTCATGTGCATAGGATGGACACTAGATATCTACATAGCATTGATAGATAGGATGGGGCATGAGGCGGTTACATGGAGGCCATATCGCAACTATGGGAGATGGCCTGAGGATTTTTAGAGTTATGGTGTATTCGTAGGACTATGTGGTTAGAGGGTCCTTTTCCATGGGTGTCCAAGTTATTCTAGGTGGAGAGGGTATTGTAAAAATTTAGCATGGCTCGTAACGTTCCCCTAGAGCCATATATATGGTTGAGAGTGATTAGAGCACTGAGGAGGGATGGAGCTAGACTAGGGCCCATAGGAGAGTAGTTAGTACCTCCTTGACTAGATGAACTAGACAAGGTAATAGAGTCTATAGATTATGATGATGCGGGTTGAAGCAGAGGAGTATTGCACATGGTGGACGACACATAGTTGGGTGTTTTTGTTTCCATTATTTGCAAATGTAGTAGGGTTACCCAGGAGGGGTAAGAGATGGGGAAGCCCATTTTCCGAAAATGTATCGTTGGTTGTAACCAAGCGTAAGTATTTATATATAGTTATGTAATGTATTTTGTTTTTGTCTTATGGCTTAGTAATGGTTGTCTAACGTGTTGTGTTATTTTTGTGTACGTAATGTGTATTGATCTATATTAGTAGACACATATATCCGCACATTGACGTGAAATGTTTTAACCGATGTACTTGGTGGAGATATACTTGAGCAATTGGATGATATAGCAAGTGATAATTCCCATTTGTTTGATCCAGTGGCCATAGTAGAAGTGACATTCATTAAATTATTAGGTTGGAGGGACGAGGCACACGAGGATACTTGACAAGCCCGAGAGGAATTGGGTGGTTTTCCCTTTGCGCAGGATGTGTTCGCATGATACGTTGATTTGTAGCATCACTTTTTAGAGTAGTCCATGGAGAACACCTTATTATGTAGCAAAGTGGAGAGGTATCGAGGCCGCGAATAGCGATCTACGATTAGCGGCAAGGTATCTAGTTCAAGGGCTCTCGTAGTACCCAAGAGCGATGGTGATGATGAGATTTGATTTGCATTATTGTATATGATGTAGGGATTTTCCCCGTGATGAAATGTTTTTGTGTAATGATGACTCTATTCAATATAGATATGGATAGATGGTATTGATATATGATGGGTTTATTTTGTTGTGTATCAATGTTGTAATGTGATCGATGATGTGTGATTTGGTGATTAATGTTAGAATGTATGTGATGTGTTTGTATATTATTAGTGTTTATTGATGTAATATTCATGCAATGATGACAAAATAGAATGTGCAATAGATAACATATGTAATGTGAGTGATGAGCTAAGTGAAATGTTTATTAAATGGGATTTATAATGTGTAGTTAGTGTGATGATGATAGTAGAATGAATGTAAAAAGAGATGATGTATGATTATCGAACTAAGGTGTTGTGATGAATGTGTGTCGTGATAATGTAATGTAATCGTAATATGTTGGTGTGATAAATGGGGGGAAATTAACGATGCCCCCCAGCATATGGATGATTAGGTTCATTTTAATTAAGACCCCTCAAAGCAGTCAAGAATGAACCACGGAAAGCAAGAGTGTGTCATTGGGAAATGATTGAGTGCGCTAGATGAATGACGAAGCATGTGATGAAAGGTTCTTAGAGTAAAACCCTCAATAGTCATGTAATAACCATAAGAACAAAAGTGTGTCATTGGGGGGTAAGGTGATAGTAATCACCTACCAAATACTAAGGTGGTACGAAGTGGTGGAATCAAAGGGATGGAAGCAAAAGTATAAGTGTATGAACCAAACTGAATGTCATATGAAGCTACAGTGGGATGGATGAATGCAAATGGTTATGGCATACGATGTGAAGCAATAGCATGATGTGATACATGAGATGGATGGATTGGATAAAATGGGTGTGATGGTGTACCAATGGTTGGACGTAGTGAAGAGCGTGCATTACTGCGATAACTTGAGGTGGTGGATGACCAGTGACTGGAGCACCAAATGGAGGAGATGACTCAATTGTAGTAGAAAATTTCATGGTAGAGGAGAAATGGATCACTCACGTGAGCGAGAGCCAAAGGATATGATGCCCTTATCCTCTAATTGTAGTAATCTATCATGAAGGGCAAGACAATCATTATCCCTATGGTCATTGATGCAATGATAATTACAATACGGTTGATCACGTTGATGTTGTAATTGATGTTGTGGATGATGTTGGTTAGAGGGTAAGTGAATTAAATGCTTATGAAGTAAAACATACAGCACATCATGTGGTTGAGCATGATGAGATAAATGTAATGGCTCACGTGACCTAGGTGGAGGGGAAGGAGAAGTAGCCTATCACAGAGGTGGAGAAGAATTATGTTGTTGTGATGGAGTGGGTTGATCTTTCTTGTGAGGAAAGGGTAGAGATCGTGTAGGAAGATCCACCAATGTCAATGGAGGAAAATTAGGTGAGCCAACAACAATAGACACGCGTGGATAATCAATTATGTTTTTGAAAAAATATCTTGTTCTAAGTCAAAAAATTTATAGCATAGAAGAATGAATGATTCACATGTATCATATAACAATATTTTCTTAAGTGTCGGAATCATACCACCGACAGAAAATGAATTGTTTCTCTAGATAAATAGGTTTGGATATTATTTTATGTTTATAAGAATTAAACCGTAAGATATAATCCTTTATAGGTTTGGATGAGCCTTGATGTAAAGTAGGTAAGTGGTCATAAGTAAATTTAGGGCCATTGTTGATGATAAAATAATAGAGGAAAGTGTCCTCCATGTCATAAAAATTACTAATGGACCCAAATGGAAGATGAGTGTACCATTGTAATGCCTCATCAATACAATAATTTATCATTAGAATAATAGGTCATAAGCATGTGGTAATGTAGAAGATGAGCATGAGGATCACCAGTACCATTAAAACATGTGAATGTAGGCATGATAAAGTCCTTAGGAAATGTAGAATTATGAATCTTCTTAGGGACAAGGTTACCATGTAATGAATTGTTGTCAATAGAAGCATAGTAAGCCCTACTTTCTAAAGTGAGAGACTGAACCTAAGATTGTAATTGACCTATGACATGCATGAGAGAGATGATATTCTATGAAGGAATATTATAATATGGCAATAATGTATTAAGAGGTTGTAATTGTCCATTGTGAGTGATCATAGGAATATCGAGAGATGACAAAGGAGATTCTGATGCTAAAGGAACACTAGTAGAAGGTGTTGAAGAAGCTATAGTAGATGATGTAGATGGAATTCCCATAGAAATGGTAGGAGTAACATTGGAAATATCCCTAGGAGGTGAAGTGACCAATGGAGACACATCTGTAGGAGAGGATGGCCTAATAGGTGTAGATGATGTAACAAGAGGAGGTGAAATGGTAGGAGAAGAAGAATCAATGGATGGAGATGACTCATGCACTATGCTAGATGCAACCTCAAGAGAAGGTGGTGATGGAGATTCATAATTAGAACAATAAAAGTAGAATCATGGCTATCAACCACTTCATTAGATAAGGACTCAGAGATGAGAATGTCATTAAGGATGTTATCAATAGGATCATCAACATAATATAAAGGAGTATGCAAGCTAGTATGAGATGTATCATGAGAAGCAATATCATAAAAAGGAGAATCATGAGATAGAACCGAGGAAGATTTAGTGGGCTAGAAGAAGAATCAACATGCACATGTGAGTGATTGTCATTACCCATCATATAATCGATAAGATAATCATCTAAAATTTCCTTAGAAATATCAGAAGGAGGATCACTAGTAGTCATCTAGCATGGTGTACAATGAGTGAATGATATCAGATCCTCAAAAATAATAATGCCAATAAGAGAATCTTCAAATTAAGTGCATACATATTGTTTCCCATCTAGAAGTTGTTGTTTGATATGAGATGGACTATGAGTAGGATTACCATAGACAGCTGTGAGCTCAATGATGGTAGCCTCATCATAAATATGGTTAACACTAAAATGAGACATGATGGGTGAATAATATGAATTATCCTTAGCCATTAGGGTTTGAAGAAGATCCTAGGGAAAAATATTCTAAAGTACAGTTTCACCAAAATGATTAACTAAAATATGGTTTTAGAGTTAATCTAAATAATGCAACAATGAAATAAATAGTATAAACTGGAATGTAAGTGATGACTAATTTTATTTGATATTTAAATGAAATAAGATAATTGAAATGAGAGGGAAAAGGGTACTAACTTGAAAATGACTTACGTCATTGTGATTCCGGACTGATCAAGTATGATGTGGATGAAGTAGAGCATGATGGTACAACCCAAGAAATTACAACATATGAAGATTTGACCAGACTTGGGCACCTGGAAGAGGATTAGGGTGCATGTGGGCACCTAGTCTGCGATATGGGATCTCCAGTCTCAGTAGAACATATCATGACTCGAATCTAGAAGTATTGCTAGATCTTCACAATATCTCAATCATTATCGCATAAGTTTTTTGATGTCATTGTAGATCTCTGGTGAATAATCTCCTACAAAAACCCCACAAAAAGTATCAAACCCTAAAAAAGAAATATGCAAATGAATGGGGTGGATTTTCCTCAACTACTAAATGGATGGACTTACAACTGAGTGTTGCACTACATCTCATAACCAATTTAGTTATATGTGCATGTGTGTGCAATTGTGTGCCTAGGGTGCCCTAATGTCAATGACACAGAGATAGTGGGAAATAGCTAGATGTAATGCAAAATGGTGGATGGGATATAATAAAATTCCATTTCCTATACAGTGTGTGTGATGCAATGATTCCCAAATGTAGTCTCTTGCCTTAGTAGATAGCTAGCCCTTGATATTAGATAGTATGCCCTTAAGATAGTATGTTATGTTTATATAGGGATCTCTTGCTCAAATTTTGACACTAATGACCCGACATGTCGACTAGTACCTAGGGAATGAGAGGGAAAATTATAAAGACCGACCTCGAAACTCTAAATTAGACCCAAGTGCTACGGGATCAGGGCACCTAAAATTAAGGACCGGGGCACCCATGGGTTCCCTAATCAAAGACTAGAGACAAAAAATGACCAAATAATGACATCTAAGACTCCCGAGAGACGGCCGTAACTATGTAAACAAGCGACGATTGTGCAATACAAATGATGATGAAGACAAAATAACTGATGACATGACTAGGGGATGAGCCATTAGTGAATAATTTTACTACGCGAGATCCATACATAAAACAACATACTTGGTGGTATAAATGTAATAGTAAGTGTGTTATTTGGTGACTACAATTTTTCACCTTTTTTGACTATATAACTTAGCCTCCTCCCAAAAATACGTGTATATATCAAGGTTGATGGAGAATCCCATTCTATGATCCCCAATGGTGATATCATCATGTAGCCCCATGAAATTTGTGATTGCTTCCTTGTTCTAAAATAGATCAATCAGTATGTGATGTTTTTGGTCCCAATCTATGATGAACGGGTATGTAAAATAAAGTTCAATGATGGAAGGGGATAAGGTTAAAATGACATTATTAGAAAATATATTCATAGAGGCAAGTTATTCGTAGAGACTATTAGGAGACCCTAGTTCAAAGTGTCATACTTAGAAGAGTTACGTTCACACTCAAAAAGGTGGTGTCAACTTCTATAGGTAGTGCACCATAAGGCTTTATACCTACATCGTATATTTCTATCTTCTCGTGTGTGGGAAGAGATTATCACACACCTTTTTCATATTTTCCATACCCATAACCTTTGTATCCCATGGAATAAAATATCTTATTAGGGATAACATACTGTGGATTGATAGCAGAAGGCCATCTTCTCATCGGGTGATTGGGATATGTAATTGTTATCCAAACATTCATTTCCTAATAGGCCACTAGATGTGAATTTTTTGATGTTGTAATTCTCTTTAAATCTTTAGGCTAAAGTTGGGTCGATCGCATGTTTTCAAGGATAGTCGTAGATTGGAAATGAGGAGATCCGATCAAGGTCATATTATTTATACTTGGTGTTAATAATTTTTAACTTAGACTCCCATGTGGGAAGATAGGATGTAGAGGTGGATGCACCAACTACATTGGGTTGAAGTATATCATAATGGATATGAGATGTAAGAGCCTCCGATTCAATTTCAACAATAAGTTCTGTAATAGGGTAGTCTTAAGATTTTTGATAATGTTCTACAATGGGTGAAGGGTTGTAGGTCATTAGGAATCATGATCTTCTAACCTTGATAATGCAATTTGATACATTGGTAAAATGTGGAGGGGACTGCTTGCATGGCATGAATCCATGGGTGTCCAAGGAGGATGTTATAAGGAAGATCCAAATCATTGACATGGAATTTATTTTTCATGTGTGACAATTACAAAATCTATATGTAAAATAATGGTTAGTGTCTACTATCTCTCTACATTATCATACACCTTAATGGTGATGACATTAGGCTCAAGCTCGTATCGTATTCCCTAGCTATATAATAAGCTTCAAAGTGCAAATGTTTAAACGATATACATTTTCCAGAAACACCTGTATGACTTTATTGTAGGTAAGGATCACTTTGATGTATAAGGGTAAATTATGTGTGTATTTATCCATTAAAATATCATTTTTGCTAAAAATGATCTATTCAGAATGGTATGATTTGCATGACCAAGGCTTGGGAGCACGAAGGGTCATTCACTCAAGGGTCTTATAGATGATGTATTTGTGACAAATGGATATTTTAAAAAGATCCAAGATAGAAATCTTGGAATTTTTATTCTCAAGCTTCTCTAAGAGATCTTAATGACCACCCAAACCAATAGGAAGAGGATGTCTTAGGAAAACAATGTGAGTGTATCAGTTGTAATGGAACACTCCTAGGACTTGATTTTGATAGTGGTGATATGGTCGGCGATGGGGTGGATATAGCTAATTAGAGAGTCAAATGGATGTGATATCTTAGCGATAACATGATTGATAATTTTACCTTGTGATGATTGACCTCAAACTGGATTTAATTCTTCTTGTTTCTTATGGTTGGAAAAATGTTACTTATATACACCCAATTAATTATTTGACGATTTATTGGGTTATTTTCCATCAAGTTTTATATCACCCTTATCTAAGAGATATTGAATATAGTTTTTTAGTTTCATAAATTGATACGTTCCATGACCTTTCACACGATGATATTCAAAATATTCGTGGTCTTTTTACCATGAAAGTTTAGGTGCATAATATTCAAAAGGTTTGGTATTGGTGAATGTGACCATATTAGCCAAATCAATTTGTTGAATGATTGATGATAGGGACTCACTAAGTGGATTATAGTCCCTACATTTTTTCTAGTTTAGGCATTCCCTAGCAATTTTTTTGGACCACTTGGATGTGTTTGGAATATATAATTCTATCCCCTACGACATTTTTTTATGAAAAATTTGTATTTTTCAATAGTTTTAGGTCATAGTCTCTTTAGAAAGGTTTTAAGACCCCTTTAGCTAATAATACCTTTTTTATTTCACAACATTTCTCAGTGAATTCTTCAAAGGTACTTACACAATGAATTTGCAAATGGAAGGAAATCTTGGGGTGAAAATTAGGTACAGAGATGCTTATGAGTTTCTTCTCCAAAATTGATCAAGGGAAGAGACTAGATAACCCTCACCATCCTTGTAAGAAAGCGGAAAAATTTTCATTGGTGCATTGTTTAGCATTACATAGGTATAACATTGTAATTCACTTTCCATATTAAATAATAAATGATGAAAAACTATTTCGTGTAAGTCTAGGAAATTAGAGATTGACCCTTTTGGGAGATGGAGAAACCCTTCAAGTACCTATCCTCCAAGACTTTGTGAGAAGAAGTGCATGAGATAATTATCATTGTATTTGACTTCTTGGCACACCATAAAGAAGTCATTCACATGGTCTCTAGGGTCACCTTTGCTTTAAATCAAATGTACGAAAATAAAGGGTAGTATGAGGACATGTGGATGAAGACAAAATAGGTGGATGAATTTATAAAATATCAAGTGAGAAAAAATAGTAGAAATAAACCCTAATTATTTCATGAGGAGTATATAAAGCATGAATATAAAATATTGTAAGTTGATAAATAGTACTAGAAAAGATCAAGAAATGTGAATTTAGTAAAATATTTCCAAATCATGTCACAATGAGTATATTATTTTATATATGTGTAAACAACATGCCAAAAGATCTAGGAATAAATAAATGGTAAAATTATATCTAAAGGATGTTGTAAGTAGTATGTAAAGTCATATTCAACATGTGAGATCATCTAAATAAAATATTAAATATAAGTAGATAATGTAAGATTTTAAGGGGTAGCAAAGATAATTAGACTAACCATCTTGTCTAAACTATAGATTATAATGGGTAGCTAGAAAATGAGGTAAATTGATTTGTATAACCTATATAGATGTTAGGGGTAGCCAAATTATTAGACAAGATGACCTTTCTAGACTAAAGATGTAAGGAAAAGATAAAAACAAGATACTAATTGGGCTATCTAAACTAAGGATTATAATTGACAAGTGTGAGAAAAAGTATTATGAAAATAAAATGTACGAAAATAAAAGGTAGTATTCATGTAACACTTGTATAGTCAAGATGAGGTCCAATTTCTTTCTCATGTAAGTGAGAGAGGAGGAGTGACTACTTATTTATGTAGAATAAACATGTGTATGTATAAGGTATGGAGAATGGATGTGTAGGTACAAGGTATGGAGAAGGAATGGAGAAGGGATTCCACATATTGTGGTTTCACATTAGTAGGGATCATGATTTATTGCAATTCTACACATTCCATCTTTACATGTAAGGGACCACTTTTAACTAAGTTAAAAGGAAATAAAAAATTTAATGGGTAGTATAAGCCATGAAAGAAAAAATACAAGAACTAGGAAAATGATCATGTGCCAAGGCATAAACAGAAATCCTAGGGTAATTAGGGTTCAAACTAGGATAAGGATTAGATCAGCTAACTTGGTATCACTAAAATATTTAACCCAAAAATGAAACAAAATGTGTTTGTGTTTCTTATCTCATTTTGAATTAAGGGTTAAAATAGTATATATATTTACATTAATTACTTTAACATCAATATATAGATTAGAATATACCTATTTAGAAATTTCCAAGATAGAATGATCAAAACAAGTGTAAATAAAATAAGACATAAAAAGGAGATGTACTTAGCTATCCTACAAGTAAAGAAACTAATATGGTAGTGGAAGAAGGGTGAAAATACTCGAAATGATGTGAAAGTGCTTCATTTCTAATTCTAAGAGTGTAGGATAAGTAGGTATGGAACTTTTAGATGTGTATGGATCTTTGTAGTGGTTTAAAATGTGAATTTATGGTGTTTTATAAATTTGGTACCTATGTAAGACAAAAATATGCTTAATTGTGAAACCCTAGGTATCATGAAACCCTTTGTATGACCCGAAATAGCTTCAAAACTGAACCATGGGTAAGAGTCCATGCAAAAAGGTTTGTGTTTGGGGTAAAGTGTAATATGTACACTACCTATGTTAGTACTACTATGAATAGGGATTAAAATACATGTAGTTAACCACTGAACATGTGATATCTATGTGGTTGCAACTAGATTTGGAAATTTTATCACTTGATAATATAGATAATGGTTTGGTGTGATTTGTGCTTAAATTAGATTGAAAATACTTTTTCTCGGTAAAATTGACTCTAGGACCAAGGTTAGAGTTATTTAGACCTATGTAGGGGCTTCTCCTATTATTTGTGATTGTTTGAAGGTAATTTAGGAGATATTTGAGTGCTTTTGAAATGATAATTTTATCATAGGGCTCTTGAAAGTACCAAGTGAGTAGATGAGTGCATTTAAATTTCTTATATATGGGTTCCTATATATAATTTTGTATAAAATTCAACCCATGAGGAAATTACTGACCCATAAAAAGATATACAAGTGATAAAATCATCATTGTGGACATGTGGACAAAGACAAAATAGGTGTAGAGGGTGAGAGGGTAGGGATAAAAAGAAGAGGGATATCTACCTAAAGGGTTTGAAAGTAAGGATCTGGTACCTTATCTAGTCAAAAATGAGGTTAAGAATTGTTATAATAATATGAGGATAATATAATTATGTGCAAGCTAGATTTGTTGGTAGGAGGATAGGTTTATAGCCAAAATTGTCTAAGGGATACCAAGCTCATAGTTAAATACACAATACTAATCATAGATTGTATTCAAAAACACACAATACAAAAGCACAATACTAATCATTCTATTGTATTTATAATATAATATTCTTCTATCTAGAAGGCGTGTTGAAGCTAAAACTTCAGATTTACCCTAGACAAAAAAATAAAATTATGATATCAAGGGTTTCAAGTATGTATGTACCAATTTTTGCAGCCATCTCTCTCTCTTTTTGTTTCTTCCTATGAAGTGATCTTCTAACATTCTCCTCTACTTTCCTTTCCTTGCTATGTTTTCGCTTGTTATTCTTCTCATTTCCCATGATTCCTCCACTTCAATAATTTTCACTTGCACACACAAATTGAGCTAGATCTGGATCTAAGAGTAAATTCAATAGAAAACTATACATATGTAACTCTTATTATATAGAAATTAGGTTATTTTAATTACATGCTTTTAGAACTTTAAAATTGATTTTCTAATTACACCGAGAGGTGTTCCTACAAAGTGGCAAGTAAGGAGTGTAATGGTGTGCGTTGATTGAAAAAAATATTTTTCGACTAATATTTAATGGTTAAAATAATTTATTTTGTAATGCCAACTCAATTTTAATAAATAAAATAAATATATGATTATGTATTTATACTTGGAAATGGAAATGTAAGTTATTTTAAAAGTGTCAAATATAATAAGTGTGAATTGGTAAATAACTATGTAGGGATTGGTAAATAACTGTGCTTATTACTGCAAGTAAATTAAAGAAAATTAGTGTCGGGATATTAATTTTTATTGGAAGATAATTACTGTGAGTAAATAATAAGTGTGAATGGGTAAGTAATTGTAATATTATTATATTGATCTATATTATTTTTAGCTTTTAATTTTTTACTTTTAAATTTATTTTTACTTTTACATGTAAGTAACTATATTTAATTTTAGTGGAAGATAATTAGTGTGGAATAAATAATAAGTGTTATATTATTTTTTAATTTTTAAATGTATTTTTACTTTTAGATTACTTTTATTTTAGTTTTTACTTTTAGATGTGTTTTATAAATAAAACATATAAATAAATGTTTTATATTTGTAATTAAAATTTAATAAATACAATTCTATATTTAAAAACTAGCATAGATATCTTAAATACATCTATCTAAAACACGAGAGATATCAATCTCGAGGTGCCTATATTGGAATTCTCACATAAGTTAGATAGGCACCTTGAGATTGATATCTCTCGGTGTATTTTAGATAGATGTATTTAAGATATCTATGCTAGTTTTAAAACAATTTAAATTATATAAACAATTATTTAATTTTATAATGTCTTTTTAATAAAATTAACTATGTTTTAAAGTTAATTTAATTATATATAAATAATAGAATGTTTTTTATTTTTTAATTTTTTAAAATAAATTTAAAAATATAATATACTTTTGATTAAAAACAAACAAAAATAATATGAAAAAGTATATTTTAAAATTAAAATCATTGAAATTGAACCTAAAAATAAAATAAAAACAATAATATTGGAAAAAGATTTTCTTTAAAACTATACTTATTAAAAATTATTTTTTAAAACTAAATTTAAACTACCAAACAAAGTTTAAAAATGAATTTGTACTTAGCGGTGCTCAAGTGGCAGATTTGGGGTTTTGGGGTGTTAACGCAAACACCCTTATGTGGAACCTATGTGGCACCTATGTGGCATATTTTGGCTCCTAATCCATTTGGAGGATAATTATTGGCCAAAATGTGCCACATAGGTGCCACGTATTTAGGGTAAATTAATTAGTTAAATTACAAAATTTTACACCAAAATACAATTTTTTATTACCTTTCTAAAAATATAATTTTCATTTTTTTAAAATTGTTTTACTATTTTTTTAAAAAAATTCCAACGTATGGTATTTTACGACAATCAGTAGTACACTTTCAACACAATTTGAAAAATAGTAAAATATATTAAATTTTTTGAAAAAAATAATCTTACTATTTTTTGAAGTCTTCTTCGTAGCTAGGAAAAAAATTCAATTTCGATATAAATCTAAAAATATATTGGCATAAACATATGTATGCCCTTAATCTAAAAATATCTTCACTAAAAAATTAAATAAAAAATATAAATCAAAAATATGAAAAAAATTCAGGAACTCGATATTCGAATCTAGAACATATATCTAAAATTTTATGGTGAAAAAATAAGTTTTCATTTAAAAACACTATGTCAGACAGACATTCCTATATTATAAAATAAGAAACAACATATGAGTAAAATTAAGAAGACCATATTTTTCTAAAAAAATTACATGTATTCGACACCCTAACCACAACATTTCATTATTTCATGGAATTTGATGAATGTGTACGGTTTTGTGGCTATTACCTTTGGAATTTCAATGAAACTAAAAATTTATGTTTATAAAGGTACAACAAAGAAAAAAAGTGGGACATACTATTATGCTTCCACCAAACTTAGCAACCTCCCCAAAGTACATGTATATATCAAGGTTGATGGAGAATACCTTCTTATCATCCCTAAGGATGATATCATCATGTAGCCCCATGAACTTCGTGATTGCTTCCTTGTTCTAAAATAGATCGATCGGTGCACGTGATGTTTTTATCCTAACCAATGAGGGAGGGGTATGTAAAATCAAGTTTGATGATGAAAGGGGATAAGGTTAAAATTGCGGTATTAGAAAAAGATTCATAGAGGCAAGGCCTTCATAGAGACTAAAGGATACTGTACGCACCCAATTTTCCACGTGCTACATTGACGGAAATGGTTAAAAGTCCCCTATGATGATTACTATATTTTCCAATGATGTTCAAGTCTTATTTCCTCTTTTCATCTTATATTTTTATCTAAGAATACTTTACTTAGCCACTTCCTACTTTCCATTAGCTTTTCGCAATGTTTTTCCTTAATTTTTGGCCTTAAGTTACGCAATCGCCACCCTACTTGGGAGGCAGTTGCATAACTTTTGGTCTACCCTCAACAATGTTACATAACCACCGCCTGTGCGCACTGCAGTTATATGCGTTTTGACAAAGACTTTCCAAGCATGATTTTGATGCATGTTAACTTCTTCCAAATCACCTTTTGCACACGTTTCTTGGTCAATTTGGCTGATTTAGAGCTTGATAGATATGTACCAACCTCCTCTTCCTCTTCTAATTGTTGATTGAGAGTTAACTACCCCTTTTTTTATGTGGCACCCCATGGTTGCTAAATGGCTTAGACCATTTCCCATCCTATGTTCTATAAAAACCAGGCTTCTTCTCGAAGCATTGGCTGGAGATTTTTGTTGTGATTTACATCGTTATGTTGTCATGATCTTACTAGAAATTACACAACCAAGCATTGTTCTCTTGCATTATTCTTCTTCTACTTGCATTGCTAATCAGACTACCAATAGGCCATTATTTCTCTAGAACCTTCTTCTTTTCTTTTCTACATTCCCAACACAATTCCCTGGACTCATGTGAACATTGAAGTGGGAAAAGAAACTGAGGGGATACAAAATTAAACTACATCCATCTTTGCCATAGTATTGAAAATTGAGGTTGGGGATGTACTTAGATTTTTTGAAGCTTTCTTGAATTCTTTATTTAATCTATATGCACATTATTGATTAGAGTAGTAAACCATTTCAATTTAATCATTGCAATAGTTAGATCATTACGTAGCTTCCATTTCTTCTATAAAGCTTCTGGTGATAGATAACTTCCCTACCTATCCCTATGGGTTTGCAAGGGAAGATTGTCTAGAGGAAAGCTTATGCATTTGTTTTAGGCAATTACAATCCATTTCAATTTACAACTTCCATTGAATCCTTCTTTACTTCTACTGGGGAGGTTGCAGGGGAAGAAAAGCTTTTGAGAAGCTTTGATTTCTTCCTGTGCTTCTGAGGCAGAATAGAGGATTCACATCCACAATTACATTTTGGAAAATATTTTCTTAAATTATAATAGCTTAGATTTGTTTCAACACAGATAGATAATCACATCGATTATTTATTTGTTTAGGTTCTGTTAATTAAATTGTAGAGGTAATTTCTTTATTTCTTCTGTTATTTTCCAGAAAGTATAAAATCCAAAAACATTAGTTAATTTAATTAGATTGTTGTTTATTGTTGTATTTCCTTTATATAATTGAAAAAGCACAAAAACATATATTAGATTTCATTTATTTAAATTACTTTGCGTTCTTTAATTAGATTAATTAAATATGCACCTCACATGACTATTTCAAACCCTAGTGAACCTAGAGATTACATCTTTGAGCCCATATTATCACAACAAAACCAATAGGAAACTTTATCAGATATTGATCGGGGTCTTGATTCACATTTCTAGACCACTTCAAACTTTCCTACTCTCCGCAAAATTGATATCTTTAAACAATGAAGATGAAAGATCTTATAAATTTTGGGCCCATAAACTTGGCTATAGGTTTCCTTGATCACTTGTTGGTCATTTCCACCCATTTTCCATAGCTATTTGTCCCGCATGACCATTCAAGGACCAAAAAAGCTGAGAGAAGAAGAATATGATCCCTAGGTCCCTCAACCAAATGTAACTTA
This sequence comes from Taxus wallichiana var. yunnanensis, assembly GCA_018340775.1. Classification (NCBI taxonomy): domain Eukaryota; kingdom Viridiplantae; phylum Streptophyta; class Pinopsida; order Cupressales; family Taxaceae; genus Taxus; species Taxus wallichiana. The sequence continues at coordinate 283,303,896 of CM031239.1, forward strand.
TTTTTAGACTGACATTGATATGGGCCATTGGATTATGGTCTTTTAATATTCACCACTACCATACCACAATCGCATTTGGGCACGATTGCATGTTCTTAATGAAGAAGATGAAAAATTCTATGACTTTTTGCGGAACCAACCTGGGTGGAATTAGTGCCCATAGCCCACTCATTTTTCCTTATTCATCTATTTTCTCTAGCATTTCCATGACCTTGTCCAGGAAATTTCTACGAGGTGAACGAAGGACAATTTCCATGCATTCCACAACTAGTTGAGAGAGTTTCACACATAGACATTGATAGAATCTTACGTGGGTGTATCCTTCTCAACTGTACCATAACACCCATTCAAGTTAGAGAGGATTTTTTTCACTAGGCGAGTAGATCCCTTTACTTCCCATAGAGGACATTATATTTCCTTGATAATATGTTGATCATACTCACCCATCTTCGAGTATTTTATCCCACATAGTCATCCATTCATTCCACATTGGTTTTCTTGGCACGAACTCAGGAGGTCAAGTGTGCCTGAAGGTGACAGGAAAGTTATAGCTTGAGTGGGAGCTATGGCAGATGATGGAAGATCAAGGGTTGATAAATTCAACGGGTAGAATTTCAATCTTTGGAAGATGTAGATGGAAGATTACCTTCATCAGAAGGATCTTTATATTTTGTTGTCTGAGAAGGTAAACAAACCCTCAAGCATGACGAATGTGAAATGGGATTTTCTAGATAGGAACGCACTTGGGAAAATTCGGTTGTGTCTTGCATCTTTGGTATTGTTTAATGTTTCAAAGGAAAAGACTACAAAAGAACCGATGAATGCATTAGGAAAGTTGTATGAAAAATCCTTTGCCTCTAACAAGATATTTTTAATGAAAATTTTTTTAATATGAATATTTCTAAGAATGGTTTGGTATGAGATCATTTAAATTATTTTAATATGATTGTAAATACAATAGAATTTGATGAAGAAGTTAGGGCTTTATTAGTTATGTGCTCTTTACCTAAGAGTTGGAATAACTGGTAATGGTGGTAAGCAACTCGGTTCTAGCTAGCTCAAAGTTGAAGTTTGAGGATGTTGTAGGAGTGATTCTAAGTGAGGAAATGTGAAGAAAAATATCTGGGGAATCTTCGACTTCAGGGAATGCTTTGATAGTGGAAACTAGAGGGAGACAGAAGAATAGAGTAAGCCATGGAAAATTGAAAGATCAGGAAAGGTCAAAATCCAAAAGCAAGATAGTATGTTGGCACTGTGCAAAGTATGGGCATGAAAAGAAGGACTCTTGGGAGCTTCAAGACAAGAAGAAAAAATAGGAAGAAAACGAGGAGGTAAATGTGTCAATGGGTAATGTATGTTAGTATGCTTTGATTCTTTCTTTGCACAATATTGTTGAATCTTGGCTTTTAAAATCGGGGCTTTTTTCCATGCTACTCCACATAGGCATTATTTTGTTGATTGTGTTTAAGGGCATTTTGGGCACATTTTTCTTGGTGATGATGAGCCTTGCGGTATAGTTGGAAAAGGATCATTTCGAGTTAAGATGCGAGAATGGAAATATATGGCTATTGAAGGAAGTCGACATGTGCCTACTTTAAAACAAAATCGATATCGGCGAGCCGGTTGGGAAGTGATGGTTGTACTGTGATATTTACAATAGACTCTTGGAAGGTTACCAAGTGTGCTCATGTGGTGGTAAGAGGTAAGAAGGTTGGAACCTTGTATTTAACCACTTATAGCACTAATGTTTGTAATCTTGTGGCTTGAGTAGATACAACATTGTGGCACTATAGGCTCAGTTATATGAGCCATAAGGGCATGAAGATCATAAAGAATGATTTTCTTGGATATAAAAACATAGATTTAGAGTTTTGTGAGGACTTCATACATGGGAAACATAAGCGAGTAAGGTTTCTCAAGGTTGGACCTACAAAGAAAGAGAGTAAGTTAGAGCTAGTGCATTTTGATGTGTGGGGGTCGGCTTAAGTATCATCTCTTAGGGGTTTAAGTTATTATGTTACTTTTATTAATGATGCAACAAGGAAAGTTTGCATTTATTGTATTAGAAAAAATATGTTGTATTTGACACTTTTGTTAAATGGAAAGCCTTGGTAGAGAATGAAACAGGTCTTAAGCTAAAATTTCTTAGGTCAAATAATGGAGGGGAGTATTGTAGCAATGAATTTGATGATTACTATTCTAAGAATGGAATCCGTATTAGGAAAAATATGGTTCTCGAAACTCCCTAACATAATGGGGTGTCAAAAAGGATGAACAGAACAATAATGGAACATGTTAGGATCATGAGGTTACATGAAGGACTACCTCTTTCTTTTTGGGTAGAAGCGGTGAGAACAAGGTTGTGTACTTGATAAATAGAGGACCCTCAAGTTCCTTGGATGGAGGCATACCTGAGGAGGCTTGGTATGGTAAGAAAGATGATTATTCATTTCTTAGAGTCTTTAGATGTGAGGTATTTTCCCATATAGACAAGGATGATAGGACCAAGCTAGAGGTTAAATAAGAAAAAAATGTACTTTCATTGGTTATGGTGGTGATGAATTTGGATATAAATGTTGGAGTATTAAGGACAAGAAAATCATTTGATCGAGGAATGTGGTATTTAATGAGAAATTCATGTATAAGTAGCGATTGCATGAAAATAGAGAAGAATCCAAGAAATAATATGCGGTGGTAGAGGATCTTCCAAATAGGAAATTGACACATGAATCAGTTCAGAACCTCCTCAATAGGAACCCCAAACTCCTATATTAAGGAGGTCTTCTAAGGTAAGAAGAGAACCTAAAAAAATTTATCCTTTCTCTTTATTATTCATTACTCACTTGATAGAGAGCTAAAGCAGATTTGATGAAGCAATGCAGGTAGATTCTAGGAAGAAGTGGGAGCAATCCATGGATGAGGAGCATCATGCTCTCATGAAGAACCAGACATTGGATTTGGTGAAGCTACCCAAAGGAAAAAGAGCATTACAGAACAAGTGGGTGTTCATAGTCAAAGAGGAAGAAGTAGGCAAGAAAAGATACAAGGCATGGTTAGTGGTCAAGGGGTTTGCATAGAAAAAAGGTATAGATTTTGATGAGATTTTTTCTCCTGTAGTAAAAATGGCTTATATTAGAATTTTCTTGGAATAGTTGCAATAGAAGACTTGCACTTAGAGCAGCTTGATGTAAAGACTATATTTCTCCATGGTGATTTGGAGGAGGATCTTTATATGCATGCGTGAGCTTCAGAGGGCTATGAGGTCAAAGGTAAAGAGGAGATGGTGTGTAAATTGAAGAAGAGCTTGTATGGCTTGAAACAAGCTCCACATCAATGGTATAAGAAATTTGATAGCTTCATGATGGAGCAAGGTTATATTAGATGTCATTCTGACCATTGCATGTATACAAAGAAATTTTAGGATGGTAGTTATATTATCATGTGTTTGTATGTGGATGACATGTTGGTTGCAGGAAAAAACATGCGGGAAATAGAACTAATCAAGATGCGAGATAAGTGAATCCTTTGCTATGAAGGATTTTGGGGAAGCCAAAAAAATCCTTGGTATGAGGATATCTTGGGATAGGAAGGAACAAAAGATGACTTTATCTCATGAAGAGTACATTAAGAAGGTATTGGAGAGGTTTAATATGTAGGATGCTAAACCGGTTGGGACTCCTTTGGTAGGCCATTTCAAGTTATCAAAGGATCAGTGTCCCAAGACAGAGCAGGAGAGAAACCAGATGTCCAAGGTACCTTACTCAATAGTAGTTGGTAGTTTTATGTATGCCATGGTGTGCACCAGGCTTGATATTTCCCATGCAGTGGGAGCGGTGAGTAGATTTATAAGTGATCCAAGTAGAGATCACTAGAAGGCAGTAAAGTGGATCCTTTGATATTTGAGAGGGACCATGGGGATAGTTTTTTCTACGGTGGATCATACACCACTTTTTGTGGTTATGTAGATTCAGATATGGTTGGAGATGTAGACAATAGAAGGAGCATGACAGGTTATGTTTACACTATAGGTGGGACACAGCGAAGTTCTGGATTTCATGACTACGAAGTTGGTGGCTTTGTCACCACGGAGAGATCGAGTATGTTGCTTCCATAGAGGAAAGCAAAGAAATGATTTGATTATAGAAATTGCTTGAGGATTTAGGGCATAAGAAGGAGGAATGAAAGTTACATAGTGATAGTTAGAGTGTTATACACCTAGCTAAGAACTCTTCTTTCCACTCTAGGATGAAGCATATACAGTTAAGGTACCATTTCATCATGAAAGATTTGGAGGAAGAGAAGTTGAAGCTGGATAAGATTCATACTAGTTAAAATCTTATAGACATTATGACCAAGGTGGTCACAAGGGAAAAACTAAAGTTGTGTTTAGCTTTGGTTTGTCTTCACAAAAACTAGTGAAGGGTTGAGAAACTTGATCAAAGAAAAACTAGTCTCCAAGTGGGAGATTGTTAGGTTGTGGAGCCTATTTTCATGTGTGAAAGTGTTGAAGACTATACACTAAGAGTATTATACACTTTCCATAGTTGTCTTGCTAAGGTTCGAAATCGGGATGGGCCCCAAGTCAGGGTCCTGGGGTGGAAGCCCCCAATTACAGGGGTTCAAGGGTGCAGCCCCCAAGAAAAAAAATTGGCCTTGAAACATGCCCGATATAGCAGGAAATGTGCTTTTCTCATATGGGCGGTATTTTTGATCCATAGGTTTATAGGACAGTTTTGACCCATGGTTTTGATACCCATAGTTTTGTAAAATTACTTAAGTAGTTGTCTACTTATGTGGTTTTGTGTATATAGTAGCAAGTATGTAACATTGCAGATGTGCTTTGAATTCGGGTGTGAATTATGTAGAGTTTTTTTAGCATAGCTCCAAACAGATATGGGTATTGTTTTGAGAGAGAAGTGGCTTGTAATAAAATTTGATCAAGTGATTCTTGGTGGACGTAGCCCAAATTGGGTAAACCACATTAAATACTATCTCTTTGTGTTGTGTTATTATTATTCTACACTTTTATTTGAGATCTATAATATTTTTGCATATTAGTTTCTACTATTGCAATTACGTGAAGGATTATTCCACATTTTTATCCCTTATTTCCTAACAAGTGGTCAAAAGACCTATGGTTCGAATGGTAGACCGGTCACTCCCTCACAAGGTAATTCTAATTACCCAAACAATTCCAACAACAATAACCAAGGACCAAAAATCCTTAATAAGAACTATGGTGTTCTGATGGACGGGGTGATAGATCAACCCAAAAAGATAAATGTTATTAACACTAGCAACACAAATAATGGTAACAACAACATGAATAATAAAAATCAAGGAGTAATAACTTTACTCCTTACATTAACACGATTGACTTTTGTCGTCCTCCTCCTCCACCTCAACAAATACGAGGCCTAAGTGCTAGTTCAAGCACTTGAGCGATTATCCGAACCAGTACCAATACTGAGAACTAAGGGCAGAGACCCCCAAAATTTAACTTTAATAATAAAAAATAGAACAACAATAGAAATTATGAGTCACAAAGCAAAACCAAAATCAAAGGCCTCATGATTACGACCCTGATTTATATTGTGGTTTCCATAGAGTTAGAGGACACAATGCTCATACATGTTGTGATTGCAACAATTTTTTACAATGGATTCCTGAGGACCAAAGACACCTCTTTGTTGAGATGTTTTTGGCTAACCCTACGATGCCAACACAAAACCTACACACATGTCTTATGTCCCATCAAAATTATACTCTTGGGATTTTCATGAACCTTCTTCCAACGTGCCTTAAGAAAGGGAAGCTCAATCCCCATGGAACCAATAAAGGGAACTACCATTGGAAACAACGATCACAAAGTATCCACTTCATCAAACACCAATGTAGACCCTCCTTTAGATTTTGGAATTAGACCAAAATGATAGTTTTGGTTGAGTTGGAGACCGAACCTAAAGTTAATGCAGACACTTTACTTGAGATTATTCCTCATAACCTCTTCCAGTTTACCCCTCAATGTCGAATGATACGCTAGTGGCTCCAAACCCGTGGGGGCCTATGATTTAATTACAAATTTAACCAAGACCTTCTCTCACATTTCCTTCTTATATTTGTTAAAGAACTCACTTGCACATCAGGCAGCTCTATTAGAAGCGTTAGGCCTTGGCCATTTAATCCACGTTACTCCTCCTCCAGAGGCCCAGGTCAATCACATAGACTTTGATGTCTATCCACCGGGGAAGCCTGAGAGGGATGCTGGTTTCATATTTGACATTAGCAAAATGCCAACCGACACTAAGTTGGCGTGAAGAGGTGATCGACATTGTACCTCCAGGTTTGGATTTACAACAACTATGTTAAACGTGTGATGATAGATGATGGAGAAGTCATCAACATAGTTCCTTTCTCATTTCTTCAAAAGCTAGGCTATGGAGAAACCAATTGTTCTTCAACCTAAAACACGCTAAGAGGTTACGATAGTCTTAAAGCAACTTCCATTGGGAAAATAGTGTTGTCGGTTACCCTCGGGCCAAAGATGGTTTTAACCGAGTTTTATATTATAGATCGGAAACCAACTATAATATGATTCTTAGTTGACTTTGGATCCATCGAATGAAGGAAATCCATTCCATGCTCTTTCAGGAAGTCAAATTCCTACATTTGGGGAAATTTTTCATTTCTCATGGTGATCCAAAGCCTTTTGGCATTCATCTAGACAATTTAAAGAAGAAACCCGGTGTTCATTTTGAGTTTGAACTCCCAACCAATCAATTGAAAAAACCTAAGGATTCAACACCATTGTCAATCTAATTCCTACGATGGAATTAGAATCCCCCAAGGTAATTGAGGGGGTGTTCCACCTAAAGACAAAGTTTTTATAGTTAAAACAATGTCAACAAAGACCATGGCTAAGATTGTAGAGTTGTTGGAAAATGACCTACCAATCTTCCTTTCATTTGACTCCATGGGTATGGGGAATTCTTTCAAACTTTCTTCTCTTTCGGCTAGTGGCTATGAAGATATTTGCATGGTCAAAGTCTCAGAGGTAAAGGAAGAAGAATCCAAAGATGATAAAACCTCTATCTTCCCTAGAAAAATATTGGACTTTCAAGTATGTTGGTGCAAAATGTCGTTTCGGTGTTGAGGCAGGTGTGATTCTACATCTCAGAAGGGAAGGTCATTCCCTTTTCCTTTAAGCTTAATTTTGAGTGCACAAACAATGGTTCCAAATATGAGGCTCTTATTATTGGTCTCATCGTAGCCAAAAGGATGGGTGTTTGCAACATTAGGGTTCTAGGTGATTCCTAACTTGTTTCCAAGCAGGTCTCATAAGTTTATAAGACTAGAGTAGAACATCTACAAATCTATAAGATTATCATGCTTGACCTTGGAAAAGTTTTTGATTTTATCTCTATTGAGGCTATCCCATGCAATACAAACCTATTATTTGACTCTATATCTACTTCCTCTTCTCAATTTTGTCCAAGAAAAGATTTGAAATAAATCGAGTTCACTCTTTTGGTCAGACCTAAACCTCTAATTTGAAGAATACCAATTAATCCAATTCTACAATATTTCGAGAGGTTGAAGAATGAGCCTACCACTATGGAATTTGAGAAGAATGATGAGGCAATCCTAGGATTCCTCAATGCATACATTGATCTCCACCCCACTCACCATAAGAGAGGATTTTCTCTTATACCTCATCCTTCCTCCTACTTTGGAGATTGCATTTCATACCCTTCCTCATTGGAAGGCCTTGAGATCTATGAGGTAGAGGAAGAGGAATTAGAATTACCTCCAGCCCCACCTGAATTCAAAGAGGGTAATGCCTCTTTGATTGAAGGGACCATAGATATTAATATAGGGATGGAGGAGGAACCAAATATCTTAAAACTTGGTTCTTCTCTTACTCCAAACGAGGTAGAAGCACATACAAAGGTGCTCAAATAACATTTAAAGTATTTCACCTTCAGTTATAAAGAAATGACAGGAATTTCCCCCATGTGGTAGTGCATAATCTTGTAACAGACCAGATGCTAAGCCCATAAAGCAAAAATTAAGACCTATGAAGCCAAAAGTAGCTTTGATGGTCAAAGAGGAGGTTATGAAGCTCTTATAGGTGGGATTCATTAAATCGGTAGACTACTCAATGTGGGTTTCAAACATAGTCCCCATTCAAAAATAATGGGAAAAATCACATATGCATTGATTTTAGGGACATAAACAAGGCATGTCCTAAAGATGATTTTTTGTTTCCTTCCATTGACATCATCATAGATGCAACACTGGATATGAGTTGTTGTCACTTATGGAAAAATTTCAGGTTATAACTAAATTAGAATCTCTAAGGAGAATCAATAAAAGACAAATTTTACTACTCCTTGGGGTACCTATTGTTACGGGATCATGTCGTTTGGCCTTAAGAATTTTGGTGTTACTTATCAACGAGAAATGACTTATATATTCCATGATCTTATTCACAAGATTGTGGAATATTACGTTGATGATCTTCTAGCTAAGAAAAAGAAGTGATCTAATCACCCCGAGGTGCTTCACATCATCCTCTCTTGTCTCATCAAATATGGTGTCACGATAAATCGAGAGAAGTGTGTGTTTTGAGTGAGGGGATGTAAGTATTTGGGGTACATTATCTCTTCACAAGGGATTGATGTAGATCCAAAAAAAAATTGTGCAGTCCTAGAAATGACCCCACGAACTAACAAGTTAGGAATCAGGTCCTTTCTCAGAAAGCTCAAAGAAATCTATAGGTTCATACCTGATTTAACTTGCACCATTCATCCAATTAACAATTTGTTAAAGAAGGATTGTTGTAATATCTGGACGACTAAGTGTCATGAGGAATTTGAGTCCATGAATTGGTTCCTCTTATCACCACCCACACTAATGCCACCTAAAGCATATTGTCCTCTCATTTTGTATTCTCGGGATATTGACGTCTCTCTAGCTTGCATGTTAGTGCAAGAAGATGATGATAAATGTGAATGCATCATTTATTTCATTAGTCGTACCTTGCTAGATTATGAGACAGACTATATGCAGGTGGAAAAAGAATGTCTAGCTATAGTTTTTGTAACAAAATAATTAAGGCATTATATGCTTAACCAAGAAATGTGGGTAATTGTTAAGATAGACCATCTTTGAATGTTTCTAACCTAGGGTTCTTTGTCTAAGAAGGTTGGTCACTTTATGACCCTAATGGGTGAATTTGAGCTAACTTTCATCAATCAAAAATCCATCAAAGGAAAAATCATTGTTGATTGGTTGGTGCAGACAACCCATTAGATGGTGGAGATCTAGTAGACTTGGATTTCCTTGACGAGTGTGTGTATTACATAGAATCTAGGCCTCCCATTTCCACGTGTGTCCATGGTATTCAAACATTGTTAATTTCATTATGGACCGCACATATCCTAAGGAGAAACCTCACAACAGAGAAGACGGTTACGCATCATATCTACCAAATATGTGATTGTAGAACAAGTTCTCTATCATAGAGCCTTTGATGGAATGTTGTTGAGGTGTTTCGATGAATAAGAATATGAAAAGACCCTTTTGAGACCACAATGAGAATCTGTGGAATTCACTTTGAAGGACATGCCACTACTCGCAAGATAGACCAAATGGTTTTTTTTTCCCACCTTAGAGCACGAAGCTATGGAATACTACACATGTGCCAAAAATGTCAAGAATTCTCTCATGAGATTCACATACCTGCCCAGGATCTACAACCGATAGTAATGCCTTGGCCCTTTTCTACTTGGGATTTGGATTTCATAGGAAATTTTTCTCCCTCATCAACAAATGGCCACAATTTCATCATTACATCCATGGATTATTTCACAAAGTGGGTCAAGGCCATGCCTCTTACAACTGTACCTAGGTCGTGATCTCACATTTTATCTTAAATCGATCATTTTTAGTACGGGGTCCCACAAGTCATTATCTCGGATATTAGAACATCTTTTAAAAATGAAGATGTAAATGAGTTATGTTCGAGTTCAAAATATCACACCACGCAGCCTCTTTATACTATGCTTAGGCTAATGGAGAGGTTGAGGCTACAAACAAAATGTTAAATTTCATTCTCCTCAAAACAGTTAAGGAGAATAAGTGTGATTAGCACTTGAATATTTTTCCGGCCTTGTGGGCCTTCAGGAACTTCGGTAAGAATGCTTATGGGGAAACCCCATATTCCTTAGTTTTTGGTTCTAAGTGATATTACCACTCAAATTTGAGATACCTAGTCTCTCAATATCCTTGCAATGCATCTTAGATGAAGAGGGATATCACAAGGCATGGCTTGTTTAATTAGAAACCCTCGATGAAGTTCAGCTCAAAGCGAGAGTAGTGACACAGTGTCTACTCGACTAGATGATCTAAAAGTATAACAAAAATATATACGAGTGTGACATACTAGTAGTATATTTGGTGTTAATACTTGACATCCAAATCAATAAGAAACCCGATGAAGGAAGGAAATTCATGCCCAAATGATTGGCCCCATATCGAGTCATGGAGGACTACAAGAATGGGGCATATTTCTTGTGTAAATTAGAGGTTGAATAATTTGGTGAATCCATCAATTGACTTCACTTGAAACATTACTACGTATGATCCATCTACATTTCCACATGTACGACATCCATACTACATTTCATATGCAAGTTCACATTGTAAAATTGTAGTCAAGAAACTTATTTTTCAAAAAAATTCTAAAACTTCTAAGCATTGGAAAAATCATTCAATCATGTTTCTTCAAATATCCGTGATATTATCATTAATAGTTCTAATCATTTCTTCATCTGAGCAAGTTAAGATAGAATTTTGACATTGATCCTACCACATCCTACATTCTTGGTTCTACCCATAGTTTTCTTCTAGCATAGGTGTCTTTTCCCATAGTTTTTCTAGAATCTTCCTAGTGTCACATCTTTCCCAAGAAACCTCTTTGGTAACAAAAGCACTCTAAACACTTTAATCAGATCACTTGTCTGCCTATCTCAGCCTTCAGTGATGAGCTCTCACATCTTACTGGTTACGTGCGGTTGAGGCTGGGGGAAATCTCTCCTTCCCAAAACCACAACTCAAAGTTAAAATTAATAAAAAAATATGAAATAAGTTAATCAATAAATGAAAAAATATTTCATTTACAAATAAAACCACACTTTCTTTCCATACCAATGTTTTTATGATCCCATACCACATACTAGTGGCGTGAGGTTAAGAAAGGAGGGAAGTTCCCTTACTCACCTACATTTTATCCTTGGTGATGAGACAATGCTTCTTACTGGTAGCATGGGGCAAGGTGTAGGGGGTCTTTTCCATAATAAATCAGTAGGGTATAAGCAACTTAGAAAATTAAAAGTTCTTTCAAACTTGAATCCCAAGAAAGTGAATTAGATGTATATGTTCTAAGAGATTCAAAGCCTTAAAACTAGATTTTTTCAATCATGAGACCATCTATGGCTCTAATTCTAGATAAGTCTTGCAATAAAATTACATTCTAGACTATGTAGTAAACTATATGTAGAGTTAGGTTGTAGGTTCCTAATTGGGTTTTTGTCAAACATTTGTCTTCTTTTCATCATTTCCATTCATCAAAATCATACAACTCACATCCCTTTTGGATCTTAATGTTGAGACCTCGCATCTTACTAGTTGCATGGAGTTATAAGTGGAGTGGGTTCATTTTCTTATCATATCACATTCATCACATTTTGCCAATAAAACAAGAAGTACTAAATATTGTTTAAAAACAAAAGTTTTAGATTACATTGTGTTTGCATAAACATCATATAAATAAATAAAAAATCATTTTGTTAGCACATCATCATCAATACATCCAAAATCATATAAAATATTGGGAATTTTAAAAATCTAAGAGTACACAAGTGAAGTAAACCATCAATGAAGATAACTCTTACACCAAGATGATCGATCCAAAAGAAGTATATATGTATATATATCCATAATAATCGAGTTTGTATACAATGCCATCACACTCTAGGTGTGGTCAAAATGCTCGCAATGAGCACAAAATCTAAAAAATTGATATATGTCTTGTAAAATGTCATCGAAGTAATAAATGTCTATGTCTTATCCCTCCCTATGGGATCCAAATGAAGGATCATGATGATGACTCCTGTTATGGTTCCTATGGTGTGAATGTGAGCCTTTGTGCACTGAACGATGAGAATGAATGTGAGACGAAGCTAGGAATCTATTGGTAGTAGTCTCGTTGTGAGAGTTTCCTTGTTGTTGTCTTCTCTTAGCTAACCAGAATGTGGTGATCTCGGTCCTCATCTCAGAAATAATATATGCGGCTTAATAGACCGGTGTGAAAACATCGAGTGTGACATTCGTCCCGCATCGACTTCCCTACATCAGCAAACATATCCTCTCAAGTCTTCCCCATGGGAATGATCAATGTGTCGACCAGGATTTGGTGAATAAAATTTGCCAACCATCGCAAAGTGGATGCAAAGCAAAAAAAAATAATGGTGACTTAGAAAAATATTAAAAACCCAAAAAGAAAGACAATGTGTAATTCACTTGAAATTCTAAAGTAATAGAGTTTAGGGAAGAGTATACTCGAGATCTCCCAATATCTAGGAAGGGTCAATTTGGTGACACTTTGGTGGTGGTGGAGCCACTGCAAGAACCTCCTTGGCTATAACTTCTCCTGAAGGATCTCATTGTCCTATCACAGACTACTCGTCACCACATCCCTCGTGTGAAATAGGCTCCTTAGAATAGAGAGTCTCCTTCTCCACCTCCGCATATTCTCTCTCTACAATAGAGATATCTCTAATAACCCTCCACTCGATGTCATTATCCACTCCTCCATCTTGGCCCTCCTCACGGGCCTTCTCTCCGATCACCTTTCCGGCCTCTCCCTCGGTCTTCATCTTCATCTTTGTCTTGATCTCCTCCTCCACCACTCCTCTATGTGTGATGGCGGCCTCGATCTATAGTATAACTCCTTACATGGCTATAATTGGAGCTACCCTCTATGTGGTAATAAGAACTCGGGAGTCACCACTATCAAATAAAGTTGACCCTTAGGGCCAGCTCAAGCCTCTCTAATCCCATGATAGACTATAGGATACGTAAGAAGTGCATCAACATACGGCATCCCAAACTATTGTGGAACTCTATCTACGGGACGAACCTCAACTCGGCTTTCCTATCAACTAATTGGGTAGTGGTGTTTGTAGTTTTATTTTCTTGACCAAAATCCCAAGGCACATTGGCACATCACCGGGTAGAAATTGAGTGCTCACGAAGGGTGCAAGGGTACTAATTCCATCTTTTATGTGAGCTCTACTAAGGAGTTAGCATAATGAACATATATATATTCCATATTTATAACAAGTATTCAAGTATATTGTAGAATATGAGCTAGATCTATATCATAATTCTAAGATTATTTCATACAAGTATCAAGATTAATTCCACCATGAAATAACTAGTAATCGAGGTATTTATAACCAATATCCAACCACAAAGATCCATTATATTAAGTACTGGAAAACATAGAATTTGTTTACATACATAATACTATCACCATAAGTATGTGCACCCATAAACTAGTAGCATAAATCTACAAAACATGGATACCTAAACCATGCAAATCAATACATATATAGGGGTGGGGTTTTTCCTTCACCGCCCATGCATCCTCAAAATAGGTTACATGCTAAGAATAGCCATGTGCCACTACAAGATAACTACAAAAGCATGCAAGTATTTTCTAATAATAGATCTACTATAGTTAACTCCTAGTTCAGATCCTATTATTAGCTTGGAACTATGCATGTCACTTGGTCTTCCTTGTATCCCAAAATAGACCTTGCTTGAACCACAAGTCTTCATGTTCCAACCTTATCTTCAAAACCTTGCTTGGTTGACACTCCAAATCTATATTTAGATCCGCATCCAAAAACTAGCTAAGTGTTGACTCCTTTTCATGCGCAATCCTTTCCTATCTGACTCCAATGCGTAAACCTTGTTCTCCTCATACGTGCTTCCTCATGCACCTTTCTCCTACACACTACCTTCTCCTTGGTACTTAGTCATTTTCTCTTCTCAACATTACCCCACACTTGTTTCATTTCCGCCCCCAGAAATGGGTAATCTGATGTGTCCCTCCAAGAATAAAGAATAAATAATCTTACATTCTTAAAGAATAAAAAAACAAAGAATAAAATAATTTTGTCACTGTAAGGAGGATAGGAAAATCCTTATTCAATGATGCTTCAATTGCATTCCATCCTTCCACCTCACTCTGCACTTGTTTGAATAGATCCCCCATCATCGCACTGACTTCTTCAAATGTTAGCTCTTCACCCTTGGCCTTGAACGTGTCAACCAGATTTTCCAATTGTTTTGCTAATGTCAGTCAATGTGTCCATTCTACGTGTCACTTGGGGATACAATTCCTTGATCTTATTATTTATTGAGGTCCTTAAGATATCAATGGTGTCACTCTTCTTCTTGACCTCTGCAAGGATCCTATCTCATTCCGCCTAATTGTCTTTGTTTTTAGCTTGGAACTCTTTTAAATTTGCCTCATGAGTGGCAACCAACATACTTGCCACCTGATCCCTATCTTCAGAGTTGTCATTAACAACCTCCACCATATGGGATGTGGTCTTTACTGAAAAAAGAAGCCTAGTGTATTGTGTTGTGGTTGTCTCAATTTTTTCTTTCTCTTCACCTTCCGGCACATCATAACTTCTTCATCAAACTCCAATGCAAGTGGTTGCTTCTGCATTGTAATCATGTGTGTTAATTCCTCTAGATAATGGATGGTTGATTCATACTTTTACAAGGGTGGGGCCAGATCCGATGTGCTAGTATGATTGAATCCATAATCAACTCTACCTTTTTATATACCTAACACAGCTTTCCCTTATCTTCCCGTAGCTCGACCTTTAACCGAGCAATATTACATTCCTTCCCTTTTCGCTCCTTGTCTCTCTCAATAATTTATTTATTCTTTTCCTCCAAATCTTTTTCCAAAGCCTTTATTCTATTATTCCTTCCAAATAATCTCACCTCTACTTCCACTGATACTTTATTCAATGCATTACACACTTGTTCATCATTTATTTTCCGAGAATCCATTACGATTCACTTTGCAGAGCTCGGTGAAACTCGGACATCAAGTAAGGCTCCTGTGATTACCTCAAACTTAATTTCATCTACTTGAGACTCGAATGACAAAGAAAACATCTTTCTAGTGTGTGGGAATTCACTCTCCTTTTCAAAATATGACCAACAAAAGATTTGGTATTCTAATACCATAGTCCGATAACACACGTGCAAAACCTTGTTAGGATCTACATCATAAGACATGATACGTCATTGGGGTGTATACACGATCCTGTTGCCCATGCATGCACCCTTGGACTACCTATTTCCAAACTCATCTCTCCTTCCAAACTCCCACATTTCTTTGTTTCTTCTTCTTCTTCTAGACTGCGTTCTACCTCTCGATTGACCAAATGTTGTATGATACCAAAGAACTTACCGTTGTGCTTAAGGTCTCTACTTGAGTGGGGACATGCGTAGTCTCATGCACATTACTTATAAATTCTTCATCTCCAACCCCTTATTCCTCTCGATCTTCCTCTAAATGTGTGCTCCCCTCCTCATCAAATTCATGCACATTATATATGGGAGGGTTCTTTTTAGGCTCTCCTTCCTCTTCCTTTCCCTATGTCTCTTCATTCTTCAAGCTCTCCATCTTCTCGAGTCGAAATTTGTATTACCCTTTGCTTCTTTCTTACCAAAGATGACTATTTCACTAGGGACTCCTTCCTTACTAGAGACTTCTTCCTATAAGTATAGGTACTCGTACTTGTACCTACTTCATGTGTCCGTGTGATCTAGTCCATAAGCATGCTTGGTGCCCTACTTGTTGTAAGATTATCTTCATGATCTCTCTTACTTGTGTCCACCTTATTTCTTCATGCAGGGTCCTCAGGGATAGAAACATCATCTTCTACATATGTTCCCTTCTCAAATTTCAGTTGCAAATGAATATACACCCTTGTTGCAGTTGTCCCTGCAATCGGTATTGTAATGGGTTTGAGAAAATTGATATCTTGGGAAACATAATTTTCCACGTACGCACTCTTCTTAGGGTAAACAAGTGTTCAACACAACTCACGCTTCTCTGTTCCACTTCACTTAGATCAAACCTCAATTTCTTGGCCTCCTTAAATCTATTAACTGCACTCTAGAAATATTGCGTTGTGAAGGAAAAAGGCAATTTTCACCATGGGCTCTTGGTGCCATCAATCAATGTAAACTGTCAATACAAAAATGTAGGTAGACTGCAAACTTAGCCTCATCCCCACCAAGACTTTTAATTGCTTTGGGATCCTCCACTCGATGCGGAAGGCATCACACATCCTCTTGTACCATTTATCCAAGTGCGCCTTGTACACCGGTGTCATAGACTCACAATTATAATCTGCAAACCTCTTAGCACAAGAAGGGTCTTCTTTGGGGTACTCCCATATGTTGTTGTTTGGCCCATCGGGCACTCCAATTTTAGAAAATACAATCAAAAGTAATATATTACCATACATAATCTTCTCTCCATCATGCGTGGCATCAATGATATCTTCTGCAATAAAGGAAAAGATGTTGTAGATGGTCCCTTCTGTTATCTTCTTGCAAACATTCAACCATCTCTTATTAACCTAGGTCCATTGTTCTTTTCTGTTCAATTTGGTAAGTAGGTGCATAGCCATATTCATCACTAGATCATTTACCTTTGCAATATCAAAGGTACACTCACCTTTCTTGTACTCATATTCCTTAGATTTTTGCTTGACAACCTCATTGTTTCCCACATCATCATCAAACGACTCTCCAATGCAGATAAGTCCAGTGTACTTTGAGATTAACTATGGAGTTATGTGCATCCTCCTTCCTACAAAGTAAAAATTATCCTCGTGTACACATGACATAAGCCACTGGTACAATCTTTCAGGATTTATAAAATATGGTAGTTCATACAGTTGCATAAATCCAGCCTTCTTCAATTTCTTCTACACTAAATCATCATATGTTAGTTTTTCATCCTCTATTCTTTCACTTGTGGGTCGAACTAGCTCCAAATTCATATCCTTCTCATTCAAATCGATTTGATGGTTATAATCACTTATAACCATTTTGTGCACATGGGACACCCACTCCATTCCCATCAATACCCCATCTGGATATTGCATCTTTGAATACCATTCCTCATTGAAACTCACCGTCGCAACTGGTTTTCCCTTGCCCTTCTTCTTGGGTGAAATGGTTTTTTCCTTCCTGGTGCTATTCTTAGTTGAGTAACTAATAATTCTACCTTGTGCTTGATTATTTCGAAGTGCCTCTAACTTAGAACCCCACTTCTTCACACAACTCTACAATTCATGCCCTAGTTCTTCAAACCCTAACCAGAGAACACTTCTTTTCACACTACACCATCCAAACTGGTGAACTTCTTTCATAAACCCACTCGTGCTTGGTTGTTTTTATCTTCACAATCTGGTTCATGAATTTCTACCTTCGCAATTGATCATTCGTAAAAATTTGCAAGGATTCCCTAGTTCACAAGAGCTCTTCCACAAGTTATCACAAGGTAAAAATAACTTACCCCGACCCCTATTTATAGTTTTTCACTTTTTACGCATTAATTACCATGCCACCTACCACTATACTTCCAAAATAAATATGACCTTTCCTATCTCCCCAAGTTTGTTTCCTCCACGTGCCTAACACGTGAAACCTCCGCAAGCTTCGGCGCATAAAACTATAATAACCTTGAGACCTCCTTACGCGCACTCTGAGTGCCAAAGTACATCAACCACTGTGTCCTTTTCCAAGTAGTTTTCCCTACTTTGCAAGATACCCCATGTTTCTCTGCATATTTTTTACTATACGTGGAATTTTTCCTTTACATCATTCTTATTATCATCATCTTCCTATGACACTTTATCATTCTCCAACAACCATTATCACCACTACTTTGCGTGCCCCTCTAATACTTAGGACTTCCATTGTGTGCTTTTATTTTTCCCAGGACATTGTCAACATCAATTCTTATACGCATGCCTTTGTTTTCACTCTACCCCACACTAAATTTATGTGTGGTCCTCGCTTTATAAATTCAATAAATGGTAATCAACTTCGGCGTGTAAATGCACTTATTACACAAAACACTGAACTAAATTGATAAAGCATAGAAATGTTGAAAGGAAACACATATAAATAAAAATGCATTAACGAAATCTAATCTAACTAGCAATAATGCCTTATTATAAACACCAAAAACTTATTTATAGTAGGGATTCAGCCTACTCCCATTAAAGTAACCAAGAAACCTTGTCCCATCCAAAGTCTTGAATTCAGAAAGCACTTGAATCAAGTATGTAAGTCACAACATACGGTCCCAACCAATGCACTTAGAACTTTCCGTGATGGCACAAAAACTTAGAATAATACAAAAGAACCATCTTCCTAACCTCAATCTTCTTATTCTTAATATCGTGATCATGTCATGCCTTCTACCTAGCCTTTTCTGTCTTCTAGCTCCAACGAGCTATAACGTTCCTTTCATCCAGCTACATTAGTTTATCTATATGTTCTTAAAGGACTTTTTCATCCACAAAACCTCTTGCATGTGCAATACGTAGGGAGGGTAACATGAATTCTACGGGAAAAACAACCTCCGCACCAAACACCAATTGAAAGGGTGTGGATTTGTTCAATCTTTTTGTATGTTTTCTTGTATGCTCAAATTACAACAGAGAATTTATCATCCCAGTCCTTTCTTCCAACATCACAAATATTTGTCAAAGTATGGTTCAAAGTATCTTGTTGAAAGCTTTAGCAGTGCCATTGGCATGTGGATGATAGGGGTTGTCTTGTGATGCACCACCATAAACTTAGCTAACAATATCCTGATAGTCTCATTCAAAAAGTGTGTGCCTCTATCACTTTTCAAACTCAACGGACAACCATATCTATTAACAATGTTTTCCCACAAGAACCTTGTTGTTGTAGCTATTGTGCAGTCCTTTTTATGTGGTGCTTCCATCCACCTTCCAAGATAATTGGTGCAATTTATGATGTAGTGTGATCTAGTCCTACGCGCAGTGGGGAAATAGGACCCACAAATTCAATTGCCCAATTTTCAAAAGGTTCTGCACTAGCAATAGGTCGCAAAGGCATCTCATCTCTATGCCCAGGCTTTCCAAGGCATTGATAGTGGTCACAAGCCTTGCAATACTCTATACAATCCTTGTAAATCATTTCCCACCAAAGGCTTGCAATAGAATCTTGTGCGTGGTGGCATTTCTTGCATAGTGACCACCTACAATTCCACCATGAGCCTCTTCCATAATGGCAGGGCACTCATGTTCAAGTACACACCGGCACAAAACCTCATCATGGCCTAACTTGTAAAGATCTCCACCTATCAGCATATAGGGCACGACGCGTATAGCAAGTTGTTTCTTCTCCAAGGCTTACATGCCCTCAAGTGCCACACCAGTACACAAAAATATTACAATATTGTCCAAATCGGAGAGGGTGCACCGTTCAATCTAAATATTTTTGCATCGTAATTATATCCTCAATGCTCTGCACATCTTCACCTAAGTTAATCCTGGATAAATGATCTGGTCCTAAGTTTCTCTTCTCATTCTTCACCACAATTGTAAAGTCAAACTAATGGAACAAGAGAATCCATCTACATATGTGCCCCTGCAAAATGGGCTTATTGACTAGATACTTCAACGCCATGTGATTTGTATAGAATACAAACAGATTTTCCAACAAATATTGCCTAAACTTATGCATGGCATAAATCATAGACAATGTTTCACGCTCCGTAGTTGTGTAGTTTTGTTCGGCCGGGGTTAGTTTCCTACTTTCAAAACAAATAGGGTGATCAACAATACCCTTTCCACACTAGGCCAATTTCGCGTCAATGGGCCAAAAGCATCCACATGCACATGAAATGGTTTGTTCTATGAAGTAAAACACAAAATAGGTGCAGAATTAAGCCTTTGCTTTAATGTCTCAAATGCTCGTTGTTGTGTCTCTCTCCAATGGAACTTACCCTTGCTCTTTAATAACTCCTCTAAGGGTGTGGAAATCTTGGCATACCCCTTAATGAATTTTCTTTAGTACCTGTATGTACAAGGAATCCATGCACTTCACTTTGGTTAGTAGGTTCCTCTAATCCAAAAATGAAATCAATCTTAGCAGGATCTACCAACAAACCTTCTTTGCATATGATATGTCCCAGAATAGTTCCAAAGGGTGTAAAAAAATTCACTTCTTGATGTTGAGAGAGATGCTTAACTACCTAGACCTCTCAAACATAAGTCTCATATTGTCACAATCATCTTTAATTATCTCATAAATAGTCCAATCATATAAGTAAACCTGCAAGAACTTATGTATAAAATCTTGAAATGCTTGCACCACAATGTGTAAAAATATTGTAGGTGCATTCTTCAATCCAAAGGGCATAACTGTGTATGCAAAACTTCCCCACTATGTGGTAAAAGTGGTCTTCTCTTGATCTTCTTTTACAATCCTCACCTAATGATATCCAAAAATCCATCAATAAAGGAATAGATCTTGCACCCTACCATGCCCTCCAAGATCTCTTCTATAAAAGGTGTGGGGAAAGGATTTATAACACAAGCAACATTTAACTCCCTGTAATCCACATAGATCCTTATCCTGCCATCTTTCTTGATACTTATCACCATTGGGCTAACCCATTATGATTCTCCTATGGGCCCAATGATTTTAAATTTTGCATCTTGTCAATTTCTTCTTAAACTTTTTTTGTGCATGTTAGAATTCATCTTATAAGGCCTCTTCCTAACCGGTGCACACCTTTATTTATCTTAATTATCTTCTCACCCAAAGATTCGTGCACCCCTTTCAACTCATGATAGCCTCTAGGGAATAAATCCTGAAAGTCATGCAGTAGCTCAATAATCTTAGCAACCTTTGAATCAGACCAATAATCACCAATGATAGCCTCCTTAGGTTCAGCTTCTATTTCAATGTTGAATTTCTTTATATTTATAAGTTCATGGGATGCACACGCTTGTTCATCTACACTATCCATGACCTCACGCGTACCCACAGTGTGATCAACATCCAAGTTCTCTACTTCCTCATCATCAATCATATAAACCATCTTGCCTTTTTCCTTTGCTAACCAGTGCACCCGAGCTATTCTTCATCAGTCTCCTCTTCGTCAAAGTGCGCCTCAAGGTCCGATTCTCCCAAAATTTATAAATGAGTTCTTCAGCTTTTGGACTATCTCCCATAGTCAAGTGCTTCATTATCTACAAGGCTTCATTCACATGTGGTTTAATCAAAAAGTAATCAAAGTTATAAACCATATATGTAGTCAATTTTGTCTAATTACATGTTTCTTTATTCAACTCTGCATAGACATACCATGCACGTGTGCAACCTCGTAAGGTGGAATAGAACTTATGCACCCATAGTGAAGTTGGAAAAGCTTCCTACCCCCTTTATAGAGTCTCTCACACTTTTGAACATGGTGCTGAACAAGATCCTTTCTGTGAAATTCACAAATTTGAGAGGGCACATTGCTTCCTAAAAATCTAGCAGAGAGCGTAATTCTCACTTTACGCCACTCCACAAGATTTTCCCTATGTGTGATCCACCAGTGCATTGTTGACCCACTCAAAGTATACACTAGCATATTTCTTCTTTCCACTTGATTTTTGCACTAGGCTTCCATACCACATGGAAACACCTCACGATTGCCTTTGCTAGTGTTCGTAGTTACTGGTTATTTCCCAAACACCTATGAGACATGGCCTGCGACACGCGTAACTACACTCTTCATTTCTCATCCAACCATCTCATAAGTCTCATGTACCTAGTTGTCACAAGAAACACTTGTTATATCACTCATATATTGTGAATCATCCCACTGAATTACTCCTTCCTTTGATGGCTCCAAAGCACCTCAAGATCCTTGATGGTGTGCACATAAATTTTGTTTATATCCTCTTCACTCAAAGGTTCTACATAAGGTGCAACATTTCCATCTGTTAAAGGGATGATCATGCGCTCCTTCTTATTTTCAAAGCTAGTATAACCCTTATCGAATCAGAGATCAACATTATTTTTGTAACACCAGGGGCACCCAAGTAATGCTATAAAACTATCTGCTTTTGCAAGCACTAAGACTTAAAAATCACTTGTAAACTTGGCCCTCTGAATTATAATAGTGGCATCTTTCAAAACTCCAACAGGTGTGGCTTTAGTCCTATTTTATGTGAACAACACATTCAAAGTAATGGTGGTCTCCCCATCTATAGCCATATGTCGAAAGTGATTACATTAATTTCCGTGTCACTGTATCAATCAGGATGTTACTCAAAATCCACCCATCAACAACTGCATTCAACGTAATCTCTTTATCATAATCAATATAATGAGGAGGCAAGTTGGCATGCAATATTTATCTCTTGTGCTCACCCTCAATGCGTGGTACCTTTTCTCTCATCCATTCCCTAACAACAAAATGATGTTCTCTTAGCACAACAACTTACAAACCTCCTTAATGTCATCTAAATTTTTCTAGGGTAGTAAAATTGTATTTTCCTATTATATCTTCCACAAATGTTCCTTCAAGCATTGTATCTCACCTTAAGCTCCGATAACCTCCATAGATTCCTGATACACTTCCTTCTGATGCGTAGGGTCAGGATACTTTGCATTGATAACCTCCTGCTTTGTAATAACAGGCTTCTATTTGAGAACCTCACGGGTGTGCGCAACTTCAACATGAGTAGTCACTAACATAGGTATCATATCAGGATTAGGTACTAACGTGGGCATCCACTAATCTCCCATAGCATGTTGCACTCTAACTAGCCTCGTGCCCTTATCATGTTTATGCTTATTGCTTGAGTGTTCATACAAATCCAAGCACTCTTCATAATTATGGTTCTTTCCACAAAAGGAGAAAACAATGTTATGAGGGCATTTTCACTGTAATGATTAGGAGATCCACATGTATAACAGGTTCCATGGGGGAACTCACTTCTTCCACCCCCATGACCTCGGCCTCTAAATCCTCCATGATAGCCTCTACCTTGACCACCTCCATCAAAATGCCCTTCATTATTATTCGATTTTGACCATGATTTTCATTTTTCTCCTTGGAATTGTTTACAACACTGGTTTGGTGCACACCCATATCAATCACTTCATGAATTTGATCAATCAACCTATAGTTTCTTTGTTTCATGAGTGTGTGATTTACAAATATTACAATAATTGGACACGTTCTTCTTGATGGCGCGATACAACAAAGGGAACCTACTTGAATCATGATATAAAAAGCATATTTCACAATCCAGCAACATGGAACACACCAATCTACAAGGGAAAATATCCTTGGTATGACCCTCTACTTTGAAATTTGTACATCACAACCCATTGTGCATTTCATGTGTTGAATTGGCTGACAATTTTTCTAACTGCTTCACCATAGAAGCAATATTTTCCTCCAAAAAGGGAATCACTCTAGTTTCCACACTACCAATGGCCTCAATGCATAGAGTTACTTCATGAGCTTTGTGTAGATATGTTAAATTCTTGTGTGAGAGAGTCATCCTAAATAGGGTTATCAAACCACCAACGAACCATTGTGCATGTTGACTAGGATGAATATCATAGGATAACTTTGATAACAGAGTTTTAAAATGGGCATCATATTCCCTTACACTTTTAGCCATGCCTTACTTGATATCCTTTAGCACACTTGATGCTCTTCTGCTCAAATTCAGGTATATGAAATTCTACCAAGAAAGCATCATGCAGCATGGTCTAATCTACACAAGTCTGATTCGGATCAAATTTCATATACCAACTATGTGTGCACACCTGCAATGTGGTTGCAAACTGACTTGTTTTTTGCTCTGGGGCTGTAATGCCCTTGGAACGCCATAGTATTTCACACATATGAATGTGCTCTGTGGAAACTTCAATGCCTCTATACTCTAAGAGATGAAGGGACATTTCATAATACACTTTTTGGGTTAGTGAAGACCATGCCCACGGATCTAGATCATGTATTTCTTCTTTTGTTCCCTCTACCTCCGAACCACTAGATCCCATATATCCAAAACCTCCGGATCCTCCTCCCTGTGGTGAACATTAGAATAGAGGATGTATTGCCTTGTGTTTCAAAAGTTGTACTAAAATGAACTCCCACCATCTACGAAGTTGTGCTACTTCTAGACGTAATACCATCATTCTATGTTGATGACATGCAAGAAAACATACCTCCAACTGGACCTCCAAATAATTCAGAAGACACATACCCCACCATAGATGAATAAGCTACCTGGTTAACTCATGAACTTGATGGTAAATTAACTCTATATGTCACTACTCTACTACCCACACTAGCTTTCTTACTAATGACTGTCGTAAAAGTTGGAAAACCAAGCATAAGGGTTAGGTCACTAGGAGGGATCAAATGTGTGCCTATGGTCCATGTAGTTTCCACCGACGTGCTCTCATATGAGGTCAAAGAGGTTTCTCTACCATTCTTACCCAAATGGGGAGTTCTAGATGCTCTGGATCCACGTCCTCTACATGAGCTCCAAATCCTTCATGATCCATCTCTCTCCACAATTCCATTCATTCCACAACTTCATGTTGCTTCTCCAAATCCCTCTTGTATGCCTCATTAAACTTGATCCACCTTTCTTCTCTCTACCTTTCTCTGCTAGGTCTTCCATTTTTCACCATACCTACTCATGCCCCGTGTGTGATGAGAGTTTAGCTAGCCATGGGTTTCTCTTCAAAATCCAATGTTACCATCAAGATTTTAATTTCTAAGGGGATAGCACACGAGATAAGATCCTTTGGGCTTATGCAAGAACTATAACTCAATTACCTTTGGACATGAATAAGTAGACACGACACACTCCAATATATTGTTATTCAACATGCTACTCCACTAGTGATCTACATTGCACATCTAAAAGATCAACATCATGAAAATTTTGGTAATCTTCCTACATCCAAACTAGGGTTTTATACCTATAATTCCTTTTTAGTGCATATCCTATCAGCCACTCATACAACTCTATAGGAAAATAGGTAAATAAGGTCTCATAGAGCTCATGATAAGTATTCTATTCAACCCACGAGCGTGCGTTAAACTCAGATCCAAGTGTTGTATCTTTGTGCAAACTCATCCTCCAAATTCTCTACCCATCTTTCAACAATGTCCAAATTGATATGGTACATCTCCATCATGCACCATCCTTATAAAAAATTTGAAAAATTTCTTGGAAATGATACCAAAATGTAGTCTTATTTTACCCACCAAAAAAGCCCAAGGTGCGTTGGCACATCACCAAAAGCAGTAACTCCGAGCTCTCACCCGAAGCACACAAGGGTACCAGGTCTCTCTTTTATGTAAGCTCTACTAATGATTTAGCATGATGAACATATATATATTCCATATTTATAACAAGCATTCAAGTATATTGTAGAATATAAGCTAGATCTAGATCATAAGCCTAAGATTATCTCATACAAGTATCAAGATTAAATCCACCATGCAAGAACCAGTAATAGAGATGTTTACAACCAATATCCAGCCACAAATATCCATTATATTAAGTACTATAAAACACATAAGTTATTTACATACATAATACTGTCACCATAATTCATGTGCGCCCATAAACTAGCAGCATAACTCTACAAAACATGGATCCCTAAACCATGCAAATCAATACATATATATAGGGGTGGGGACTTTCCCTTCACCACCCATACATCCTCAAAATAGGTTACATGCTAAGAATATCCATGCACCACTACAAGATAGCTACAAAATCATGCAAGCTTTCCTAATAATAGATCTACTATAGTTAACTCCTAGTTCGTGCATCCTATAATTATCTCGGAACTATGCATGTCACTTAGTCTTCCTTGTATCCCAACATAGACCTTGCTTGAACAGCAATTCATCATGTTCCAACCTTATCTTCAAAACCTTACTTGGATGACACTCTAAATCCATATTTAGATCCTCTTCCAAAAACTGGCTAAGTGATGACTCCTTTCGTGTGCAATCCTTTCCTTTTTGAATCCAGTGAGAAAACCCTATTATCCTTGCATTTGCTACCTTCTCTCTTGTACTTATTCATTTTCTCTGCTCAACAATGCTACAAGTAATCAATGTAACTTTGTCATCACCCCATAGTATGACCATGTCCTAGTATGGTCGTGTGACCATATTATCAATGGTAAGCGTGGCTACAGGCTGATGTGCCACCCTAAGAGGACCCGAGATTATCCACGTCGCTGCCTTTATGGTTGATAGATCATCTATCCCAACTCCCCTCTAGTAGGGGATCATCCTCTCATACACCCAACACATGACCAAAGTAGGATGGCTCAGGGACTTTCCCTAAAGTCTGACAACTCAATACAAATCATGGTAGGTAGTCCCTAATATATCAACACCGAGGCATAAATCATACCATGTTTCTCAATAGCTATAATGCGAGCCCAAAGCAAAGAGACAAGATTTTTCCTACCCTTATCTCCCACCAAGCGTAAATCCAAGATACCAATGATGGCCTTGCACAAGGTGAGATAGGTGTGGAGGAAACAAAAGTAATCTCATACCCTATTTGGCACCCACATTGGGCATCACACCATCTCCCATATATGTGGCCCACTATCTAGAAATAGCCATCAACCCCGCACTATCCAATGTCAACCTCCTGCATGTCACAAGAACACCCAAGATCCTATGTACATCCTCTAGAGTGTAATGCCTCTACCATGTTGATATATGTACTTTCTTCTATAACTAAATTTTGCAAACGTTGATATGTGATTCTTATTCTGAGATGGTATACTCTTTTGAACTGATTGATCATGTTTGTTGTAGATGATATGATTTACCTTCTAAATCTGATGTAATCATACTTTGGCAATATTGTACTGATGTTGAATTGTTTTCATGTACTCACTATGTTGATTTTTGAAGTACATTATGTGAATTCAGGTGATAAGAAGTAAATGCGGTGTTTTGGGACCATACAGGAAGTTACCTAAGTTACAATATTAAACATGTTTCTTAGTTTATTGCATTTCTATGAAAGGAATAGCCATACCTTTGATCAATTTCAATGATCCAGGGCATGCCTTTAATTGATATATTATTACGATCATTGTTGTAAAGTAAATTTGACTTCATTACATTTCAAACATACCATCTTGTTCAGGCGTAAATGCATATAAGGTTGTTTGGGGGTGTTTTGTGACATCTTGTGAAAACATTCATATTGTAGATTAATCGTATTTTGATTAAATGAATTTCAAATAATGACGCTCTTGTTTAATAGTTCTAAAGGCTTAATGAAACCTTTTCTAAGGTGACTAATACATATCTAAAAGGGACCTAGATATGTTATAAATATTTCTGATTAAGAAAACCCCTAACCTAAGTTACGGTTGCTATATTATTGAAGGGGTCTAAACCTATCTATGAACCTAGACCTAACCTAAGACTTGACCATGGTAACTAAAACCCTAAGGGTATAAGCTCGGTTAGCTAGGTGTTGAACCATGTTGTACAAATAATTAATGGCATTTAAATATGGAAATGCCACCACCTTTGGAGGAAACCAAGTTAAACTTGGTGGGCACTAAACTCCAGGTAACTAGTTATGGTTTTTGCATTGTCTAGAACATTTAGTTGTTACTAGATTTAATTGGCAGTTGGCAGATTCAATGGGGTGACTGGAAAACTTGATCCTTGGAAATGCCAAGATGGAATGGTGGAAAGGAAAGAGAGTTGGTTTTACCTTTCATTTTGATTTTTTGAGCTCAATGGCTCTACATGTTGATCTCCTATTTTTCAAAGCTGGAAGTTTGTTTATGTTACATTTATAATCTTTTCATTGCATGGAAAAATTAAAGGAAGGAAAATTATTACTGAAGCTATAAAAATGAAGGAAAATAATATGATAGGTTTTAGGTTTATTATGTTGCAAATTTTTGTGTAATCTATTGCAAAATCTTGAAAGGAAACTCTAAGAGCTTGGAAAAGTTTTGCAGGAGCTCTATCGGAGCATGATAGGCTCTAACTCATTATGATAATATACTCTATATAATTACTTCATAAAAATAACTCTACTCTTCTTGAAATCACATTCTGGGTTCTAGGTTTTAGTGGTTATGGTATCATTTCTACTTTTTCTTGTTTTAATCTAATATATGTTGAATATCTGGTTTAAGTCGATTTTAATGACTCTGTGTGCTTATATGGACCTTGGAATATCTGGTTTAAATTGATTTAAATGACCTTGTTTTCATATATGGATTTGTGATCATTTTTGAAAAGGAATAGCTAAGTTATTTACTTTTGTTTGTGCATCTTTGGTTGCATGTAATACTTTGTATTAAGTTTAAAATATTGTTGAATATAAGGTCGATACCCACTTGAATAATGTTTTGGGTGCCATTGTTTGCTTGTTAAGATTTGGCATTAAACAAAAGGTTGTTTAGTTTTCTTTGGGTTGACTCAGTGCAAGTTATGGATTCGGTCTTATCGACCATATTTCGTGAATCTTGGTTCAAAACTTATTAAGACTCGAAAGCGAGTCTTAACCCATTCTAGGTGTTAACAGTTTGGAATATTTTAATCTCTCCATAAAGGAGAAGGTAACTAGTTATTGGTATGGTTTGAGTAATTGTTTCCTTGTTTTAAAACCACCTTTTTGGGTTGGCATAAGTCTTGATCAAGTGGGTAATGCTTAGATCCTGGTCTTCTATGTTACTTCCTTTCTGAGTTGTGCACTTTTTCCATTCGGGGAATTCATTCAAATTTGGGTTCTTGATTTGTTTTCTTTGAGGGCATTTTATGTCTTAAATAATTTTTACTTGATTTGATCTTTAAATCAATATCATATCTGGGCATTCATTTTTTGACTATGAACTAACTATTGTCCTAGTTTTATAAAATATTAAGGATGATACCTGGTTTTAATTCTTTGACCTATTCTTTCGGGTTCATTCGTTTTTACCATTTGGTGATTTACTTGGACATGGGTCATCAAGTCAACCCCTAAGGATTATATTCCATGTTGTGGTTTGAACCCTTCCTTGTATCGAACTTAGAATCATTTCATTCTGGTTTTCACTTTTGAATTGTTAACTTGTGACTAGGTTTGTCAACTTTTTTGAAATACATTTGAACTGGTCATAGCAGGCTTATCTGTGAATGAGTTAGGGATTCTTAACCCCTGTGAGTTCAAATCCATGATCTTGTATTGTTTATAATTGTGTTATATCATTTTTATTGACTGCATTTTCTTTAGTCGATCTTCTGTATGAGTAGGATATAAAAGTTGATCATTAACATAAACAGTAAATTGTTACACTTTTGGTTATGGTGTAGTTGAATTTTTATGGCCGTTTTGGTTATTAAATTATTGTGGAAAGGTTAGGTGTAGCTCAATGTCATAGTATTGGGTAATAGACCTTCTTTTGGGTTTTATATCGACTTCCTTCTGTGTCTTCATGAAGTCGTTGATGGTCGAATCCTTCAGTTTGATCTCCATTGTATTGTATTCATTCATATTGAACCACTTTGATTTGATAATAGTATCATTTATCAGTCTTTGTGATGGGAAATTTTTGATAGATAATGAAAGGAAAATAACTTGACTATTTATCAAGTTACATTTGATTGTTGAATGGATATTTGGATATTTATTAGTCTTGTTATAATTTCTCGTTGCGAGTTATAAATGATATCATTAGGATAACAGATGAATTTTGTGATTGCTATGTAAATGACTTACTCTTCTTATTTGACTAGCATACCAATTGATTTCTATGGTGTGTTGAAGTAAATTTCTTAGATAAGTAAATATTAAAATGAAGGACAAGGTGTTAGATTTCAAACATATAATCTATAGGATTATATGATTGAAATCCTAATACACTTGTATTCTGTTTTTGAATTTTAAGGGTCAAATGGACTTAACTTACCTTGATGACTGAACTTTTGTTTATATAGATAATTGGTTCATAGATGTGACTTAATTTGACTTCCTTTCTTATTCGGACATTGTGGCATTTTGGCATGCTTAAAAGAGTTGTAGTATTTTGGAACTTTAGAACAATTTCATTAAATAGCAAAGTGTTCCTTTCATGAAATTATTAGATAGAAGCATATTGTTCTAATGTTTTAGTATTTATCATACTCAGTTATTTTGACTGACACATGCTAACAATTTTGTAGATAGATTTCGTGAAAGGTGAAAGAAGAAATACTTATAGGAAGTTGCATTTATTTTATTGATGAAGTTCATTTAATTCAGATGCATGAATGTAGTAAAATTTCTTGAAATGATTATGTTTGAAGAACCATGAAGGCCTAGTGCCATAGTACTCGATTTATTGAAAAAGGATGTCATTGTTGAATAAAATATTTATGAAATATTTATTGTGGATGGAATAAAGTGAATTATGCATTTGTTATAAGTGACTTATTGTATGATTAGAATTTGAAAGTTAGTTTATCTTTTCGATATGACCAATGCAAAATTTGTTGTTTAATCCTAAGTCAAAAGTATACATGACTTATTAGTTACCTTATGGATTTAAGTGTTGATTGGATAGGGAACTATAGATCTAAGTCCATTAATCTATGGAGATAATGGTAAACTAATATGAGCTATAATTCTGATATAGTAAACCTTATTAGGTTGTGACAATAATGTAATAAATGTATTATGGATTGATATTGTGTTCCTTATCAAGGTTATACTAAAATATGATGTTGTAAACATATAGATGAAATAATAAGTCCTTAAGTGGAAGAAAAAGGAAACTTCCTTATTATGTTGATAAGGACATAGTGCACGATCCTTAACTTATGTTGATAATTATATCTATAAAGTGATTGGATATAAGATCTTATTTAAATGTGAACCAATGTATGGTAAATTGGAAAGATAACAAGGTTATGATAAGATGGGGTTAAATGATAAAGAAGTCATTAAATCTAACTTAACAGTTATATAATATGATTTATACTTATTTGATAGACTTAAATGATGTCCTTTACTTATTTAAATCATATTGATTTTAAGGCTTAATGAACTAATGGAAAATGAATAGTGAATTCATTGAGATAAACTCGATTTGATCTGTATACCTTCAATTTATGAGAAAGTTGATTACGATCCTTCCTTAAGGGATTAATCACACAAACTTAGTTGATTCTTAGGTATGTTACCTAATGTTAAAATAAACTAATTAATAAGATGGAAATTAATAAGTTAATGAGGTTGTTAAGTATGTTAGTTTCATTATTAGAACTAAGTGGATTGTTGCAAAGATATTCTTTCTTTACACATTACCCACTTAATGACGCATGTCATTAGGTGGATACTAGAAGCAACAACTATACCTTAATATTCCACTCAGCTCCTCTAACACAACTATCATAAAGTGGGATTTTAGGTCACTATTTTACTCTAAACTGTGATAGGAATATAGCCTAGTGTTGACATCAACTTATGTTGACCTAGGGTGAATAAACATACCGAATCAACGTAATTCAATTCAAGTATGTTTACTTATCCTTAGTCACCATAAGTAGACTGTCCACACTAGTTTATGTGAGTTGTCCCTATTTAGTGTGAAACATAGACCCGAAATTGGTTAGCAAAATTCAAACAAGTATAAGCTAGATACTTGAGTTTGAGTGGGGTGAAAGACATATTCCTTTCGATGAGTATGTCATCTAGGAATAAAAACATGGTAAACATGTTTAAAATTTTGGCCAAAGTATCGCAAACTATTGGTTGTGTTGTCTTATGTCACTTGGTCTAAGATTACATGATATCATATGAGTATCAATAACAGATACTCAAATAGGATTCTTAGAAATTAACACTTGATTGACCCTTAATGGGTGAAGGAACCAAAATTATACTTTGTATACACATGAATTAAATGAAACATGAGAGATCGATTTAACACCAAGTCATGAAATGAGAGATCGGGTTACACCAATTCACTACAGCTGCATATGGTTCATTGTTATGTGATGGATTAGCAAGGAATGTTTGTTATAAATTATGTGAATTTAGAACAGTGAACATTATGTTTTTAAAAAAAAAATCCCCTATTTTCTAAAGTCATAAATGAGGATGTTACAAAGAGTAATGGTCCACTCTCCTCGGACCCCTTGGTAGCAAGAGAGTGTTTTGTCCGCATCCCAATAGCTCAAAATGTCACACAATAAGTGATTAGTTGGTGCTTCTAACGCCATCCGAGATAAACTCCATAATTCGGCTCAGGCAACAAGTTTATCTCCTCCGAGATAATTGATCAATAATCCCCGAAGCCACTCCCATTCTCTATTCCAGATCCATCAAATGTAGGAATCCTTCGCATTCACCAAAATAAGAAAAAGAGAAAGTTATAAACATGTTTGACAAAGTAAACTCATCAAAAAAATTATAAAACAATAGAAAAACCAAAAAAATCATTTAACTTTGTTGAAATTGGCCTCTGCCCGATAATTACTGAATCTCCGCCATGTGTAGAGCGAGATTGCATAATTGTCATGGTAGTTGTGTAACCGCCACCATGTATAGAGTGACAGTTGCGTAACCACCACTGTGTAGAGCGGCGGTTGTGTGTCAAAAATGGCACGCCCTACCCTAGGGCCCGAAAACTCGAAAAAACAACAAAAATACATTGTTTTTCATGAAATAAAATGCATACACATCTAGGCGCCCCCTTAGGAACATTTTAACTATAATATTGTTAAAAATCACCCCCTAGGTAGATATTTTTCAATTTTTCAAATTTTAGGTTTAAAATGAATAAATGCAAAATATTAATATTTTTCTTATCCATTGCTCCTCTCTCTCGTAGGGCCATGATCACATCGATGAACTCTTTTATTTGTTGTATTCATGCTCAAAATGGTCACAAGTAATCCGAGCTCCAAATTCTCTACAAGGGTGAGTGAAAATGATTTTGAAAATGATGGTTTTAGATATATATATATATATGGCTTGTTTTAACTTTGTTTTGAGTATGTGTGTCTTTGAGAGCTAGAGCACTGGCGCAGGTATATTCCTATCCCCCATAAATGTTAAGTCATCTTTTCATTTTGTTTTAGTATGTTTTTCAATTTCATATCTATCTACACTTGATTCTTGGTTTTGCGTTGTGTAGGTAGTGGGAGTTTGGATTGGTGTCACTTTGACACACGGATGTGTCAGGTATAAATTATAACTCCCCATTTTGGAAATGCTATATTTGGACTCTACATTCTACACCTCTTCATAGCTAGGACACTTCTCCGAGGGGGCAATATGTATGCACCCAATTTTTCACATGCTACATTGATGGAAATGGTTAAAAGTCCCCTATGATGATTACTATATTTTCCAATGATGTTCGAGTCCTATTTCCCTTTACTGACTTATATTTTTATCTTAGGATACTTTACTTATCCATTTCCTACTTTTTGTTAGCTTTCCACAATGTTTTTCCTTAATTGTTGGTCTTAAGTTAAGAAATCACCACCCTACATGGGTAGTGGTTGTCAGGTTGCCGCTTTGCCCTCGGTGGCGGTTGTGTAACCACCTCCCTGTGCTGTGGCGGTTCTGTGAATTTTGACCAAGACTTCCCAAGCATGATTTGGACACATGTTACCTTCTTCTAACTCACCTTTTATGCCCGTTTCTTTGTCAATTTGGCTGATTTTGAGCTTGATAGATATGTACCAACCTCATCTTCCTCTTCTAATTGTTGATTGAGAGTTAACTACACCTTTTTGTTGTGATGTGGTACCCCATGGTTTCCAAATGGCATAGACCATTTCCCATCCTACGTTCTATAAAAACAAAGATTCTTCCCGAAGCATGGGCCAGAGATTTTTGTTGTGATTTGTGTTGTTTTGCTACCATGATCTTACTAGAAATTTCACAACCAAGCATTGTTCTCTTCCGTTGTTATTCTTCTACTTGCATTGCTACCAGACTACCAGTAAGCCACCATTTCTCCAAAACCTTCTTCTTTTCTTTTCTACATTCCCATCTCAATTCCCTGGACTCACATGAACATTGAAGTTGGAAAAGAAACTAAGGGGACACAAAATCAAACCACGGATTGGCTTTGCCACAGACTAAAAATTTCAGGTTGGGGATGTACTTATATTTCCTGAAGCTTTCTTGAATTATTTATTTAATCTGTATGCACATTATTGATTAGAGTAACAAACCATTTCAATTTAATCATTGCAATAGTTAGATGATTATTGTAGCTTCCATTTCTTTTGTAAAGATTTTGGTGATAGATAGCTTCCCTACCTATCCCTATGGATTTGCAAGGGAATATTTTCTAGAGGAAAGCTTCTACATTTGTTTTAGGAAA
Source organism: Taxus wallichiana var. yunnanensis (assembly GCA_018340775.1). Lineage (NCBI taxonomy): Eukaryota > Viridiplantae > Streptophyta > Pinopsida > Cupressales > Taxaceae > Taxus > Taxus wallichiana. Next base: position 283,338,456 of record CM031239.1, read on the forward strand.
TTACAATCCATTTCAATTTACAACTTCCATTGAATCCTTCTTTACTTCTACCGAGGAGGTTATAAGGAAGAAAATCTTCTGAGAAGCTTTGATTTCTTCCCATGCTTCTGAGGCAGAACAGAGGATTCACATCCACAATTACATTTTGGAAAAGCTTTGCTTAAATTAGAATAGCTTAGATTTGTTTCATCACAGATATATAATCACATCGGCTATTGATTTGTTTGGTTACATTAATTAAATTGTAGAGGAAATTTATTCATTTCTTTTGTTTCTTTTGTTATTTTAGAAAGTATAAAATCCAAAAACATTAGTTAATTAAATTATATTGTTGTTTATTGTTGTATTTCCTTTATATAATTGAAAAATCACAAAAACATAGATTAGATTTCCTTTATTTAAATTAGTTTTCTTTCTTGTATTAGATTAATTAAATACACACCTCGCATGACCATTTCGGGCCCTAGAGAACCTAGATATTACATCTTTGAGCCCATAGTTTCATATCCAAACCAACATATAGCTTTATCAAATATTTATCGGGGCCTTTAGATTTGCATCTCCCAGACCACTTGAGACTTTCCTACTATTTCTTTGCATAATTGAGAGATTTAAACACTGAAGATGACAGAGCTTACAAATTTTGGGCCAATTAGCCTAGCTATAGGTTGCCTTGATCACTTGTTGGTCATTTCTACCCATTTTCCATAGCTATTTGTCCCACATGACCATTCAGGGACCACAACAAATGAGAGAAGAAGTATATGATCCACGAGTCCCTCACCAAATGTAACTTATTTTGAGATTGACATTGATACAGGCCTTTGGATTATGGTCTTTTGATCTTCACCACTTCCACCCATCACAATCACACAATTTCACATTCTTAACGAATAAGCAGGAAAAGTCTACAACTCTTTATGGAACCGGCCTAGGCTTAACTATTTCCCATAGCCCACTCATTTTTCCTTATTCATTTGTTTTCTCTAGCATTTCCATGACCTTGTCTAGAAATTTCTACGAGGTGAATGAAGGGAAATTTCCACGCATTCCACAACCAATTGAGATATTTTCACACATAAACATTGATATAATCTTACGTGTGTGTATCCTTCTTGACCGTACCATCACACCCATTCAGGTTAGAGAGGATTTTATTTCCCTAGACAAGCAGATCCTTGTAGTGCTGTAGAGGACATTATATTTCCATGATAATATGTTAACCATACTCACTCATCTTCGAGTATGATATCCTACATAGCCATCCATTCATTCCATATCAGTTTTCCCAAAGCAGGACCTCATGAGTTCAAGTGCGTTTGAAGGTCACGTGGTGTTTTTTTAGTCGTACAGAGACCCTAGTTCAGTCTCATATTTAGAAGATCTACCTTCACACTTAGAAGAGGTGGTGTCAACTTCTATATTTAGTGCACCATAATGCTCTAGACCAACATCGTATATGTCCATCTTCTCGTGTGTGGGAGAGGTTCTCACACACCTTGATCATATTTTCCATACCCATAACCTTGGTATCCCATGGCATACAACATTTTATTAGGGATAACATACTCTAGGGATTGATAAAATAATGTCATATTATCATCAGGTGATTGGGATGTGTAAGTGTTATCCAAACATTCATTTTCTAAGAGGTCACCAAAATGAATTTTTTGAGGTTGCAATGCTCCCAAATTCTTTAGGCTGAAATTTGGTTTTGCTATGTGTTTTCAAGGATAGTCATAGATTAGAAATAAGGAAGTCTCGATCAAGATTGTATTCATTATAATGGGTGTTAATAATTTTCAACTTGGACTCACGTGTAGGAAGAGGGGATGTAGAGGTGTATACACCAAGTTGCATTGGGTTGAAGCATATTACAATGTATATCAAAGACAATAGTCTCTTATTCAAGTTCAATAGCAAGTTCTATAATATGGTAGTCATAAGCTTTTTGATAATGTTCTACAATTGGTGAAGGGTTGAAAGTCACTAGGAATCGTGATCTTCTAAAATTGATAATGCAATTTGATACATTGGTAGAATGTGGAGGGTACGGCTTGCATGGCTTAAATCCATGGGTGGCCGAGGAGGATGTTATAAGGAAGTTCCAAATCATTGACATGGAATATAGTTTCATGTGTGATAGTTCCAAAATCCATATGTAAAGTAATGGTTAATGCCAACTATCTCTCTGCATTAGCATAGGCCTTAATGGTGATAACATTAGGCTCAAACTCGTATCGTATTTCCCAAGTATATAATAAGCTTCAAAGTGCAAATTTTCTAAACCAGATCCATTTTCCACAAGCACCTATATGAATTTCTTGCGGGTAATGATCACTTTGATGTAGAAGGGTAAATTATGCATGTAGTTATCCATAAAAACATCATTTTGACTCAAAATGATATGTTCAAATGGTATGATTTAGGTGACCAAGGCTTGGAAGCACGAAGGTTCATTCACTCTTGAAGGGTCTTCTAGATGATTTCTTTGTGACGAATAGATATTTTAAAAGATCCAAGATAGAACTCTTGGCGTTTTCTTCTCAAGATTCTTTAAGAGATTGTAATGACCACCCAAACTAGTAGGAAGAGGGGTCTTACAACAACAATGTGAGTGTGTCATGTTATAACCGCATGATACCCTAGGACTTGATTTTTATAGTGGTTATATGGTTTGTAATGGGGTGGATATATCCAATTATAGAGTCAAATGGATGTGATCTCTTAGTGATAACATGATTGATAATTTTACCTTGCGAGGATTGACCTCAATCTAGATTCGAGTTCTTCTTATTGCTTATGTTTGGTAAAATGTTACTTATATATACACAATTTATTATTTAACGGTTTATTGGGTTATTTTCCATCAATTTTTATATCACCTCGATCTAAGATATCTTGAATATATTTATTTGGTTTCAAACATCAATATGTTCCATGACCTTTCACATGATAATATTCACAATATTCATTGTCTTTGTGCGATGACAGTTTAGGTGCATAATATTCAAAAGGTTTTGTATTAGGGAATGTGACCATATTAGCCAAATCAAGTTGTCGAAGGATTGATGATAGGGACTCACTAAGTGGATTATAGTCCCTACATTTTTTTATAGTTTACATGTTCCCAAGAAATTTTTGAATCCGATTTGTTTTGGACCACTTAGATGTGTTTGGAATCTGTAATTCTATCACCTATGACATTTTTGTCTTTGTTGAAAATTTTGGATTTTTCAATAGGTTTAGGGTCATAGTCCCTTTAGAAAGGTTTTAAGACCCCATTAGCTAACAATACCTTTTTATTTCACAACCTTTCTCGGTGAATTCTTTAAAATTACTACACAATGAAATTGCAAATAAAAGGAAATCTTGGGATGAAAATTAGGTACATAGATGCTTATGAGTTGCTTCTCCATAATTGAGCTAGGAAGTGACTAGCTAACCCTCGCTATCATTGTAAGAAAACAGAAAAAAATTCATTGTTGTTTTGTTTATCATTGCATAGGTCTAACATTGTAATATCACTTTCCATATTAAACGAGAAATGACGAACAAATATTTCAGATAAGTGTGGGAAATTAGAGATTTACCCTGTCGGGAGATGGAGAAACTATTCAAGTTCCTATCCTCCAAGACTCTGTCGGAACAAGTGAATGAGATAATTATCATTGTATGTGACTTATTGGCACACCATAAAAATTCCTTCACATGGCCTCTAGGCTCACCTTTTTCTTTAAATAAAATGTACAAAAATAAAGGGTAGTATGAGGACAAGTGAACAAAGAAAAAATAGGTGGATGAATTTATTAAATATCAAGTGAGAAAAACTCTATTAGAAATAAACCCTAATGGTTTCATGAGGAGTATGTAAAGCATGAATATAAAAGATTTTAAGTTAATAAATAGTGATTTATGAAGCTTGAATGATTTTGTACTTAAACGTGATTGTTTTTTAGGGATCTTCTAGGTTGATTTGGGAAGTATAATGGTTGCAAATGAAATATTTTACAAATAATTTGATGCTTACGTGAGTTTTCAAAGGGAATTTAAGCAAAAACAGACATCGTGACAACTATAAAATGAGGATTTTCCAATTTTAGGATGTTTGATAAGTTTAGTCAAGGAAATCTAGGTAAATCAGCGTAACGATTGTAAATGGTCATTTTTCCTAGTTTTTGTATTGTGAATTTTCTATGAAAAACTAGGGAAATTTTTTATGGTGTAGTGGTTGTAAATGGACATTTTCCCTAGTTTTTGGATGGTGAATATTCTAAGGAAAGATCAAGAAATTTCGAAAACATAACAGTTGTAAATGGTTTTTTTCCTAGTTTTGGATTTGAATTTTCTTAAGAAAAGCTAGGTAAATTTTGACAGATAACAACATAATTTTAGCAATCAACCGATTTTCGAAAAAAAAATTAAGTACGAAGGTCAAAATGGTTGGAAAAATTTGAGAAGATTTTCATATTGTTAATTTTAATAAATGTGGCCAAATTGTGGATGAATCATATGGTCTTGATGTGAAAAAGAACACTTTTTAACTCTGATAGAGTTTCACCTTGTTTTATAACTATAACAAGGTTTTAACTCGGACATAGTTTCTCCTTGTGAGGTTTTGTTAAAACAAACAATTTTTAGGAAGAGTAATACATATTTTTGTTTTGTTTACAAACACGGTTTCAAGGAAGAAGTCAAGAAAATAATAACCTATCCCTAATCTTTGGCCATCTAGCTAGGATAAATAAGTTGTTAGGGGTTTCCTCGATATACCTTTTAGTACGTGAGGAAAAATTTTGTCAAATTAGGAAATATTATCTAGTGTCATGGTTTGAAGGTTCAAATCCCCCTTCCCCTTCACTCTAGTCATTTGGTAGAGTGTGGCCAAAAATGACAGTTGTTTCTTGTGGGATCCAGTCTAGGACCTAAGTAATGGGCCTAGGTATTAGAGGTAAATGCACCCCTCACTTCATAGGAGCCACATAAAATTGAATGCTTACTAATCCAAAAATTATTGATCTTCCCACGAATTTATATAGCCCCCTAATACATGGGAGTTGTCCAAATGATTAGGTAATAACGTCTTAACCACTGAACCCTATTAAATAAAAGTGATCTAATTATTTCTTAATTCCAAGATCACCTTTTGTTGCATGGAAATATCATACATGTTTGATATGAGGTACAAAAAGAAGAAAAAATATTTCAATGGGAAACAAACACCATTGTAAAATGGTTAAATCAATGGTTAATCCAATTTATAATATTTTTGTAAGAAGCCTAGATGATTAAGGAAAAAATCCACCTAATATGTTTAACCTTTGACAAGTAGCCTAAGTGTTTAGAAATATGATTAATCTCATATATTATTCCAACATGAAGGAATGCATGATTTATTTAAGCAAAAAATTAACCAAACTATGAAAGACAACGTAAAATGAAATCCACACAATTTGGATTTTTTCTTTAATATGTTTGTTTTTTTCTTAGCAATAGTCTTTGGCAAGTGGATATGGCAATCTATGCATTAAAAATTAGTAGTTTCACAATTAAAAAATTATCTCCAAACCTGAAACGCGTACTCATTTTTATTGATATGAAATTTGGAAGGGGGGAAGGGGGTATATTTACTAAAATAAATGTTAAGTTTAAGAAAAAAATCTTCAAATTATATACTTTAAGATTTATTTCTTATACTTTAAATTTATTTTAGTAAATATAAGAAATTAGGGTCACTCTACTTCGATGGAACTGGTCTCATAGCTCCAATAGTTATAATATAGATGATAGCTTTTCAAAATAAAATATAGTCAGTACTTACTCATTTTTAGAATTTCAGCAAGGACCTAAAGCTTTCATGGAATATATATTGTATTCGGTTTTGTTTTGGGAAAATATATAGTCATTTTATAGGTTTTTGACCTTTTGGATTGGTTTCTAACATTTATAGGAGTTTTGGATGTGTCAAAATTAAATTTTACAAACTACACAACACCCAAAGATAATGACACTTGTTTGAGTATATAGACTCATGATTTTCCCCATGAGTGTGGAGTTGAAGCCTTAATTTCATCTTGGAAGAAGGGTAACATCGTATTAGGGATGAGTACATACTTTACAAGCCTGGAACTATCTAATCAACTATATAAATAGGTCCAATAGGTGAAGTGGATCTTAGCTATCTCACCACACTAATCCATGCATTCATCTCGGGAGGGATCCATAGATATTTTCCATATGAGACGAGGGATTGATGATGAATAAACATACTCAAACCAAAAAATGACACTCTTTCTTGAGAGATATTTCAAGTAAATAGAATATAGGGAGCCCACACCATATTTATATACATGGGTTCTTACCCCATATCTATATTGAGGATAGGGGTGGGGAATAATGAGTAAATATAGGGGTGCATACATTTGGGCTAAACACTAGATAGAGAGAGAAGGGTGTGGGAGTTCCAAATGAATATATAAAATACATAACCACCCTCCCTCGGTTATTTTAACTGATCATAGGTATGTTAGGGATAACAAGTTGATGAATCCTAAGATATTTTATCAATGGAGTTGTTTTGTGCCATATGAGGAGAGGAAGGGGATGAGCGTGGGTGTTATATCAATTAGTTCACTATGCTTATCCATATAGAGATAAGGGCCCTACCACTTCTCAAATTGGTACCAAGTTTGAAATTTGGTCCACAATTCACTTTAGTGACCACAAATCAACTCTATGATGCTTGTTTGCTTCTTATTGAAATGAGATCCTCACTTTGTAGATAGAGGATTACTCCCTGAATGGGATTATTATCTTATAGAAAAAATGAGTCCATTGAAATGTGCCTCCTCCTTGAGGTGTTATCACACTACTAGGTTTTAAGTGAGTGTTTAAGAATAGTACCAAATGAATGACATCAAGTGAATCGAGATGATTGTTAATTCTTGGAAACAAGTTACTCCATATGAAGATCATCCCCTCACCGTTCCTCGGATCTAAAATCCCCTTTTAGGGAATGAAATTCATGATTCTCATACATGTATTTACTCATATTTATCTCATGGAGATATATCATTCCCTAATACTTCACACACGATGGTCCAGGATGCCTCAATGGCATAACTAACTCATTTTGGCTTGTTCTCAGAGAGATTTGGGTACAATGACAGAGTCAAGATATGATGATCATCAAGACACTCCTTGAGCTCCACATTTAACCTTTTAACATTATGAATACTTTTAAATTAATTTTCTTGAAAAGATGAAACCTAGGTCGAAGCATGTTTATGGTTCCTGGACACCTTTTTCCTCAAGTTTCTCCTCATGGAAATGGGTTTCCTCCTCTAGATAGGGGGATGAATCTTTAAATGAATATTGAGGATGAGTTACATGTTCTTGACCTCCATAATTCAATGAAACACTACAAATCAAATTTTATGATTGACAAAACTATTCTAAAATTTAATTCTACCCGCAGCTCAAAATTTAGGTCTTATTTTATTTTAAACTGAGAGGGGAAGCTGCATAGTTTTGAAGTACCTCAAGATGTATTTGATCCTTGAATCAATTTTGATTATTCCACCTTGTATATTATTTTAATATATTTTTAATTCCTATTTTTTTACATCCTAACATTTTTGAAACTCTTGGAATCGTTTGGAGAATTTAGCTTTCACCATTTTAGCTTTTATTCCCGTGTGCACGAAAACTTGGTCTTAAACAGATTGCTCCTAAATGAGAATTTATTTCCTAAATTTTCCTAAATTTCCTTATACATATTCAATGATCTCTAAAATAACCCTCATATGCTTTATATTTTCCATGAACACTTCTAAAGGGTGTTCAATTAGCTACATAATGGCACAAAAAAAAGCCTTTTAGGCCTTCGAAGGAAGTAGTCTCTCATCGAAGTTGAATGAGTTGATCAACCACCTTAGAAACTCTTCCCTCCACACTAAAACACATTGAATGATATTCTTAGTACTTTCCTCTAAGTTAGGGTAAATTTTTAACCTAAGGAAATGTTTTCCATAGGAAGGATGCACAATGACTGAGAAGCCTAATTATCAATTAAGGGCTTCGTTTCATGCTTCAAAATTTTGAATTTCCATACTAGTTATTTTGGTCTTTTTAAACCTAATAAAACACCCTCTAAGAGAGTTCAGTAAATATATTAATCATTTGGAGGTGATTTTGGGGAATATTTTAAGTGTTGGAGGTAATTTAGGAAGATTTAGGAAAGGTTTTCTCATTTAAGGACAATATGCTCAACAATGGGTTTTCTAGGTGCATGGAACAAACACTCTAATGGTGAAACCTGACTTCTCTGGGTGATTTTAGGATCTCTATAAGGATTTAGGAGGTAGTAAAATAGGTGGTGTAAATATATGTGAATCCTTTAAATGTTTGAAACATCAATTTTTATCGAAGGATTGAAGGTTTAATGAAGCATTTAAAAACAATGCGGCTACCCCTTTTGGTTCTAGATAAAAATGGGCCTAAATTTTTATATTCAAAAATAATCAAGTCTTAATAGTTGTTCCATTGATCTTAGAAGGTTTATTCCATTGATATTAGTAATTTTTCACTCATTTTTAGGAAAGTGAGTGAAATGTGAGACTCAAGGAGTGAGTTGTTATGCCCTTAATCATATATAGTATATCGGATGGAGATGTCAACATGTGGCACACATTCCCCGATTATTCATATGTTCTTATCATTATATATTTCAATAATATCTTTAGTAGGTCGGCCTCAATGGTTTCCATATCATAGGAAGGGTATATATAGGAGATAGTAGTGTGTAGTTAAGGATATATTGAACACTTGAGTCTTATTGTATGATTTGGAGGCTGCTCCTCGAAGTGGCTAAGATATTATACTTGGATATTGAGATCATTTATATAAATTTTTCTTTCCTTTGGTTTAATATTTCTTCGATGTTTTGATTTATCCAAGTAATTTCATTGCAATCGATATCAAAGCTACGATCCTGGGCCAACAAAAGGGAAAAAACCCTAATTTTTTGTTTCTACTATATCTTGTGAACCAGAGATAATTTGTTATAGGTTGTTTTACTAGAGTTGAAAATAATTCCATGTAAGTTTCCCTGAAAATTTCAGACTTTTTTCTTTGTTTTACAAAATTTATTGTAAATTTTGAATTTTTCATAAATTCACTCCCTAGGCTACAAATTGTGGAATTTTTCCAAGTTCTTTACATTTTTTAAAAGAAGATAAAAATTATTTTGAGTTTGTTCTTTAAGTTTTTTATATTTGGCCAAATTCCTATCAAAATCCCAAACCCTAAAATTTGACCTTGATCCCTAAATCCTACTATTTTGGGGCATCATGGCGGGGCCTTCCACGAGAGGAAAAAAGAATCCCATCACTCTAGGTAAAACTCTAGAAAAGGATGAGATAATAGTTGAGGATTTGGAGTCGGAGAGGTAATTATAGATTCTTCAAGGTTGGGTTTACCTCAACGAACCATAAGGTAAGCCAACTTGAGTTTGACCTGCGAAACATTGAGTCTAAGGTGACCAAAAAAGAAGATGCGAAACTACTAGAAAATGATTGGATGATTTTATGCATAAATTCACTACAAATATAATGGGTAATCATACTCCTATCAAACAAGGTGGATCTTGAGGTCAAAGTAATAGACAAATGAGCCATGGTGTATCTTCAAGTATGCCCAATCCAAATAGAAACACTCTATAGGCCTGTAACATGTTTTCGAAAGTGGATATGTGTAAGTTTGATGGAAAGGATATAATCAATTGGATTAACCTAATGGAGAATTTATTTTATCTACATCATATTCCATCAAGAAAAAAGGTGACCATGGCATCTTTGTATCTCAAACCTGACCAATTTGGCTGGTATCAATGGTTATGTGCTCAAAGGAAAATGAGTGGTCTCAATGTTACATGGACAGTATTCACGGAAGATTTGCAATTACACTATAGTTATAGTGTGTCAGAGAATTACTTCAGCCAGCTATCAAAGTTAAGATAGACAAAATCTATTAAGGATTGCATTCATCAATTCCAAAACCTTTCCTTGTGGATGGAAAATATTACTGAAAAGAATCTGAATGACCTATTTCTTGGGGGTCTTAAGGATCACATTGAGCATGAGGTGCGTATGTTTAATCCTCACAAGGTTTCTAATTCTATGATTATGAAATGTTGGGAAGAGGAAAATTTGCTTTCAATTAGGTGAAAATTTTTCACTAATATCAGAGATCGCAACACCTTTCCTCCAGCACTCCCTCGAATACTTAGATTGACACCTCAACAAATTGAAGAAAAGAGAGCAAAAGGGTTATGTTTTAACTGTGACAATAAATATGGACCATGACATAAATGTGTTGAAAATAAGTTGTTCTACATTGATGGGCCTAGTGAAGATGAAGAGAAGGAAGAAGATGAAGAGTCAGAGGTCATGGTCGAGCTAGAGGAGGAGTTAGGAGATCCCCAACCAATGATCTCATTCCATGAAATTTTAGGCATTAGGACCCTCCAAACCATCAAGGTGGTTGGATTCTTAAAGAAAGAGAGGGTCATAGTGTTCATTGACTCAGAAGTACTCACAAATTCATCAATCATAAGTTAGCAATGTGCCTTAAACTGTTTTATTTATCCATCTCCTAAATGTCAAGTAATGATTGTTGATGGAGGTATTGTTACTTGTTCTAGAAAATTCCATAACATTAAGCTCACCATGGGATATTACATACTAAATATCCCCATGTATGTCATTTCTATGGGAGGAGCAGACATTGTGTTAGGAGTTCAATGGCTTACCACCTTGGGAACCATTGAGATGAAATTCCAAGATTTGTTCATGTGATTTCAGTCTAAAGGAAGAAATTTTGAGCTAAGAGGCTTAAGAGAAAAGTCTCCACATCTAGTGAGCTCTCATCAGATGCACAAAATGCTAAAAAAGGTGCAGAGGGATTTGTGGCACAACTATTTTCATTGGAGGCACATCAGTCTAAGGAAATTATACCATCAGATATGCAAGTAGTGTTGGATGCACACTCTGTTGTGTTTGAAAATATGCCAAAGGGTTTACCTCCAAAGAGAGATCATGATCATGTTATTTAGTTAGTACCAGGGAGCCAACCACCCAACATCATACCTTATAGGTACCCATATGTGCAAAAGAGTGAGATCGAAAATATTGTATAAGATATTTTGGAAGTGGGAATCATCCATCTTAGTCAAATTGCTTATTCTTCTCCAGTAGTGATGGTGTGTAAGAAAGATTACATGTGGCACATGTGTCCCGATTATAGAGAACTTAATAAGTACACAGTCAAAGATAAGTTTCCTATTCCAGTAATTAATGATTTACTTGATGAGTTGCATGGTGTTGTTTACTTTACAAATCTTGATCTTCGTTTGTGATACCACCAAATTAGAATCAAGGATGAGGATGTTCGTAAAATTGTCTTTCAGACACATGAAGGCCATTATGAATTCTTGGTAATTTTTGGACTCACAAATGCACCTTCTACATTTCAACATTTCATAAATTCTATTTTTAAGCCATTCCTGTAGAAGTTTGTTTTTTTGTTATTTGATGATATATTAATCTATAGTAAACATGGGAGGAAAATTTTCATCATGTCAATAAGGTTTTAGAAACCCTTGAGCAACATCAACTTTATACAAAGCCCTCTAAGTTTTCTTTTGGAGTCAAGGAGGTTGAATATTTGGGTCACATTATCTCTCATGAAGGTGTTAAATTGGATCCTAATAAGATCAAGGCCATGAGGGAGTCGAAGGTTCCAAAAACCCTAAATAATCTACGAGGATTTTTAAGGTGTATAGGATATTATCATAGATTTGCAAGGTATTATGGAAGTATATGAGCACCTCTTGCAGTTTTATTAAATAAGGACTCTTTCCATTGGAATGAGGATGCTACCAAATCATTTGAGAAGGTAAAGGAGCCCATGTGCACCACTCCAAAGATTGGCTATGCCATATTTTTCTAAAACATTCATTGTTGAATGTGATACATTAGGGTCTAGTGTGGGGGCAATTCTCATGTAAGAAGGTCATCTTATTATGTTTTTGATCTTTCAATTCAAAGGTAAGAATTTTTCAAAGACAACTTATGAGAAGGAAATGCTATTCATACTTCATGCACATGTAAAGCAATGGCAACCATATCTCATAGGAAGACACTTTAAAGTGAAGACAAATCATTATAGTTTGAAATACTTCTTGGATCAGCGCTTATCATCTGAAGAACAATGAAAATGGGTGTCAAATATGTTGGTATAATATTTTGATATTATCTACAAGAAATGGAAGGAGAATGTAGTCATGGATGCTGTCTATGCAGAAAGGTGAATCGGTTGTAATATTGTTATGTTCCATGTCCATCTTACAAGAAGATTGGGTAGAGGAGGCAAGGTCAAGTGGAGAATTGACCCAACTACACAACAACCTCATTCATAATATCCATAATGATCCAAGCATGCCTAAAAATTTTTATGGAAATGGGATGTTTTATGGTATAAAGATAGATTATACATATGCAAGAACTCCACCCTTAAAAATAGGGTTCTATCGATCTTCATGCTTCTCTAGTAGGGGGCACTCTGGATTCTTAAATACTTATCATCGAATCAAACAATATTTATTTTGGGAAGGGCTCAAAGGGGATGTCCAAAAATTTGTGGCTGAATGCATGGTTTGTCAGTAAAATAAGGGTGAAACAATTTGGTCCCCATGTCTTCTATAACCTCTATTTATTCCTAGTCAGTGGTGAGAAGAGGTTTCCATGGACTTTATCACAGGATTGCCTAAATCTGAAGGAAAAAATGTCATCATGGTTGTGGTGGATAGACTCACCAAATATGCTCATTTTTTTCCTTGTCACACCCATTTTCTGCGAGCACAGTATCAAAAACCTCCATGGACATAGTTCAAAAGCCACATGGGACACCGAAGCTTATAATAAGTGATCGAACCCTATATTTACTAGTAATTTTTTGACTGGTTTATTCTTATGTTTTGGTACTCGGTTAGCTTGTATCTCTTCTTGTTATCCCCAATTTGATGGGTAAACAGAAGTTGTAAATAAGTTTTGGAAGGATATCTCTATTACTTCACGTGAAATGGGTTCAATGGCTGCCACTTACAGAATGGTGGTATAAAACTTCCTTCCATAGTTCATCCAAAATGTATCCTTTTTTGGCACTCTATGGGTACCACCCACCATCCATCACATCATCGTTGAGAGGACAACCAAGGGTTAGAGAAATGGAATAACACATCTAGCATCAATAAGAGGTCCTCTCTAGTCTCAGGGATAACTTGGCCATGACACAAAACCGCATGAAGTAACAGGCTGATCAACATCGCACTGAAAGGCATTTTGAAGTCGGTGATAGGGTTTTTGTGTATTTACAACCATATAAAAAAATGTCTTTAGAACAACAATAGAAGGATAAAAACTTTCACCTAAGTATTATGGCCCTTATCAAGTATTGCAGAAGATTAGTACTGTAGCATACAAATTAGAACTTTTGCAAACAACCAGAATACATCCAGTCTTTCATGTTTCTTTCTTGAAGAAATTAATTAGATAGAGGGTACTAACCCAAACAATGTTACTTGGGTTTGATGAGGAGGGGAGAGTCATCTTGGAACCTGGATGCATCTTTCAAACATGAAATAAAATATTGAGAACATGAGTTATTACGAGTACCTGATCAAGTGGAATAATATGGAAAATGAAGATGCAACATGGGAGGATATAACATTCTTGCGGCAAGAGTACCAGGAGCTTCTCAACATTGGGTAAAATGTTTCTTTAAAGGGGAAGGACATGTTATGCTCTTAATCATATGTAGTGTATAATATGGAGATGTCGACATGTGGCACACATTCCCTTGGTTATTCATATGTTTTTATCATTATATATTTCATTGATATCATTAGTAGGTCAGCCTCAGTGGTGGCCATAGCATAGTAATGGTATATATAGGAGATAGTAGTGTGTAGTTAAGGAGATATTGAACACTTGAGTCTTATTGTATGGTTTGGAGGTTTCCCCCTCGAAGTGGATAAGATATTATACTTGTATATTGAGATCATTTATCTACATTTTGTTATCCTTTGGTTTTATATTGTTGTTTATGTTCTAATTTATCCAAGTAATTTCATTGCATGAGTTCATGATCTCCATATCTTGATTCTTCCATTATGTCCATACCTTCTTCGAGGAACAATCCAAGATGAGCTATTCCAAGCTACCAAGGCATCCAAGACCATCATATATGAAGGAATGATAAATCCTATAAGGATACTTTTACACACATATTAAAACTTTAGTTTCTTTGTTCCTCTCTACTAAAGGTTTAAAAATCATTCTCGTCATAAAAATCTCTTTCTACATGGGAACACCAAAAATTCTCACAATACATTTCTAAGACTAAGCCTTATGGTAGAACAAAGATTCATAATAGGGTTTTATCAAAAATTAGAGTCTTGGAGTATTCTAAATTAATGTATACATGCTTCAAAACTTCCTAAACATCATCCACACATTGGCTCAAGGAGAGAGGTAGTTTACCCTATTTGAGTCATATGAACTTAATTATGATGATGTGATGAGATTTAGGGATTATTTGGTCTCAATAACATCATGCACAATAAATAAAATGTGATTTTATGATGCGTTTTTGGGTTTTATGGACTGTAAATACATCATTATCTAAAATATTTAGTTATATAAGTGAAGAAGCCTCATATAAAGATGGATTTTGTATCCTTGTAAGGTACACTGGGATAAGAAGTGAGAAGAACTTAATGAATGGACCACTAAGATCAATGAATAATTCCCTCTTTCACTTGAACCAATCCATGAAACACTTCCATTCCTTTCGACCCTCTTACACTTGATGAGAACTTGAAACAATTACCCGCACAATACAACCATGATGATCCTTCCACCTAGGAAACACAGTGACTAATGAAATGTGAGACCAAAAACCTTTTGACCTTGAGATGGGTGAAGGTAGGATATTGAATGAATAATTATTCATTATTTTGATCAACCCATCTAATGAGATGAGAAACACTTTGAGACCAAAATTGGGAACCGAGAAGACTTCCTTCCGCCCGAGTCACAATTCAACTTCCAATCCTTCGTAAGCATGAATTTTTCCTTACCATTCCTATGAGGAAAGATCCATAGATATTCTCACCACATAGTCATAGGTGGATATTTGAAAATTTTGAGAAGTACCTCTTAGAATGGGGACTTTCATAAATAGACTATTTACCAAGGGTGAGGATCTCATGACGATAGGGCCAAATTACATGAGTTGAAAACACCTTTCTAACACCCTAGGATGTGTTTTTTGTGTCCCCCATGTCACATTTAAATATCAATGGAATAATTCCCAAAATTCATTTCTTCCTTAAACTCAAAATTTAGGACCTATTCCTTATTAAACTAAGAGGGGCAACTAAAGAAGTTTGAAATATATCAAAAAGTAATTAAGCCTTAGATAAAATTTGATATTCCTACCTTATAGAGGATTCTAATATATTTATGATTCATGTTTGTTTTCCTCTTAACTCATTCAAGAACTCCCATAATCTTGTAGGAAGACAACATTCATTATTGAAGCTCTCATTCCCTACACCCTGAATACTGTTGTTGAACAGATGCATCCTGAATGAGATTTTATTTCCCAAAGTTTCCTAAATTGATTCAAAAACCTTAAATTCTCTCCAAAATAACCTTCATATTCTTTTTTTAATTTCCATGAATATTCCCTGTGGGGTGTTTACCATTTGCAAAATGGCCAAAAATGGTCTTTTTAAGCCTTCGAAGGAAGTTGTCTTTCACTGAATCTTACTAAATTAATTTATCACCTCGATTAATTATCCTTGTGCACTAAAATAAACTTGAAAACCTTTTTATGTCTTTCCTATGAGCTAGGGTTAAGGTTGAATTGAACGTAGGTTAAATAGAGGAAGGATGCATAGTGAATGGGAATCCTAATTTTCAATTAGGGGCTTAGTTATCATGCTTAATATTTTCAATTTTTCATGCTAGATATTTTACATGAAAATAGTGAATTTGGACTCAATTGTACCCCCTAATTATATCATGCATTACATAGTTATTTTATTGGTTCAATAAGAGAAGAAATATTGATTAAATTGAGCCATGTGAAACTTATTAGAACTATATGATTTGATTTTTACTTCATCTAGGACTAATTAAAAATATAGGCATGAATCAATCAGTCAATTTGATTGAAATTGAATCTATACAATTTTTGATGCATGAGTATCACGAGGGAATTGAATTTATTACATAATTTTTACTATATTAGTTAAGTACATGGGCACACACAAGGATGGTGAGAAGGATAATGGAGAAAGGAACTTGTGCAACAAAAAAGTTGGGTGATGGTGACGATTATGCAGGGCTTTCACGAATGCTTTGTGCAATAGTTGAATTATATAATGCACATTGATTACAAAAGTGAAAGAACACAATGTGTGCACAAAGTGAGTTGAGTCTACCATTTGAGGGACCGGAGTGGCGGGTAGAGAGACGAGTTGAGTCGCATGGAACAAGTGAAAATTTTCAAGGGTCATGAAGAAACACTATTGTAATATCTTTAGGATTTTTGTTGGTTTTGTAAAAGTCCCAAAATGGTAGTATTTGTAGATATCACCAAGGATTCTCAAATTAATACAAATATGTACACGTGTTTAGATTTTTATGTATTATAAGATATTTCATGATTCCATATATATGAGCACCAATTATTTCCTTTGAGAATTGTGAGGTTTGTAAAATCTAATTTTGACACATATAACACTCCTACAAATGTCAGTAAACAATCTAAAATGCCCCAAAACCTAAACAATGACTATATTATTTCCCAAAATAGACATCGATTGTAGAATTTAAACCCTAAAATCTTTAGGCTGAATGTTGAAATCCTAAAAATACCTATGTACTGATCAAATTAGATTATAAAAACTATCTCCTAAACCGTGACTCGTGAAGCTATGTGAATAGTTCTATAAGGTGCGAGATTGACCCTAATTTATTATATTTACTAAAATATATTTAAATTATAATAAATAATAATAAATGAAAAACTTGAACATTTATTTCAATAAATAGAAGGTTTCACAAACACATATATTCCCGTACACTAAGGAAGCGTGTGTGCATTAAAATGTGTACGTGTTATAACAAATACATGTTTTAACCCATACACGTTCCTTTAATTATGCACACAAACCAATATTTTCTAGGATTTAGATTGCTTTGGTTTCCAGGCACCTAAGCCTTGGACCTATTACAACACAGCAACCTGCGTGTTTTTGACAAAAAATGCAAAAACTCACCTTTCACCATGATAAATCCTACAAAATGATTGCAATATTTCTTTAAAATTTGCCTACAATGTCAAAAAACTATCCTCTTTCTAAATATATATTTTTTTATATTTTTTTACTATTGTAAGGTTTCCATTTATATTTATTTCAAACTATGTCTTTTATACCTCTATTTTTATTGATTGTAAATGCTTATCTTTTGTCATGTATCTTTTGTTTCTTGGTCCAAATTGAAAAAAATTATATAGTCCCAAACTAGGACTAATTCTATATATATTCAAAAAAATCTAATTTTTGATATTTTTTTAGGTTATTGGGGGAACAGTCGCTTATATCTGTTATTTTTTAATTTTCAAAATCTTTGTACTTGAAAATCATAAAATAAAAAAATACTCACTAAAAAAATGTATGTATATATATATATATATATATATATATATATATATATATATATATATATATATATATATATATATATCCCAAACTAGATGTTCCTATCTATCTTTCTACCAAATGGTTTTCAAAAATACTAAATAGTGCTAAAAATGGGGGCATGATTGATTGTCTACTATGTTTTTTTACAAAAACAGGAGAACCTATTGAAATTTTAGATATTTAACCCACTTACACTTAACCATTTTTTTAAAAAGGTAGTTTAGAAACTATACTCAAAATTCTACAATTCATTTTCTTATAACATCTTCAAATTTTGAGTGTATCTATCTCAAATAACTCATAAAATTTTAAGTTTTTTATTTTTTAGAAAAAAGTGTCCACTTAAGACCCCCTTTAGGCCCCCCATTTCCATGAACCTACCCCAAAGTGAAAAACTAAGTTTTGTGTTGCGAGGTTCTTTGACATAGATAGCAATGTCATTGTTTACCAAAGCAGATCCGCTAAAAAAAGAATGCCGTTGAAAGTTATCATGAGGCCACTAAAATTTTGGTGAGGTTGTTTCTAGGTAGGACGAATCTACCAAAAGCAAGGTCATTTATCATATAGAGTGAGGCCTTTGAAATTATTTCAAGGCCTCTAATGGACTAGGTGAAACCCGGTGGACAAAATGGTGAATATTTTGTTTTGTAAATTTACTTTGATTTTTTCTCCCAGGATACCTCTGTGTATGAAAATTTTCTCTCTTCAATCAAGCACAATCTATTTTCCATGTTAAAAGTGATAAAAAAGTACATTCAAACCAAAAAAAAAAACATTAAGTACTCATGGTTTCATCAAAAGGTGTGTATAAAAGCATGTAAGTAAAATATTTTGACAAAACAAAAGTGAAATACTCATAATAATGTTGAAAATAGTAACCGAATCTGAAGAAAAATGACAGAATAACAAAAACATAGAAAAATCACAGGTCTTTTTAATAAAGCGAGGCCATTGTAAGATGGTTCGAATCAGCCATTACAGTCGAGGTCACAGAGAATAGTGTGAAACCACCAATAGACGTAAAGTTACCACAATAGACCAAAAAACAATAATATGTCAAGACTTCCACCAAATACGTCGAGGCCTTTGAAGCGAGTGATATAGAATAGAAAAAAACACGGGGTGAGGGTGTCATGAGAAGAAGTGATGTCATTGGATATAAAAGAAAGGTTATTGTTTACCAAGATGAGACTGTTAAAATCTTCAAAACTCAAATATGGGCTAAAATGTCAAAAATCAAGGATTTTGCTTGGCAAGATCAAATTTTGAAAGCACTTAGCCTCTTTGTTACCTGCAAACAACACTCAAAACTACCAAATACCAACAAAGATCAACAAGAACATGGAAATTTACAAAAAAAAATCAAATAACTTGAAGGGAAAATGCATGTAAAACTAAATAGTAAATGTGCATGAGACAAAGGGGTGTCCCAGAGTAGCATGCCATATTTATGCACATTAAGGAATTTAGACAAAATTAAACAAAGGACTTAACACCAAGTAAATATTAGCCTACTATAAAGCTTATCCTACTATACTTCCTTAAACAAATCTATTAAGCTAAAGCAATGGAAAGGAAATTAACTCAACTTACACAAATATTAAAAACAAGAATGCAAACCTCCCTTTGTTGTGTGGATGTGTTTTTGATATGTGGGTATTTCTTACAAGTCAAACACAAGCCACGAATGATTAAGGATCTTGATAAAGGAAGAGATATCCTCAAAATGGCATAAAATCCATGTTTGAATATTCTCTTACTACTTTAACAAGTGGGAGTTTTCTCAATTTGGAAAGCCTTCCAATATTATAAATGCTCTTATGAGAAATGAGTATGAATGTCTTACAAGGACATGGTGTGTTTTGGTAAGGAGGTACTAGGTTGCTTTTATATCTTTCCATTTTGAGAAAAGAACTTCTAGTGAATGTGGGATAATGGAGATGTAGAATTAAGAGTGGATAAGCATGATTAGAAGTGATTAATTAGGATTAATGACCCATGGGAGTTAGAGGAGGTTTAATTAATCAATTAGGAGTCATTTAGAAGATATGTGGAGGGAAATTGGTGAAATTAGGGGGTTTGAGAGTGGGATTTAACTAATAAGAGGGTTTATTAATTAAATATAAGATTGTGAAAGGGGATTATTAATTAATTTAAATGAAATTTTAATTAATGAAGAAACATTAATTGGCATCCAAGATGGGGAAAATTATCTAATTAGCAAAATGTTGCTAATTATAGTATGACGATGGGAAGAAGAGTAATTAGTGAAATTTTACTATTAAAATTACGTTGCGAAAATTAGGTGTCTATAACTAGAATTTATAACATTATTTCATAACCAAGGAGCTTCCAAACTGTTTGGACAAGGTAAGAGAATTTTGGAAACATAAGATTCATGGGTTGATGTTTTGGAGAACACTATGATTCTATGTGAAAGTGAAGTCATGATGTGAACATGCACTTTTGATTTCATGTGCGGGATGTCAATTTCTTCTAGGACTATGTATCCGGGGTCTTCATCTTCTAGATCTCTTCCTACATGATAGTATATTTTCCTCTCTCATTAAGAAATCACTTCTTTTGTAAAAGTGACTTGGTTCACTTAAGTGATTTCTATTTCTTTTTTGAGGTTGCACATTTTCTATTTTCATCTTATTCACTTAAGTGACTTTATATTCCTCTATTGTAAAATTGTTTTTCTTAAAATAAGGAACAATAACTTATTTTAAATTCATAATATGAAAAGTCACATAGGATATGAAGAGTTGTGTAAAGAGACTATAGATTGGGATGGATTCTCCAATAAAGTACCCAATGGAGAATATTCAAACCCCAAAGAGAACACCTGAAATTCCTGATTTATTACAGCCAACTGGTTGAAGAAAATAATGTAATTTTATTCAGATATGAAATTACCCTAGAAATGGTGAGCTGATCTAGAGATCAATAACCCTCAAATCTGATCTAAACTTAATCAAATCTTTGCCAAAATAACCAGAATTAATCATGCATGTATGAATACCAAAATATATAATTTTTGGACCAAAATAAGAGCTGGAATTTTATTAAAAATCTGCAAAAGTACAACTTACAAAAATGGCTGGAAAGAAGGTTTTCCAAGCCCAGATCAACTGAAACCAAGCTGAAATTGGCCTCCAAAATTATGGCAAGGCTGATGGTGATCAGATCCGAACATTTTTTCCCTAGGATGATCATATTTCACCCACAAGGGGGTCGCTACCTGGAACAAGGTTGGAAATGAAGGTATAAATCAGCCAAAACACCCTTGTCTTCAAACCCTAGTTGGAGATGCCTCAAATCTGCAATATGGGGTCTTCAATCACTTCTAAAATATTGAATTTATCCTTGAAATCTTAATAAAAACTCCTAAAATGGAGGATCTTCACACAAAGGATGAAGATTTTTCATTCTTTAACCTTGGAAAGAGAGGTTTTTCATCCTTCGATGTAGAAATAGAAGAGAAATCAACCCAAACCAAAAATCAGATATCAAAATAGCCAAAAGATGTCCTCTGCCAAGTGTGGAAACCTCCTTTTATGGTTGGAAGTGGCACATGGACCCATGCAAAAGTCCCAAATGGTTCACTCCACTTGAAGGGAGTCATTTTTATTTTTATTTATATTTTTATTTCCCTTTTGTTTTATCCCCATATGGGTCACATTTTCTCTTTAGGGAAAATAAAAATAAAGTGTACATTTATTTTATTACTTTATCACTAATAAAATAATTAAAGTGCTTATAATAAAAATTATTATGCACTAAAATTAGTATATTAGGATTAGTTTCCCTTATTTTCTACACCTTAGCCGTCGTGAACAAAAGAATAGGCTAAGGGTCTTCGACCTATTTTTTTAGAAGGAGATATTACAATCCTCCCCAAATTGATTTCCCTCAAGAAATTACAAAATTGGATGCTCGAAATTTCTGCACCTTCCACGTGGCATCCTCAAGGGGTAAACCTTTCCACCTAACCAAATATTCCCTTATTCCTCAACTTCCTTTCATAAACATCCATTATGGCTTCCAATTTTAAAACCAATTTGCCTTCATCATCAATATGGGGCAGCTCAATAGAAGAAGTGATGGGATAACCTAAGTCAATTTTTCTTTTTGTATCAAGATTTTATTTTCTTCTAACATGTTAGCAAGGATCACCACTTTGATACCATTGTAATGTCCTTAATGGAGAATATTAAAGCACCAAATAGAACATCTGAAATGAATGATTTATTACACCAACTAGTTGAAGCAAATAAGGTAATTTTATTTATATTTGAAATTACCCTAGAAATGGAGAGCAAATCTAGAGATCAATATCCCTAAAATATGAATGTAAACTTAATCAAATCTTTTCCAAAATAACTCGAATTTAAACTTTATGTATGAATACCAAAATATATAATTTTGGACCCAAAATAGGAGTTGTAATTTCATTAACAATCTACGAAGTACATCTTACAAAAATGGTTGGAAAGAAGGTTTTCCAAGCACTGAGATCAACTGAAACCAAGCTGAAATTGGCCTCCAAACTTATGGCAAGGCTAATGGTGATGAGATTTGGAGCAGTGCGTTCCCTAGGATGATCATATTTCACCCACAATGGGGTTTTTACCTTGTAACAAGCCGGAAATAAAGGCATATTTTAGCCAAAACACCCATGTCGTCAACTCTTATCCTGGAGATGCCTCAAATATGCAATATGGGGTCTTCAATCACTACTAAAATACTAAATTTATCCTTGAAATGTTAATAGAAACTCCTAAAATGGAGGATCTTCACACAAAGGATGATAAATTTTATTTCTTCAACTTCAGCAAGAGAGTGTTTTCATCCTCTAACGCAAATACACCAAAGGCTTTTTGTCCTTTGATCTAGAAATGGAAGAGAAATCAGCCCAAACCAAAAATAAGATATCAAAATAGCCAAAAGATGTCCTCTCCCAAGTGTGGTGACCTCCTTTTATGGTTAGAAGTGGCACATGGACCCATGTAAAATTCTCAAATGGTTCTCTTCACTTGGAGGGAGTCATTTTTATTTTATATTTTTATTTCCTTTTTGTTTTATCTCCATATCAATTGTATTTTCCCTTTAAGGGAAATAAAAATAAAGTGTACATTTATTTTATTACTTTATCACTAATAAAATAATTAAAGTGCTTATAATAAAAATTACTATGCACTAAAATTAATTTATTAGGATTAATTTCCCTTATTTTCTAGGCTAAGGGTCTTTGACTGTTATTTTTAGAAGGGGATATTACATATTCATTTTACAAGGGATCATTTTTGCTCCCTCAAACATGGTTTGTTCCTCCACATCTTGCACAAATACTTTCTTCGTTTCTCTCTTTTCTTCATCCATTCGTAAAGGAATTTTGTAAGGAAAACTAGAACATTGTGCCTATTTGAATGAAATAAAAATTAGTGGTTGAATTTTATGTCCATTTTTTCTAGTCTCGTGATCCTTATTTATTTGTGTGTTTGGTTGTTTCCTCTTATTGAGATAGAATATTTCTATGAGTTATTGGTTAATTGATTCGCAATACCCTTTTGAGTCTAACTCTCTCCTCTTTTTCCCACTAATTCCCTACATTTCTCTCCTCTCACACTTCCAAATTATGCTTGGAAATCAAGACACCGAGAAGGGGTGACTCGGTGTAAATTCAACAATTGAAGAATAATTCAAACCAATTTAATTTGTTTTAACTTGTTAAGAACAAGAAACTCCATAGTTCACATGCAATCAACAAGCACAACACATAGGAAGACATAATTTTTAAGTGGGAAACCCAATATGGAAGAAAACCCACTAAACCAATGCACTATGTTGGACTAATTGTCCAATGGAAGGTTACAAAGGTTACAAGTTTTGTGAGCACCCACTCTACGTGAAGCACCAACTTCAATATGTGATCAAGCACCTACTTGACTCTTCTACAAGCTACAACTTGCATGAAATCACCCACTTTCAAATTTTCTAAGCTCCTACTTAAACTTAAATTCAAATTTTTAGCGAGTCACTTGACATGGTTTCTAAGACAATAGATAGTGATCCTAAATTAGCTCATACACCTTCATACAACATCCACTATTTTCAATACATTATCACCTCTTTCACCTTTTCAACCTTACACACTCATCTCTCACATACATCAACAATATTTTTCATACACAAAGATGAGCTTTTATAAAACAAGAGAGACTCCCTCACATGAATTTTTCACTTCCACACCAATGTCTCTTCACCTAGCTACCTTTTCAACTCGTAGAAGGAGATAAAAGGAATTCATATAAAGCTGTCATTTATTAATTATTAACTCGACTATGATTGCGGTTTCAAGTTCAAACCTTTTAGGGTATTGTCTAGGGATAATTTTAGTGGTGAAAATTTGTAATATGGCGAATATTCCATTTTAGGAAAATTTGAAAAGGTGAATTTTTTGGCGCGGGTTAGTGACCTGTTTACCTAAAAATTAGATTTTAATTTTTTTTAGGGAACGGCTTCTTTTGCGCTTGAAATATATCCCCTATATAATCCTAGATTATTCACCAGGTAGAACACTTCTACTTCACTCATACCACACGGGGCATATCTATTATCAAGTACAGTAAACTTGTGAAGCAATAGAGGCTAGTACACAAAGTGTAGTTTTATAGATATTCATCAAATTTGCAGTCAGGTGACAAGTATTATTCTCAGATGCACGATAATAAAGTTACACTGACACGCGACAAGGAGAGTTTATTGGCACACAACAAGGGGATTTTGTTGACGTGCGATAGGAGGGCGGAGGCTATAGACGTGTGAAAGAGAGTTTGTTGATGCATGAGAAAGAGAGTTTGTTGACACGTGACAAGAGGGCGGAGGCTACAGGACGTGCATGGTAAGAAGATTTGTTGTCATTCGTTAGTAAGGTTGTTGATGCGCACGACAAGAAACTTCTTTTCCCACATCAATAACCTCCATCGACACATGACAACAAATCTCTGTCACACGCTCTGCAACCTTCTGTCAAGAAAAACATTTGCACACAAACCCCAAAAAATTCACCTTTTAGTGAAACCGGTTCGGGGATATTCGCCAGGTATTTTCCACCTCCAATTTTCAAGAGGTCTATTAAAATGAACCCTGGTATTGTCGGATTCTCTTATTCACATAATGACTATAGAAGGCTTCTCAACTCCATATCATACGATTTCAACTATTAAGATTCTATTTCGACTTACGCACATTGTTTTGTAGTTGTCATATTTGAACCGACTCATTCTTTGGCGAGTGAACTAATTTTAGGCACATGTTGGGCTTGAATCTAGGTGTCACCATCATACACAAACGTTACTTAAGCCTCCCACATTCTTTATAACATATGTACAACCTCCTTATTCACCATTTTATCTTTAAACTTCATTAGAGGACATATGATATCATTAGGTATTTGTGTTAGCGAGCACAGACCACGATCATGACAAAAGGGAGGACTTATAACCTCACATTAAGTTATGAACTTAGAAGCATTAGACGTGTAGGAGACATTGGTTATATTCTTGGATATTCTTTACAAGCTACGGTGAACAGATCCTCAACATGTTTCTTATCTTGGAAGGGCGATTTGAGAAAAATTATCATCTACAACAATCAAGAGGACAGGGCACCACTATTCTTCTTAATGAAACATGCACCGAGGCAAGGTATACATTGTTTTACGAGTATAGATATACATCTTCAAGGATTTAACAAACCCACACTTTATCAACCAAGCATAACTTCAAGGACATATTTCATAAAGGATAAGGACTTTTAAAACTTCTTAGGTCCATGTATTGTCGGATATCATGCCAACAAGGTCAGACTTGCTTGATCTTCAAGACTTACCTCGCTTATGATTTTATGACTCAAAACCATAGTTAGATATTTGAAGTCTTTCAACACTTTACTCTTCATTTTTATTTCGATAAAATTGTAGGAATACTTCATCAAATGTTATTACTACAAGATCAGACCTTCTTTTGCATTTTTTTATAAGATAACTTCATGATTTAAGGTAAAAATCACAGTCCTTCTTGACTGTCACATGAGACCAGACCCAGTCTTCAAAAAAAGAGATGGTATACTTAGGTAAACCTTTGTCCATATCATCTAAGGAAATTTTTTGAGAATATCATTTCCTTAATAAACTTACCACACCAAATAAAATCACCAAATTAAGGAATATGATCATGAAAATCAAACATTTCTAGGACTATGTGTGATGGTTCTTAAGGCAACAAGATCCAATCTTAACTTGGAGACTCCTTATCATGATACCTTCCCTCACATAACCTACCATAATATAAATAATTCAAGAATAACCTATACACCATCTCCAACAACTTGTATGCAAGGGTTGTGAAAATAAATACACACTTGTGGAACTCAAATTCTCGAGTCTTCTTGACAAGACATATAGGACATATGAAGACCAGTAAGACTTAGACTTAAAAACTCTTCACCAAAGAAAACTATGGGCTCTATCAAGTCACATTGAACATGTAGCAAGAATTCATACCCATTTCTTACCTCAACGTAAATATTATATACAAAAATTTCTTCAAACACCATGATTGGTTTACCTTGAGTGTCCTTTTAGCGGTAGGAGATAGAGTTTGACAAGAATCACACAAAACATTCAAATAAATTTCTGTCATATTTTGTAAGCATGAAGTACATTACTTGAGCCGACTTCCACAACCATAAATTCATCTTGGAACCTTTTGAATAGGGTTGTGTAGCTAAAAACTTTATATCATTAAAAAAATTATATCATCTGAAGAAGGAGTCTTCTACAACCATCGGTGGTTGTATAAACTTGTGCAATTGTTATAGAGACTAAAAACCTCATTTATTTTCCATTGCTTTAAGATGAGGGTTTGGTGAGGGTTTGAATATTGATAGAAAAATGAAGAGAACTTTTTGTTATTCCACCTTTTGACCTCAATTTTTTCTAAAAGTTTTATCTTTGAATGCTCTTTAAAAATCCTCTAATGATTTATCTCGAAGAAGTGATCCGAAAATAATCAAGTTATTACTACCTGATCTTGGACCCTTATAGGCTTTAATTATTTGTCGATAATTTACTCCTTTTAAGTAATCAATTTAAAATAATGCAAGACAATAATGACAATTGCACAAAGATTGATTACGGAGTTCGACAATTGCCTACGCCTCCGGGTTCATGGTCAAACCGTTCTACTAGTCAAAACTTGTAAGTTATAATAGTACTTTCACAAGAAAACCTAATGGAAATTTTACTTGCCTATCAATACACTAGTTCTTGAAAAACTTCCCATGATCGATCGAATTGTTCTTCAACTTCACGATGCACAATCTCCTTCGGCTTGATCGGCCTTCCGACACTATCAATGCAAAGCTAGCACTCCATTCGACAATCCAGATTTACAAGTAATTGGTGTGGCTCAATGGGCCTATTGGGTAGTTTATAATTTACTCCGAGGGGATAATTTTAGCGGCGAATATTCGTAATATGGCGAAAATTTCATTTTATGAAAATTTGAAAAGGCGAATTATTCGGAGTGGGTCGGTGTCCTGTTCACCTAAAATATATAGTATATTTTTTCTGGGGGGTCGGCTTCGCCTTCATTTGAAAACATCTCCTATAAAAACCTAGCTGATTCAGGGTAGTATACCTCAAGTAGCTTAACAAATTACCAATACTGTGAAATTTTAACTCGCATACCCTTAAGCACCAGAGATTCAGATTACTGTTAGCCTGTGATTGTTGACGCGCGACAACAGCTGTACTGACGCGCGACAGAGGAAGTGTTGACGCGCGACTTGGGCAGTGTTGACGCGTGACAGAGGAAGTGTTGATGCGTGACAGAGGAAGTGTTGACGCGCGACTTGGGCAGTGGTGACGCGCGACAGAGGAAGTGTTGACGCGCGACATGGGCAGTGGTGACGCGCGACATGGGCAGTGGTGACGCGTGACATGGGCAGTGGTGACGCGTGACATGGGTAGTGGTGACGCGTGACATGGGCAGTGGTGACGCGCGACAGAGGAGGTATTGACGCGCGACATGGGCAGTGGTGACGCACGACATGGGCAGTGGTGACGCGCGACATGGGTAGTGGTGACGCGCGACAGAGGAGGTATTGACGCGCGACAAGGGCAGTGTTGACGCGCGACAGTATATTCAGACAGTGGACGTGCGACAGGAAATGGGTTGTTGACGTGAGACAAGTGCAGAGTTGACACGTGACAAAGACCTCAGACATGGAGATTTTTGATGAGAAAGCAGAGGTCAGAGGCTGCAGACGCACGGACAAAGACCCTCGGTGACGCACGCCACGCACCTCAGTGATGCGCGTCAACAAGGTTGTTGACACGCGTCACTAAGGTCTATTGATGTGCGACAGCAAAATCTCTTGTCGCGTCTGCAGCCTTCTGTCGCGCCACTTGACAATCAGGTGAAATTTTTTCATACAACCCCCAAAAAATTTGCCTTCCCGCGAAACCAGTTCCGGGGATATTCGCCAGGTATTCTCCACCTCCGATTTCCAAGAGGTCTCTTAAAATGAACCTTGATTTACTCCCAATCACAACTATTTCATCTACTATTGCCTAAAAAAATAGGCCAATAGACAATACTTGTGGACACATCCCACAAATAAGCTTAACAAATAATAAGCTCGTTGGACTAATGTGTGTCCGTTGCATGGGTGTGTTTGTGTTTCCATTACAAAGAAATAGGTACCCTATTTATACATTTTTAGGGCCCAAAAATAATGGATTTAACTTCATCCTTAGGCTAATATTAGCCTTACCCGTACATAGAAATTGGGATAAAATTTCCAAATTGACGGATTGCATAGGAAATCCCAATTTGGGCGGCATTTGCATTTTTAATGGGATAAAATCCCCATTGAGCGGCTAAGGTAAGTGGTTATATCCCACATTTTGAGGTGGGATAATGTTTAAGGATTTAAATAGCCTTCCTCCATGCCAATGAAGTGGTCAAAAGACCACGTTAGGCTTAACCGCCCCCATCTCAACCGCTTCATCCTCCATCCTTCCACATGGAAACATCCACACATGGGTTAATGCCCCCTAACAACCGCTTCACCACCTTCCACATGGTCAAAGCATATGCATTTGGTTTGGCGGTTTATACTAATGTTTAAACATTAATATATATATGTGGCATTTGGAAAGTGGACTTACCAAGATAATATAATTTCAACCCATACAATGTGGCATAGAAATAATTAACTCGGTAAATAGCATATAGCCCACTTGTTGTCTCCCGATAGGAAAATCAAGTGAATTCGACGAGTGGTGGCAAGCCACATGGTGGCTTGTGGACCCACCACATTGGCGATAATACCATAGTCCACACGGCGGTCGGGCTCCCCTCCGTAATAAAAGTTGAGCCTCTTGTTCCGTGCACCATTTTTACGCTCGTCGAAGACCGGTGATCGAAAACCAACAAACAACTCCCTTTTTCCTTTTCGCCACATGTCGCAGTGCCATTGGTCTAATATTGACCAGTTGACCAAAGTTGACTTTCTTGTTGACTGAACTTTGACCGGACATATCTAGAGCTCCCGATGTCCATTTGTCGCGTTCTTACAGTCGTTGGAAAGCTCTCGAGATGATATTTTGCATTGACACCATTTAGGGATGTTTAGGGAACTTTTGAAAATGATCCTCTGATCAAGAAGGCTTTTAAATTTTGTTTGAGTGATAAGAAGTTAGGTCACTATTTTATCCCATCTTCCTTAACCCGTTTTTAGTAAAAATTGAATATCTTCAACAATTCTCTTAAATTTTTCATGAAAATTGATATAGAGAAATAAAATACCTTCCTCTACATGCTTCATAGCTTTATTTCTCATAAATGAGCATGTATAGTCAATATTAACCTAATTTTTCTTTGCCTCCACTGTTAATTCTCAAAGGCATTCCTAGTAAAGACCTCAAATTTACCTCCAAGAGATGAAATATGACCTATAGCTTCTCATAAATTCTCTATACATTATTCATAGGCTCCTCCCATGCTTACATAGGCTTTTAATGGCCTACATTGACCTCATACACCTCATAAGGTTCTATAAATAGGCCTAAATGGGCTAGTTCCAACCATGACTTACAACACCTGACCTGATGATCACCCTAGAAGCCCTTGTACACCCTTGAAACACCAATTCAAACCTATGGGATACCTGAGCAGAGTACACTAAGCATTTCCATACCTCTAATGGGTACCAACCACACTGACCAAGCATGTAAGACCTTGAAACCATCATGACTCTTCAAGAGACCACCATGAACACTAAACCTCATTGAGAAGGAACCAACCTTCATGAGATTTCAATCCTCATTTTCCATAAATGACATGTTACAGTAATGACAACACTAACCAATGTAATAGGGTTCAAAAATCTCCCCCTTTTTCATTAATGGAAACAAACTCATAAACCTTGATGGAAAATAAGCGCACCAACATCTTCAAAGCATTCAATCCTTCAGATCTCGATAAAGCACTCTCTCCCACTTTTATATCTATGAAAAAGGTTCACACTTACAACAACATGAATAACAATAAATAAATAATTCACAAATCATGACCTTACCTCAAAAAAATCCCCTTGAATTTTACTTGTTACTTTTTTTAGATAGGACTTAATATCTGCATGAATTTCTTCATCAATCAAATTCAATGTTCCACTGAACCTAATATCTTGAAAATATATTTTTTCATCCTTTGCATATGCCTTTCTTTGGTCTTCTTGACTTGTGCCTTGAACTAGTGAACTAGATCCCCTATATAGAAACATCTTGAGCCTTCTTGGAACAATTATGTCACTTGAAATGCTCCCCCTCATAATTTGATATCTTTAGTGAATGTTATGGGAAGGGATTACCCCCAATTTGTATCTTAGTTTCTCAAAAATAATTTTGGTAGAGGTTTGGTCATTATATCAGCTACTTCCTCCTTTGTTGACACATGTTCAAGCTTGATTCTTTTCTCATTCACTTTCTCCCTCAAGAAATGGTACTTGATTGGTATGTGTTTTTTCTTAGAATGTAGCACTGGATTCTTAGACACACTTATAACACTTGTGTTATCATAGTATAGAGGTATAAGACCTTCATTTTCAATTTTATAGTCTTCAAGTGTTTGCTTCATCCACATCACTTGAGTACAACATATGGTTATTGCTACATACTCAGCTTCACATGTGGAAAGTGCTACAAGAGATTGCTTCTTACTCAACCAAGACACAAGGCACTTACCTACAAATAAATCTCCACCAGTTGTGTTCTTCTTGTCATTAATGTTTCCTACCCAATTTGCATCAATGAAGGATTTGATTTGGAACTCATTACATTTTTATACCAAAGTCCATATTTCATGGTACCTGTGAGATACCTGAATATTATTTTGACATCTTAGAGATGGTTTTACCTGGGATCTTCTTGAAATATTCTAACCAAACCAACTACCTATATGATATCAGGCCTAGATGCGTTGAATACAAAAGGCTTCCTATCATAGATCTATATGAGGTCTGATTTACCTTTGGTGAGTTGTCTTCCTTGTTGAGTTTGCATCCTAAAATCATTGGAGTACTTACTAGCTTGCAATTTTCCATTTGAAATCTCTTGAGCATCTCCTTGATGTACTTTGTTTGTGATATGAAGATACCTTCTTTGGATTGACTAATTTACAGCCCTAGGAAGAATGAGAGTTCTCTAAGCATTGACATTTCAAACTCCTTCATGACCTCTAAAAATCCATGTGACATAGTCTCACTATCACTTCCAAATATTATATCATCAACATAGACAACAACAAGCAAAAAATGGCCTTCTTCCTCTTTTATATATAGATTGTTATCAGCTACTCCTTTTCTAAATCCTTGATCAACCAAGTACTTTTCCAACCTACTATACCAAGCCCTAGGGGATTTTTGAGACCATATAATTCCTTCTTCAGCCTAAAAACATAATCCTTTTCCTCAGTGAGAGAAAAACCATCAGGTTGTTCAATGTAGACCTCCTCATTCAAGTTCCCATTTAGAAATGTTGACTTTACATCCATTTGATATACTTTGAATCCTTTGTGTGCTGCATATGCCAAGAAGAGCCTAATGGCCTCCATCCTAGCCATAGGAGAAAATGTCTCATCAAAATCCACTCCTTCAACTCTGAGCATATCCTTTGCAAACCAGCCTTGCCTTATTTCTTGTAACTTCACCTTTTTCATTCAGCTTGTTTCTAAACACCCACTTGGTTCCAATGATGTTCTTGTTCTTTAGCCTAGGAACAAGCTCCCAAGTTTCATTTTTCTCTATTTGGTCCATCTCTTCATTCATTGTATTGATCCAATTTTGGTCTTTCTAGTTAGTCGAGCCATGACATTATTTGGTTCTATATCTTGGACAAAAGATCAATGTTTTCTTGGTTTTGATGCTTTTAAACCTTTTTCATTGAAAAGATTGTTTTTATGCATGTTTCATTGTTTCCTATGATCTGATTTAGTGGATGATATCTCTTAATCTTCTCTTGAAGGGGATTTTATATCAGATCTTTCTTCATCTTCATCTTCTTCTTCTTGATCAACTTATGCAATTTCATCATCATCTTGATTTTCAGTGCTTTGGGAGTCTCCTTGGGCTGAGTTGTAGTCTTCTTTGGATATGATTCATCAATTGTGACATTGGTGCTCTCTACTATATTTTTTTGGCTCTTATTATAACACCTATATGCTGAACTAACTGCTGAGTAACCTAAGAAAATGCCTTCATCACACCTTGAATCAAACTTACCAAGATTGTCATCATCTCTTTTGATAAAACACTTTCTTCCAAACACTCTTAGGTGCTTTACACTTGTAGGTATTCTCTCCAAAGTTCATAAGGTGTATTCTTGTTGTTGATTCTTATTTGAGATCTATTTAAGATATATATTATTGTGCTAACTTCCTCTCTCTAATATCCATCTAGAAATTTTGATTCATTTAACATGGTTCTTGCCATTTCTTACATTGTCTATGTTCTTTCTCTCCACTACCCCATTTTGTTGAGGTGTTCTTACAGCTGAGAATTGTCTTCTTATCCCATGAGTCTCACAAAACTCATCAAATTCATTTGACCAAAATTATCCTCCTCTATCAGATCTCAAGCTCTTGATTTTTGCATTCTTCTCATTCTCCACTAGTGCTTTGAAGGCCTTGAACCTTTCTAGTGCTTCTGATTTCTCTTTGAGGAAGGAAACCCAAGTCATCCTTGTGAATTCATCAATCAATAGCATGAAGTATCTCTCTCCTTGAATGCTTTCAGTTTTGGTTGGTCCTACAAGATCAGTATGAATCAACTCTAGAGGCCTTGTAGTAGAGTACTCTTTTGATTTGAAACTTCTCCTAGTTTGTTTTCCATGAAGACATGTTTTGAAAAGTTTATCAGCTGGTTTAGTGATCTTAGGCATGTTTCTTACACATCCCATGGAGCTGATTTTGACAAGATTGTCAAAATTGAGATGTCCTAATCTCTTGTGCCAAAGCCAACTCTCATCTACCTTGCTAGTGAATCACTTTTCTTTTTTGATCTCCTTTAGGACATACATATTGTTCTTGGTTCTTTTAGCCTTGCCAACCACCTTACCTAATTTTTTTTCCTTATGTCACATCCTTTGTCATGAAACACCACATTGTATCCTTGCTTGCACATCTGACTCACACTCAGGAGATTATGCTTTAGACCTTCTACGTACAAAACATTTTGAGTGACTGTCTTTCCATTGTCAAGGCTTAGTGTACCCTTTCCTACAATTCTAGTTGATGTATTATCACCAAATCTCATTGTTCTTAATGCATTTTCTTCTAAAGATATGAACTTTCTCTTGTTTCTGTCATATGACTTGAGCATCCATTGTCTATATACCATTCCATGTCTTCACTTTGAGAGTGAAAAGAAGTTTGGGCTATCAAACCTTGTTCCTTCTTCCTTATAGGATATGATTTCACTATATACACCCTCTTGTCTTGCTTTGGAGGTTTCTAGTAGCAAATTTTTCTATGTGACCGTAATTTTGAAAAATATAGTAGATCATCTCATTCTTATTTCTCAATGATATGAATTGAGATGTCTTCCATGACCTTTTCATGTCTCCTACACTTTGAAGCTTTGTGACCAAACATATTGCATGAAAAACAATATCCATAAAAGGAGTGAGCATACCTTATTGCATGGGATTTCTTTCTTGAATTGTATCTCTTCTTGACATTATTGACATCAACATTCCTTTCTTTAGGTGGGTCTTGAGTTGTCTTGATTACCTTCTTACATGTTGGTTCATCATCCTTATGTTCCTCCTTAAATCCTAGGCCATATTTTTCATTGAAAAATCTTTGTTTGCTTATAAGTTCATCTAGATCATTTGATATTTTCTCAAATTTTTGATAGGCCTTCAATTTTGTTTGAAGTCTGATCCAATTGAGTTTGCAGCAAGCTCCAAATTTGATTGAGTTTTAGGTGCTCCTCTTCCTTGACTTTGAAAGATGCTTCAATCATCCCTATTTTTTCTTCAAGTTCCTTGATCATTTCTTCATGTTCTTGATCCTTTTTTCTTAGCCTTCTCTCATGAATGTTGATCTTCTCTTCATAGTCTCTCAATAGTGATTTCATCTTTTGATTCTTCTTCCTTTGGAGTTTTAGTTCTT
Organism: Taxus wallichiana var. yunnanensis; assembly: GCA_018340775.1. Classification (NCBI taxonomy): domain Eukaryota; kingdom Viridiplantae; phylum Streptophyta; class Pinopsida; order Cupressales; family Taxaceae; genus Taxus; species Taxus wallichiana. The sequence continues at coordinate 283,373,037 of CM031239.1, forward strand.
CAAGAGCACTTATTAATTCAGCTTCAAGGTTTACTCCTACATCTTCCTCATCTGAGCTATCATATTCAAACTAAGTTTTACCTTTTGAGATTCACTTACAGAGGTCACTTCCATAGCCATGAATAGAGTCTCATCTTGAGTACCTTCATCTTCACTTTCAGAGTTTTTGGAGTCACTAGATTCAAATGAACTTGATTCTTCTTGGGTATAGAAATTCTTCTTGTTCTTGAAGTACTTCTTCTTACCTTCATGTTTCTTGAATTTCTTCTTTTTCTTGTGAGAGGTTTCTTCATCATGTTCATCTTGATCTCCCTTGTTTTTGTTAGGACACTTGGATGCAAAATGACCAACTTGACCATAGTTGAAACACTTGAATGGTAGTTTTCCCTTGTACTTTCTTGACCCTCTTTTAACCTCCTAACAACATGGCTTCAATTTTCTCATCATCCTCCTCCATGTCATATTCAACCTTGTTCTTATTTGTTTGGGATTCCTTATTTTCCTTGAATGTTGCTTATTTCTTGACTAATTTTGATTCATTGGTTCTCATCTCATAGGCAATTAGAATACCATGATGCTCATCCATTAAGAGTGCTCAAGTCATTGCTTCTTTATTCCACACCTTGATCATACTTGTAGACAAGATCTCATACTTTTACACTTCATCTACTTCATCTACCCTTTGTAAGTAGGAGGCAATACTTTCACCTTATTTCATTTTCAGACTCTAAATTGACTACGATAGGTCTACAATTTGGCTAATTTGACCTTATTATCTCCTTCATAGATGGTCTGAAATTTATCCCAAATCTCTTTGGTTGTGGTACAATGCATGACTTTTATGAATTCAACCTCTTCCATTCCACATAGGATTGCATTCATAGCTTTGGAATTGTTTTCACTTTCTTTCTTTCCTGTTGCATCAGTTGGAGGTGTGGCTGGAATGGAATAGCCACTGACTACTGACTACCATATGTCAAATCCTAGAGACATGAGATATGTCTTCATTCTAACACTCCAGAAAGCATAGTTTGATCCATTAAACAAAGGTTCTTTGGATGTAGAGAAACCACTTTGTGATTGATTGCTTACCATGTTTAGATTATCTAGATCTCCTTTGAGTTGTTAAACTCACTACAAAAGGACCAGAATTTGATACTAATTGTTGTAAATCAAGAAACTAAAAGGGGTGAATTAGTGTAAATTCAAAATTGAATAATAATTCAAACCAAATCAATTTTTTCAACTTGTTATGAAGAAGTAACCCACAATTCACATGCAATCAATAAGCACAACACATAGAAAGACAAAATTTAAGTGGGAAACCCAAGATGGGAGAAAATCCACTGAACCAATGCACTATGTTGGACTAATTGTCCAATGGAAGATTACAAAGGTTACAATTTTGTTGAGCACCCACTCAACATGAAGCACCAACTTCAATATGTGATCAAACACCTACTTGACTCTTTGCAAGTTGCAACTTGCATGAAAGCACCCACTTTCAGATTTTCTAAGCTCCTACTTAGACTTAACTCCAAATTTTGATCACTCATTTGACATGGTTACTAAGACAACAAATAGTGATCCTAAATTAGCTCATACACCTTCATACAACATTCACTAGTTTCAATACATTATCAGCTCTTTCACCTTTTCAACCTTACATACTCAGCTCTCATATACATCAACAACATTTTCATTCACAAAGATGAGATTTTATAAAACAAGAGTGACTCCTCACATGAATTTTGCACTTCAACACCAATGAATCTTCACCTAAATGCCTTTTAAACTCATACAAGGAGATAAAATGACTTCATATAAAATTTTCATTTTGCAATGATTAACTTTGATTATGATTACAGGTTCAAGTTCAAACCTTTCAGTATTTTCTAGATTATTTTATTCACATAATGATTAAAGAAGGATTCTCTCCCTATCATATTGATTTCAACTATTAAGATTTTATTTCAAACTGTTTTGTAACTGTCAATATTTGATTTGACTTATTCTTTGGCAAGTGAACTAATTTTAAGACACATACAATGATTGAATCTAGGTGTCACCATCATACACAAACGTTACTTGATCCTACCACATTAGTTATAACATCATTACAACCTCCTTATTCACTATTTTAGGTTTCAACTTCATTAGAGGGCATAGGAGATCATTAGGTGTTTGTGTTAGTGAGCACCATCTTGAATCATGAAGAAGGGAGACTTATAACCTCACATCAATATATGAACTCAGAAGCATTAGATCTGTAGGATGTTCACATATCACACTAAGGTCTTGAATCTATCCTAACAAGGTATGGAACACTCTATACAACTCTTCTTTAAAATCTTCAACATACGGTCATGGAGACCTTGGTTACATTCTTGGATTTTCTTAACAAGCTACAAGTGAACATATCCTCAATAGGTTTCTTAGCTTGGGAGGATCATTTGAGAGCATTTTATCATCTACAACAATCAAGAGGACAGGGCACCATTGTTCTTCTAAATGAAACATGCACTAAGGCAAGGTATACACTATTTTGTAAGTACAAATATGCATCTTCAAGGATTTAACAAACCCACACACTTTTTCATCCAAACATAACTTCAAGGACATGTTTCAAGAAGGATAAGGACTTTCCACAACTTCCTAGGTCCATGTATTGTCTAATATCATGCCAACAAGGTCAGACTTGTTTGATCTTCAAGACTTACCTCAGTTAGGGTTTTATGATTCAAAACCATAGTCAAATATTTGAAGGCTTTCAACACTTTACTCTTCATTTTTATGTCAATATAATTATAGGAAGACTTCATTAGAGATTCTAACTACATGCTCAAGACCTTATTTTTCATTTTTTTGATAGGATAACTTCATGATTTAAGGCCAAAGTCACAATCCTTCTTGAGTCATAAGAGAGACCCAGTCTTCAAGAAAGAGATGGTCTACTTATGTAAACCTCTATCCATAGCATCTAAGGCACATTTTTGAGATCATTTCCTTAAGAAACTTACCACACCAAATGAAATCACCAACTTAATGAATATGATCATGAAAATTATATGTTTCTAGGATTGTGTGTGATGGTTTTTAAGGCATGAAGTGTAAGTCTTAACTTGGAGACTCCTTATTATCATACCTTCACTACACATGACCAAACATAATAGGTTCACTTCAAGAAGAACCTATACACCATATCCAACAAATTTTATGCAGTGGGTTGTGAAGAGAAATTCACAAAATTCACAAGTGTAACTCATATTCTTAGTATTCTTAACTATACATATAGGACAGTTGAAGACCACTAAGACTTAGACTTCAAAACTCTTCACCAAGGAAAACCATGGGCTCTATAATTTCACATTAAACTTGTAGCAAGAGTTCATAACCATTTCTTACCTCAACATCAGGATTAAATATAAAAAACCTTCTTCAAACACCATGATTGGTTTAGCTTGAGTGTCCTTTTAGTAGTAGGAGATATTGTTTGACAAGAATCACACTAAAATTTCAAAGAACTTCCCTATAATATTTTGTGAGCATGAAGTACATTCCCTAAACTGACTTCCACAACCATAAATTCATCTTGGAACCTTCTAAACATGGTTGTGTAACTAACCACTTGCAAAACATGGTCAAATTTATTTGGAATAGTCAAGCTTGAAGTAGAAAAATTCCATAATTTTGACCTATAAGGAGAATTATACAACCATCAATAGTTGTATCAACTTGCAAAATTGATTTAGAGACTAAAAATCTCATTTCTTGTCCATTGCTTCAAGATGAGGGTTTGGTGAGAGTTTGAACAGTGGTAGAAAAATGAAGAGAACTTCCACCTTTTGACCTTAGATTTTTTACAAAAGTTGTCTTTGAATTCTCTTTAAAAATCCTCTTATGATTTATCTGAAGAAGGATTGTCAATTTTGTTTGAGTGCTAAGAAGGCAAGTCATTGTTTTAGCCCATCTTCCTTAACCTGGTTTTGGTAAAACTTGAATATCTTCAACAATTCTCTTCAAATTTTCATGAAACTTGACATGGAGCACTACAATACCTTCCTCTACATGCTCCATAGCTTGATTGCTCATAAATGATCTTGTACAGTCAAGACCAATCTCATTTTTCTATGCCTCCACTACTAGTTCTCAAAGAAAGTCCTAGGAAAGACCTCAAATTTTCCTCCAAGAGATGAAATATGACATGTAGCTACTCATAAATGCTCTAGACAGTGTTCCTAGATCCTCCCATGCTTACATAGGCTTTTCATGGCCTGCTTTGACTTCATACACCTCATTAGGCTCTAGAACTAGGCCTAAATGGGCTAGTTCCAACCATGACTTGCAACACCTGACCTGATGATCACCCTAGAAGCCCTTGCACATCCTTGAAACACCAATTTAGACCTATGGGACACTTAAGAAGAGTACACAAAGAATATCCATACCTCCAGTGGGCACCAACCACACTAACCAAGCATGTAACACCCTAAAACCATCATGATTGTTCAAGAGACTACCATGAACACCAAACCTCATTGAGAAGGCACCAACCTTCATGACATTTCAATCCTCCTTTGCCATTAATGCCATGTGACATAAATGAAAAAACCAACCAATGCAACAGGGATCATCAAATTCTCTCCTCTAATATATTATCACGATTACAATCAAGGTGTTTCGCATATTCCTCTGGTCATTGACCACCCCTAGGTGTTAGAGTTACTATACATAATTTTCATTTTTTAATAAATGGGAGCAACCCCCTCTTGAAGCGAGAGGGACCTAGTCCTGCGAGTGTTGAAGAAGACTATATTTTTTCCTCATAAAAACATTTTACCAAGTAACAAAGACTAAAATTTATTAACAAAACATATTAAGCAAACAAAAGTAAACATTACGTGAATTTTACTAAACCTAGAATTGAAAAAATGAATCTCCAAAAAAAAAAAAACCTAAACAAGACAAACATTGAAAGATTTTTAACATACACCAAAATACAAACTCAATAAATACATGGTGAAACAATATGGAAAAATAGCTTATCGTACTATGGTCACTCATATATTCATTGAATGGCGACTTTCTGAGATCAAGGTTGCTCGGAGATCAAGTCGGGTCGCCCGGTTGGAGCGGCCCATATAGATCATATCTATATTAGTGGGTCGAGCGTTGGATCGGCCCCGGGTTGGAGCGACCTGATCTCACTCGGTAACCTCCGTTGGAATCTCATCCTTCAGCTCCATGGAGAATTATTTTGGCATTTACCCCATCCCTCTATCATCGAACCGAAGATACTACCAATGTGGTCAATATGGCTAATATGAATATGGATTCGCCTTAATGATAAGAATAGGGAGGATATGAATTCCTATCTTGATCCCGATGTCGGTCATGATCACGATGATAAGGACGAGCCCATGGATAGTAATTTGAATGGAAGTACGGAGATATGGGCATTCAATTTGGGTTCTCGAGGTTGTCTATATCTCCTCTCCTCAGTTGAGGGAACAATATTTGTTCACTCTGGGTGCTCCTATTCACATCACAAGTTAGATAGTTAAGGTATAGATTCTCATCTATAGCCTTTAGTCGAGGTCACACCCACTTATATCACGTATATAGATGTAGAGTTTCCCTCCCCTATTCTCATCTCATCCAAGCCCCGACCTATGTCCTCTATTCCTCCAAACCCTTTTCTATATATCTCCTAAAGAAACCATATACATTCCAATGGGGCTGTTTCTCTAGCTAACCCAACTAGCGTCGTCCTCATTCCCATGTCCTTATTCCCTAGAGAGTTGGGTGTTGTCCATATGTAGACCACGGGGTGCCATATATAGATAAAGAGAGAGATAGATAGCGAACCCAATACCCATCCATCTATCAAGGGAAGCTCGCCTTTTCTATATACGGTACTGTGGCCGGGCTATCTCGGATACTCCTAACTATCACGTATGTTAGTAGTAGAGTGGAGCAAAATATAACCTCCCGCCCACAAGCCACCCACCCAACCACTACGCCGCATTGGTTTTTGTGAAAAAATTACAATAGTTGACTTTATTTTCAGTTGTTAACTTGCGTGATCGGGCTATCTCCCATCTCTATTAATTCCCCTACCCCATGTATAGAGAGGGGAGCATCCTATATATATGGGGGTAGTTGTATTATCTATAGTAGGCCCCGGTGGTATATAGATCCTTTCAGGATACTACTCAATTGCCAACATATGGAACGTGTCGGTGTAATGGAACGTTTCCCATGGAAAGACAGTTGAGAATGAGAATAGAGATACACATGGGCTATAGAAAAAGTGGGGAAATCACGGGTGCATGGATCATATTAGTTAGAGATACACTGGGATAGGGAGCACAAACACACAGAGGGTTGTTAGAGTAAACTGGAAATGTATGTGGGAAAAATCTATGCAAAGTAGTTGTCGAACTACACACCACAAACACACAATAGAGATCTAATATAATCCATGTGTGTGAATTGACCAACAAAAAATCTCGGGAATTGAATAGAATCCATATGCGTGGAGGATCTACAGTTTGCATAGACAGAGATACATAGTCAAAACATAAAGGAGGTTGAAAGAAAACTCAAACCAAGTCTTGGTGGATTCTGTTACATATGTTGTAAATTTGATTTCTATTTTGCTCCAATTCTTTCGATATGAGTGTATGTAATGCTCCTTTTCACTGATGGTACAATTTTCTCTCTTTGGCTTTCTTATCACAAGAACCTACCCCTAGGATCATCCCCCTAGTTAAATCATAAAGTTGAAAGTGCCCAAATCACAGAAACTACCACTCTGATACCAAATAATGTATTTGAATCAATTTGAAAACAATAAACATAGCAATAATATTCTAATTGTTGATTTCATACTAAACATATTACATATATATAGGCCTAGTCTTCTCCTATTATTTAAGAGGCCTATAACTAGATATGAGTGATTCAACAACTCATGACACACTTGACCTATTTATATGGGTTATTGTAACTCAAAACAACTCACTTACTATTACATAATATAATTACTCACAATAATAATTTACCACACGTAAATTATTAATCACCATGTGAGTACTAACCAATAACTTCATAACGGTGCCCTTGACTCACCTCTCCAATTACCACATATGATCTTCCAAAAATATTCTTGACATTGGGACGCAAGGGAATTTAGGAAGTTATGACTAAGATCCAACTGCTCATGGAAATCCTTCAAGCTTGCAGGATGTTTAACTAGCGTGGATTGCCATGGAGCATTTACAAGGATCGTGTCACTTATATTTTTCCATTTGATCTCTTCAAGAAAGGATTAGTTGGATGAAGGGGTTTGTGCAAGAATTACATTCCATTACTACAATTTAAGCAAGACATTAGAGCTCTAAGAAGAAAATTTAAGAGCTTTGGGAAGAGCCATGGAAGGGTGGAAGTCATTAATACGTGAAGGGGTCATTTTACATTTCATAATATGGGTTCTTAAAAGAGTTGACTCGCCATGAGATTTATTTGTTCTCCAAAAGGTGCTTAGAGTCAATATTCTCACCAATATATTGATTAGAAGTTTAAAAGAGGGGCTTTACAAGACATTTTCAACAAAATGAAATCCTTGTGTCCCATTGGGCATGCAAAAATTGTTGGAGGTTGAAACTATTTATTTTTTAAACTTGTTGAACTAACAACACATGGGATTACTTCTCAAGTGTTGGACTTATAAACCGAATCAACCCTCCATAGAGATTTGGTTCTCATCTACTTATACTACTAAAGCTATCACTAATCTACGAATACCTAATCTAACACCATATGGGAAAAGGGAGAAGGAAAATAACATAGAAGAGAAAGGTGATGCACTAAGAGAGAAAAATGGATCTTCTTATTTTCTCTATGTCTGAGGATAAACACATTATATTACGTGTATGCAATTATAATCCCTACACAAACAATGATATCATGCATTAGGTAAGAATTACCTCCGAGAGGTCCAGAGACAAGAGAGAAAACTAGGATAGATATAAGCCACAACACTTAACTATTTCTCAAATAAATGCAACTATATTAAACTACAATATGAATCCCTAGATGCATTACATTCATCAATATATAGGATTAAACACCATACAAATAAAATGGGAACTCAAGAAAAGAAGAAGAACAACCGTAAGAAATCCAAAGGGAAAAATACTATCACTTAAAATAGAACAAACTCTACACTTTATAGAAGAAAAGAAGATTTGGAAGAAAACATAGGAAGCATGAAGGAAGAATGGCGGATCATATTTCAAGGCAGAGAATAGAGGTTACAAGCGTGAATAGTGCATCCGAAAGAGGCAAACACCATTTGGGATAGTTATCATCTGAAAAATCTTGGGTTTAAAGTTTCATCTTATAGATCCACTTGTGTGTCATTAGGTTTATCATTAGGTTCTACAACTTATTTTGGCATGTAATGTGGCATGGTAGGGTGTCTCATGGCTCAGTAAAGGATTTGTGAGTAGGCACAATTGTTTGTGGCTTGTTACAATAAGTTTTATTATGAAGGAGCCTTAGTGGGGGCGCGATAGTAATGTGTGATAAAGTGTAGTATTTCACGGCCTGCAAATTTAAGAAATTGCTGCCAAATTTTACAAATAAGAGACAAGTGCTTGAGGTCTTGATCCTTTAAGGGCACAATGTTCACAAAATGGGTAGGACACTCATTTTGGTTAACAATTTCATGTCATTATTTATACATCAATATGCCCCTAAGATTTAAGTGTAGTTGTGGAAAGTCATTTTATTGTAACAAATATACTAAACTAACGACATCTAAGAGCAATTTAGCTCTGGATTATCCCAATAAACTCTTTTACTATAGTTTTATCTCTCAAAACATTATAAAATTTTATAGAGAAATATATTTTTGTTTTAAAGATAAATATATAACAAAATCATATGAATACATACATTTATAAAATCAATTTAAATTAGTTTAGTGTTTCTCATTTATTCTTTCATATATTTGTGGAATTCTATCCCCACGACATTGGAAAAAATTATCCACAACTACATTGTTATGATTGAAATGAATCAAGTTGCTCTCTTGGTGGCTAAGAAAGCAAATGAAGAGAGGATAAAGTTGGAGGATTTATTGGCGGACTAAATGGTATACTTGCACTACTCAAAGATAATAATGCTTCTAAGGACAAGTTCATTACCACTACTTTCTCTTTTGGGTTCAAAAGCCATAAGAGACACGAGTGTGGCCATGGTAGTGAAGCTTAGGATGGCTAACATTATCGTATTGGGTACAAACAAAGCATAAGTGAATGGGCACAGTTTAGGCCATTCAATGCACATGCTAGATAGGTGACCGAAATGTAAAACATCCTCATTGATTTTTATTATATTTATAAAATATTCCTATTTGGTGCTATGATACATAGAGTAATTTTCAATTATTTTTTATTTCAATGTTCATTGTGTGTCTTATCATCAAATTAATTACAACTTTATTATAAATAGACCATGTCACCAAGACTATTAGAATGTTGTCTATTTGTAAGTGGACACGTCAAAGACTAAATTTATCTTAAAATTTTGTTTGCAACTATTATGATATCCTTCCTTGGTCAACCATTTTATGCATAACATTGAGTGGTGAAAGTCGAGCACAATCTTTTCAAAGAACATATATGGGTTTCTCGTGCTTCATCAATTTCTTATTATTAATTTTAATACATAATAATAGTAATAGTAATAAACATGTCAATTTCATCAATTTGGCTAATGATCACAAACTCTTCACAATTTAAGAATCTTTTGCAATACAACCAATAATAAGAATAATTGATTGAAAATATTTTCCCGTGTGTGTGTGTGTACATACATATATGTATATATACAAGATATACGTGTGTGTGTGTGTGTATACATACATACATACATACATACATATATATATATATATATATATATATATATATATATATATGTATGTATGTATGTATGTATGTATGTATGTATGTATGTATGTATGTATGTATGTATGTATGTATGTATGTATGTATGTAGGTATGTATATGTATATATATATATATATATATATATATATATATGTATATGTATATATATATAGGTATATATATCGGTATATACATACATATATATATATATGTATATGTATATACATATATATATATATATATATACATATATACACACACACACACACACACACACACCGCACATCACATCTCGCTACGCTTAGAGAACTCACAACCAAGCAACTTAAACAAGTCGATCAAAATAGGAGAGAGATAACTAAGAACAAAAACATTAAGCCATGGGGCCACAACCAACAAAGGAAAAGGTGGAGGGGGTCATCGAGTGTTCCCCTACTTGCCCCAATCTATACCAAAGACTTAGTAGCTAGTAGGTTCCGCTCATCATCTTTACATTTCTCTTTATCTTCATCTTCATTGGCATACTAGTACGGAGGAGAAATGGCAGAGCTAATGGATGGAATTTCCCTGCGAAGGCACTACCCATCCAATAGTGTTTTGTCTAGCGTGGCCACCACCTCCACTACAACTACCTTGAGAGTTGTGAGGTGGAGAAAGATACTACTACCATGGTGAGTCACTCTAGTGTCTACTACACTAATAATAATTTCCACACTAGCCACACAGTCACAACAACAAGAAAGGGAAGGAACTCGGCTAACAACACAAGGTGCATTGCTTCGATGGTTGAGCAAGCCTACTGGAAATGTTCCACCTCTGGAGGACTTTCTCCATTTGCACCGAATCTATAGAGTGACATTCGACAACACATTACTTTTTTAGCCATGGAAAAATAGTTTCAATAATATTTTGGTTGAAATTAGCTTAATTTCTATATTTCCATAATTGATAAAGGATTTTAGAATGAAAAATGTGCCAAATTTGCATGTATTTCGAGAGGAAAAAGGTCGATTCCTCCGAAAGCGTCATTTTACATAAGATCATTTCATGGCAAAAGGATAAAACATGGTATAAATCTAGTGCAAAGCACATTGAGCATGATTGTAGAACCATAAAATGTGTTTAATAAAATCTAGGTGATTACAAAGAAGAACACACAAGATGTGCTATGCCAAGGTGAACTTGACAAGAACCAATCAAGATCTCTTGATTAAGGATGCGTAAAAGGAATTGAACTTTCTTGGGCTCAATAATGGCAGTCCAAATTTTGTCAAATCTCCTCTTCTAAAAATATTCAAAAGAGCGAACTTTCCAACAAATATTGAGAGGCTTAAATTGTAAATGTTAAGGGGAGAGGAGTTGATACCCTAACCGGGGTTTGTATTAGTGGAAAGGGGTTTCAACATGCGCTTTAGTCTTGTCACCATTTGATGGGTGTTTACACACCAATTTTGTGAAGGTAGCTATTAGTGGTGGCATTCTATATTTCAATTATTGGCTCATGATCATTGGATTACAATTGATATTTTTCTTTATGTGTATGTCATTAAAACTATTCCATGGAAGTTTAATAGAAAAGGTCAATGATTAATTTGATACCTTTTGAAATAATCTAATGCCTTTGATCTAGGGGACCAAGGTAAATGACACATTGTAGTATGAGAACAAGATACCACAAAAGGGAGTGGGAATTAATGGAAATCCCATTTCAAAACCATCTCCATCCCAAATTAAGTGCATTTTGAGAAGCTCCCAATATTTTCCCATGTTTTTGGCCACAAAGGTGCCGACAATTTTTATAAGAAGTGAGTGCACAAAATAATTTTCACATTTCGTCCTTTCTAGATTCCTTTGCCTATAAGGCATCTAAGTGAGTTGTAATTCTTGGGGAGAATTTTCCATAATTCATCTCCTTCCATAAATCATGTGAATACATACTTTTATAAAATCAATTTATATTAGTTTAGCCTTGCTCATTTATTCTTTCATATATTTGTGGAATTCTATCCCCACAACATTGGAAAAAATATATCCACAACTACATTGCTGCGATTAAAATGAATCAAGTTGCTCTCTTGGTGGCTAAGAATGCAAATGAAGAGAGGATAAAGTTGGAGGATTTATTGGTGGACTACATGGTATACCCGCACTACTCAAAGATAATAATACTTCTAAAGACAAGTTCATTACCACTTCATTGTTTATTTCTCTTTTGGGTTCAAAAGCCACAAGAGACACAAGTGTGGCCGTGATAGTGAATCTTAGGATGGCTAACATCATTGTATTGGGTACAAAAAGCATAAGTGAATGGGCACAGTTTAGGTCATTCAATGAACATGCTAAGATAGGTGACCAAAATGTAAAAATACTCATTGATTTTTATTATATTTATAAAAGATTCCTATTTGGTGTTATGATACATAGAATAATTTTCAATTATGTTTTATTTCAATGTTCATCGTGTGCCTTATCATCAAATTAATTACAACTTTATTATAAATAGACCGTGTCACCAGACTATTAGAACGTTGTCTATTTGTATGTGGACACATCAAATACTAGATTTATCTTCAAATTTTGTTTGTAACTATTATGATATCTATCCTTGGTCAATCATTTTATGCATAACATTGAGTGGCTAAAGTCGAGCACAAAACTAAAAGTTAGGTGAGAGGAAATGTATAATATATTGTACATTCATCAATTATAGTAATAACAATCTTTTCAAGAGAACATATATGGGTTTCACTTGCTTCATCAATTTCTATTATTAATTTTATCACATAATAATAATAATAGTAATAAACATGTCGATTTCATCAATTTGGGTAATTATCACAAACTCTTCACAATTTAGGAAACTTCGCAATACAACCAATAATAAGAATAATTGATTGAAAATATTTTTCGTGTGTGTGTGCGCGCGTGCACACGCGTGTATCTACATACATACACACACACACACACACACACACACACACACACACACACACACACACACACACACACACACACACACACACACATATATCTAGATATATACATATATATATACATATATATATATATATATATATATATATATATATATATGTATGTATGTATGTATATTTATATATGTATACATACATATATCTATATATATACAAGTTGACATTACAAATAAAAGTGAGTAGACAAATTACACTCCACACATCACATTGGCTATGCTAAGAGAATGCACAACCAAGAAACTTAAACAAGTTGACCAATAAAAATAGGAGAGAGATAACTAAGAACAAAAAAACATTAAGCCATGGGGGCCACAACCAAAAAAGGAAAAGGTGGAGGGGGTCATCGAGTGTTTCCCCTACTTGCCCCAATCTATACCACGACTTAGTATCTAGTATTTTTGCTCATCATCTTTACATTTATCTTTATCTTCATCTTCATTTGCATACTAGTAGGGAGGAGAAATGGCTAGAGCTAATGGACGGAATTTCCCTTATGAAGGCACTACCCATCTAGTAATGTTTTGTCCGGTGTGGCCACCACCTCCACTACCACTGCCTTGAGAGTTGTGAGGTGGAGAAAGATACTACTACCATGGTGAGTCACTCTAGTGTCTACTACTAGAATGATATTTTCCACACTAGCCACAAATCCACAACCATAAGAAAGGGAAGGAACATAGCTAACATCACAGCGTGCATTGCTTCAATGGTTGAACAGCTACTGGAAATGTTCCACCTCGAGGAGGACTTTCTCCATTTGCACCTAAATCTATAGAGTGACATTGGACAACACATTATCTTTTTAGCCACGGAAAAATAGTTTCAATAAAATTGTGGTTGAAATTAAGTTTAATTTATATATTTCCATAATTGATAAAGGATTTTAGAATGAAAAATGTGCCAAATTTACATGTATTTCGGAGGAAAAAAGTTTGATTCCTCTCGAAAGCGTCATTTTACATAAGAGCATTTCAGTGGCAAAAGGATAAAACATGGTATAAATCTAGTTCAAAGCACATTGAGCATGATTATAGAAACATAAAATGTGTTTAATAAAATCTAGGTGATTACAGCAAGAACACACAAGATGTGCTATGCCAAGGTGAACTTGAAAAGAACCAATCAAGATCTCTTGATTAAGGATGCGTAAAAGGAATTGAACTTTCTTGGGCTCAATAATGGTAGTCCAAATTTTTTCAAATCTCCTCTTCTAAAAATATTCAAAAGAGCGAACTTTCCAACGAATATTGAGAGGCTCAAATTGTAAATGTTGAGGGAAGAGGATTTGATACCCTAACTGAGGTTTGTATTAGTGGAAAGGGGTTTCAACATGCCATTTTTAGTCTTGTCGTCATTTGATGGGTGTTTACACACCAATTTTGTGAAGGTAGTTATTAGTGATGGCCTTCTATATTTTCAATTATCGGCTCATGATCATTGATTACAATTGATATTTTTGTTTATGTGTATGCCAAGAAAACTATTCCATGGAAGTTTAATAGAAAAGGCCAATGATTAATTTGATACCTTTTTGAAACAATCTAATGCCTTTAATCCATGGGACCAAGGTAAATGACACATTGTAGTATGAGAACAAGATACAAAAAAGGGAGTGGGAATTAATGGAAAGCCCATTTCAAAAACCATCTCTGCATCCTAAATTAAGTGCATTTTGAGAAGCTCCCAAGATTTTCACATGTTTTTGGCCACAAAGGTGCCGAAAATGTTTATAGAACATGAGTGAGAAAAACAATTTGCACATTTCTTCCTTTCTAGATTCCTTTACCTATAAGGCATATAAGTGGGATGCAATTCATGAGGAGAATTTTCCATAATTCATCTCCTTTCAGCACTCAAATGACCCATATGACACATAGAGCATGCCCTTGACTTTAGATGTTAAGAAGTTTGAGGCCACAAAACTCCTTAGCTTTACAACATGTCCTAATAAACTCTATGAAAGCCTCTCGCCACGTTCAACATTGGCCTAGAGAAAATATTAGATGATTTTCTCCGGCTTAGCATGAGAACTTCAAAACGTGCCTAATAAAATTATTAGTACACATGCATTGCTACTAAAACTCTAGAGCAAACTTGGAATTTGATAGCAAGGAGCTGGGATTAAAACCCCATAAACCCACTTTTTCCACTCATTAGATCACAAAATTCAAATGATTGGAAGTTGTGGCTTGAAAAGCAAAGAGAATGCACAAAATTTTGAATTGTTTTCCAAGATTGATCCACTTACATTTATATTTGTTAAGCCAAGCAAGCATAGGGGTACAGGCATCCTTGTAATAATAGGTTTTTTTCCACCGAGTGGAGGAACCAAAGGCGAGATGAAAATTTGTAGGTAGTCTATGGCACTATTACTAGAGGACTCATCTTCAATTAAGGTTGGGAATGAGTCATTACCAAAGTTTCCATTTACATATATACTTGTTAAGCCAAAGCAAGCATAGGGGTACTTGCATGCTTGAACACTAGATTTTTTCCACCGAGTGGAGGAACCAGAGGCCGATGAAAAAATTGTAGGCGTCTATGGCGCTATTACTAGAGGACCCATCTTCAATTAAGGTTGGGAATGAGTCATCAAAAAATTTTCCACCAACCATTTGGCTCAAGAATTGGGGAAGGGAAATCCCTTTGACTATCCCCTGTGGAAGAAAATTTGGCAAGGAGATAATTAAGCCATTTAGTAGCTAAGACATAAAGTGTGGCAGAAGAGGGGGGAGAGGGAAATTGTACGATGGAAAAGTAACATGCGAGCATGGGAATCTACAAGTACCTCCTCCTCATACCCGACCTCTTGAGGTCGTGTCGAGATAGCCGGTGAATGTTGAATGTGGATAGATATGTATAAGCTAATCGGGTAATCTTAAATCCTCAATACGCAATAATGGAATCTGTGAATCTAAGGCAAAGAAGGCCCTCCTAACTTGGATTGATGTAATGGTTCATTTGGATATAATGGCTGCTCGGAGGCTCCAATCGATGTCGAGCTCTACCGAGATCCTATTTCTTGGTTGTTGGATACGTGGGAAGTGACCTGTGGGAGCTTCGTATATATCTCCAGACAAGGTCATGAAAGTAGTGGTAGGTTGTTTAGTGGATTTTGTGGTTAGCTATGGGTAGTTTTGGTCTAGCCTGTAAGATATTGGATTGATTGGCTTCTATGTTTAATATGGAAAAATGTGCTATAATATATGGTGGGAGTGGTGAAGATCTATACACCAAAGATTCGCAAGCCGGTGTCAACACTTGACTGATTTGTAGGCCCGTTGGGTTTTGGGATTTGGGAATCACAACCTTGCAATCGTGGTTGTTGTGGACTGTTATAGTCATGTGAAGAATCAATCCCTTCTCCCAATTATCCAATAATTGTATGCCTTTTCAGCTTCTATGTTTAGAACTAGAAGTTGTATGATTTTCTCGGAGTACCTAACAGGTGTTCGCAACTTGAATACGTAAGCTAGTTTCTATGTCAACGAGGAGGTCTCCCATGTTAGGCTGTGGAACCAAAGGATTTTAACCAAATGTTTTCTCTTGTTCAAATCCTCGCATGTACCATTCGGGTGTTTTATCAAGGCAATCTATAGTTTGGATGGTTTGACCAGAATGTGTAAGCTTTGTCGTCTTCGATATCCAATCCTCTTAGTTGCTCACTAATTGCTTGTAAGTTTAATGTTGCTTGGAAGACCTGTATCCTAAGGTCCTAATCTATATCAGCTAAAATCATGGGTAAATTTTGTTGAGGTACTATAGGTTCAAATATATATTCTCTAAGCTCTCTAGGTCATGTGATTATCATACAAAGATGATTCAAACTCTAACTAACATTAATAAACTGATTATGCAAGAGGTATTACACTACGTAAGCATTCTTCTATTTTTGTATTTTCCAATGACGTATTTCAATGAAATTGAAGAGCAGCTAATCTAGTATATCTATAAAATGAATAACTAATCTAATAATAGAATAAAACAAGCAATGTAGCCTGGTATGGCTATTCGCCTGTGTAGTTGTGATTTTATCCTAAATATCTAAGTAGCTATATATTTTAAATTTGAAAGGCTCTCAATCCTACCTCAGAAGTGAGGAATGAATCATAGTTTCTCAGAAACTATCAATCCCCACAACTTCCCGGTGATATCGAGAGTGAAATTTTAACTGAAATAAAATAATTCACTACTCTATTTGATATGTCGTAACTAGAAATTTGATAGCTCAAACCTGGCGTTTACAGAATAGTGGTAAATCTAGTTGTGTGTGATTTTGTCCCTCAATGTGATCTCCTCATTCCTTCGTGTCCTTGTGAATCCAGAAAGTGTGTATATGATAGTATCAATAGAAGATAGCAATCGAACAATGGCAGCTTTGGATATAGACCGAATATAATGTGAGTAGGAGAGGGATAATGCAAGTGAATAGAGCTTGACTATGCAATTCCTAGCAAGATTTATTGCGGGAATACAACACAAGTGTACCGAGAGTTTCAAAAATTATCCTTGTGACAAAACAAAACCTGCAACTTTAATGGATTCTAGTCTAGAAATGAAGCTATTCTATGTTTAAACTGACTGTATGTAGTAACAATGAAACAAGACTTGAAACAAGAAGATGATATGACCTCCAAAATGCCAACAATGGAAGCAAAACCTGAAACTAACAAAATTCTAAGCAAGGAATTGAAAAATTGAACAAGAGAATTGAGAGGATGAGGGGCCATTTGCTTGAAAACAAGCTGGCTATTTATAACCAATGCATTTACCAGAGGGTAACTCCCATTAGAACTCTTTTACAATAAACAAAGGAAAAACACTATTCCCAGGGAGTAGAAAACATTAGTGGAAGCCAAAGTGGTTGAAGAAAGCGTGTAAAATTGAAGATTTACATTTGACACGATCATCGGAAGGATCTGGAAAATGCATACAAGACCGCCGCCCTGTAGGGCGGTGGTTACAGGACTACCGCCTGCTCCTGGCGGCGATCACGTGGCCACCGCCAGTGGTAGGCGGCGGTTTCATCTACTAAAGGCAAAAATTCAAGAAGAAAGGGGAAAAGGGGAAAACAAAGCATGCAGAGGCTGAGCGGGGCATGTGGGATACAAGCGTATACATGGCGAGCCTTTCTGGATTCCGAACACCTTGCAAGGAGACCTGTATCATCATTGGGGCATGTGTAACATTGTTCGGCGGTGCAGTACCCTACAATTTTGGGTACGTACATATTGCCCCCTCGGAGAAGCGTCTTAGCCATGAAGAGGCGTAAAATGGTGGGTCCAAGTATGGCGGTCCCGAAATGGGGAGTTAGGAATTATACCTGAGATGCTCGTGTGTTGGAAAGTCGCCATCCTAGATCCCGCTACTGTAAAATGAAAAAGGGGACTCACGCGCAGCACTAGATAAAACAAATTGAGAAATAATACTGAATTGACATGAAAAGAGGACTTACCATCTGCGCGGGGTTTAGAACTTACCTCCGTCGGTGCTCGACCCGTGAAAGACATTTGAAATCAAATTAATAGGGTATATATATATATATATATATAATGAAGTCATTTTACTATTCATTTACGCGGATTGATTTGATAGATTTTTAAACTCGGGAACCACGGTGACGATTTTCGACGATAGTATAGTCAAAACATTCGTGGTGAGATAGCGATCATGCCTCCGAGAGCAAAACATCGACCCACAAAGGCTCAAAGTTAGTTCTTCTCGATTTATCCTTTTAAACCTAAAATGTAGAAATGATAAAATCTTTCCTTGGGGGATCACTTTTGACAATGTTAGTTCTAAATGTGTCTTTAGGGGGAGGGCCATAAGGTAGGTTTCTTTTTCGTTAAAAGGTGTTTTTGCTTTCTTTTAAGTATTTTTAGGGCTTATGACCCATTTGGTTTTTGCGGGACAGACCGCCGCCTGTGCGGTGGCGGCGGTTACTGGATCCGCCGCCCCGCACAAGGCGGCGGTCCACGACAAACAACAAAAATAATGCAAAATTTAATTTTTTTTTGCATGTATAGAATTTTCACGTGTTTTTACTAGTTTTTTGAATTGGATTTCAGTACTAACTTACTCCTTTTTTTTTTTTTTGGGTGTATGCAGAAGGAGGAGTACATCAGATGGAGTCGGGAGAGGGAGTGTGATTGGCTCTTGGCAGTGTTGGAGTCACTCTACTAGGCAGAGCGGGATACTCTCCAGAGGGTTGGTATATGGAGGATTGCACAGGTTCCTCATGTTGCACCTGTCAGTCACATATTGTGTGACTTGTTCTCTTATTGGGATGTACATCGGAACACCTTCTGATTGCCAGGAGTTAGGGGTGAGTGGTCCATCACCCTGGAGGATGTTTACCGTATACTGGGGGTTCCGATCCTTGGGCGGTGGTTGTCTCTTAAGACAACAAAGATCTAGATCACAGGTGGTTGGTGGGCCACCTATATGGGAGATGCGGTCATATCGATGGGGTCAAAGAAGGGTGTGAGGATCCGCTCCATTATTGAGTCAGACATTCCCTTACTTCGCAAGGCCATTATGGGCATCCTTGCATCCAGATTGATTGGGGACAAGGAGGGGACACCCTCTTGTATTGTTGGGCTCCTATTATGCAGTGATTGAGGGCCATGGACGTGTCATGTTTGGGAGCAGATATCCTCGGGACTGCCTACCATGACTTATAGGGGGTAGTCCAATTTCAAGGGATCACACCGAGCCACCCGACTCTTGTCATGAGTTGGGTGTATGAGCACATTATCCCATATGGGAGAGGTGTAGAGGTGGAGGATCTCGAGGCCATCAGGGCAGCGAGGTGGATGGGGATGACAGTTCTCAGAGCACCCCACCAGCCAGTGGCTTCCCTGACTACTACAGACATGGAGGCCACTCCTTATCAGGCCATGGCAGGGGTATGGGGAGAGGAGACCGTCACTTTGATTGCCTGCCAGACCACTAGCCAGTTAATAGACAGGTGGGGAAGCTGGAGATACACCCCTTTGACAGAGTTCCACAGCAGTTTGGCCTCCCTTATAGCGGCATGCTCCCTCCGGTGATGCCAATGTATAGATATATCCGTGAGGCTCGAGGAGGTCCTAGAGGCCGAGGTTGGACTATTATTACGCCCTGGTACTCCTATTGCGGCTAGGAGGGTGGTACATGCACAAGGGAGATCCGGTGCTCCTCAGGAACCCTTACTTTGGATTGCCGTTGGTCCCGCTCATAGTAGTGATGATCCCATTGACGTGGACTCCGAGTCTGAGGAGTTCACTGGGGGAGAGACCAAGGAGGAGATAGAGGAGATGGAGATCAATGAGACAGGTGGTGGGGGGGATGATAGTGATCCTAAGTGGCATGACACCCAGGAGATCCTACAGGCCAAGAGGGCGGAGCGGAGCGCAGAGAGGGTGACTCTGGTTTCAGAGGAGTTACTCTCTCGAGACCCAGGTGGAGATGGCGAGTCTATTACAGGTCGTCACATTGCCCCAGACATGGGAGAGGGGCACCAGTCGGTGGGCGTCAATGGCAGGCATGGATCCTAGAGATCCTTCTTGGAGGCCTGGCGATCCTAGTGAGTTGTCACTCTTCTCCTGATATTTGTTTTAGTTAGACTCGTCTTGGTTTGTTATTTATTTTTGTTTCATTTACTCTTGATTCTATCGTTGATTCTTTTCTAACTTATTTTCTCTTTTGTTTGCAGCAACTACTGATGAGTGGTGAGACTTGATTCGTTGAGTGTGTACCGATACCCTGCTTCTCCCCTCAGAGAAGACTCATGCGGAGCTTTCCATGAACGTGGGGAGCCCTCGGCATGCCAGGTGAGGCACACCGATGTATTTTCCTCTGTCTGCGGTATGCGGCGAAGATCATGACTTCTCTCCACACGGAGGTGGCTAGATATAGCACAGCCAAGCACCTGATGAGGAGGAGCCATTCTCGTAGTGAGACGACAACTACCGGGTGCGACCACAAGCCCTCAATGCATTCGGAGCACCGGTGTATCCGGATTCCTAGGCGTGGTTGTGCACCTTCTGAGGGATCCCATAGGGATTGAGAGACTATTTTTGTAGTATTTTGTCAGATGTCTATATGAGTGTTTTTGTACTTTCTGGGCTCATTGAGTGTTTTGACCATGCCTAGTGCATGATGGCATTGTATATGAAACCTGATTTATATATATATGTGTGTATCTTTTTGGATCTAGACTCTTGGCATCTGGAATTTTGTGATTTGTTTCCAAATGTGTACTTAGATGCTTTTAGAATACTATTTTCATGTTTTCAGAATGTATGCAATGGATAACAAATGATAGTAGATAGAATATTTTACTCTGTATGTTTTTGTAGTGCTGATATGAGATGATACTAACATATGGTAGTACTGAACTTTTGAACTCTTTGGGAAATGTCAGTGATTTCTTCTTATGTTGGAAAAACATGATGAATGCATAGTGATAAAGAGATGAACTTTCCCCAATCCTAAATCCACGCAACTAGTAAGATGCGAGGGCTCAACACCAAGAGTTAGGAAGGGCACAAGTTGTATGAGTTTGACTGAATGGAACAATGAGAGACAGACAAACCAGTAATGAAACCAAATTTAGACCTACACACCTACCCTACTTAGAAATACTACCACGCTTAGAAGGCCACTTACTTTTCAGTTTATCTAGACTTAGATTCATAAATGGCAACCTAGTTGACAAAATCTGGTTTTGAGGATTTGATCTCTTTGGAATTTGGATATTTGTTTTCTTTTAATAGGATTTGATTTGTGTTTTTAGCATACCAAGATTTGTTCATTTGTGTGACTGGACCCCCTACACCCTGCCTCACACCACTAGTAAGAAGCATGGGTTTGTCACCAAAGGCAAGATATAGGCGAGTAAGGGCACTTCTTTCCTTTCCCAACCTCACACCACCAGTAAGAGATGTGGGCTTATCACCGAAGGTTGATGGGGCAAAGAAGTGTGTAAAATAAAATATTTTGTTTACTTGGTGCTTTTGATTTTATTTGATTTTGACATTTCTGATCTATGACTTTGGGATATCCTTTCGTTCCAAGAGATTTAAGAGGGATAGATGTGACACCAAGAAGCTTCTGCACTGACGGACCGTAGGCAAGGACAGCTTCTTCACCTAGTAGAAAGAAACAGGAAAACCAAGTATGCAGCCTTGGTATGGTTTCGCCAATGTTTGTATGTCGAATTTGATGAGAAGATTTGAAAATAGTTGATGATGTTTGGAGAGATGTGATATGAATGCTTTTGCCAATATTTTCATAAAATTCTAACAGATTGTTTAAGAGTAAGCTCCTAGACTACCATTTTTATGAAATGGACAGAATGAAGTAGCTAAGAGACTAATGTAATGTAAGTAGCTATAATGTACTAGTAATGACTTTGGTGTTTTATGCGTAAAACCGCTTAAGATGCAAGGAATTGATAGTTTCACCGAATTCCTCACCTTCTAGTGTGCACAAGAGATACGCACCATTTCCATAGTCCTTCATGACTCGGTATGGGCCCAACCATTTGGGCTAGAACTTCCTTCCTTCATTGGTCTTCTTATCAATCCAGGTTGTCTAGTCTTAGAACTAAATCTCCTTCATATATTTCTTGCTCATAGACTTTTTTTATTGTACTACCGGCACATCCGGTCAACATAGGCTCTATGCCATTGTTCGGCATTTAACCTGGCCTCATCAAGGCTTTCTAGTTGAGAGAGGCATGCCTCCCTGTAAGATTCTTCATCTAGAATCCCTTGTAATGAGATACGGAGACTGGGTATTTCAACCTCAAGCGAGAGAACCGCTTCTGCTCGAATACCAGCGAGAAAGGAGTTGCTCCTATTGGCGTTCTTATTGAGGTTCGATGGGCCCACAAGGCCGGATATAATATTAAATGCCAATCTCACTTGTTCTCCTTAACCGTTTTCAGGAGAATAGATTTTAACGTTTTGTTTGTCGCTTCGGCCTGTCCATTGGCTTGATGGTAGTAAAGAGAGGTTGTATGATGGTTTATCTTGAATTTAGTACATAACTCACGAACTTCGTCATTTTTAAAGGATGTGCCATTATCTGAGATAATGACTTGTGGGACGCCATACCTACAGATAATTTGGTTCAGAATGAATTTGGCAATTACCGAACCTAGTACTGTGGTGAGAGGCATGGCCTCCACCCATTTGGTAAAGTATTCGCGGCTGTAATTATAAAATTATGGCCATCGGTTGATGAGGGAGAGAATTTCCCTATCAATTCTAGACCCCACATGGAGAAGGGCCACGAGTCGTTATTGGTTGCAGGGATTATGCTAGCATGTGAATCTCATGAGAGAATTCTTGGCATTTGTGGCACTTACGCACAAATTCCACTACGTCATGCTCGAGAGTGGGCCAAAAATAGCCCATCCGATGTATTTTGCGAGCGGTGGCATGACCACCGAAGTGGCCCCCACATATCCCACTATGGGATTCATGAAGAATCCTCTTGGATTCTTCTATGTTGATGCATCTTAGAAGCATGTCGTCGAAGGCTCTACGATAGAGTACTTGGTCTAAAACAACATATTTAGCGGTAATAATGCGTAACCGCCTTCTTTGTTGTGGACGTTGATCGAGGGGATCATTTTTGAAATTTCACTAAACATCCCCGAATGGTGTCGGTCTGAGTAAGATCATCTCGAGAGCTTTCCAATGACTATGAGAATGCGGCAAACACACATTAGGAGCTCTAGTTATGTCCGGTCAAAGTTTGGTCAACGAGAAAGTCAACTCTAGTCAACTAGTCAATATTGGACCAATCGCACTGCGACACGTGGCAAAAGGCTTTGGCAAAAATTGAAGGGGTTTTATCCACCGGTCTTCGACAATCGTGAAATGGTTGGTTCGATTTTCCAATCGCGGGTCGACATGTGGTCTTAATTATCATATTTCAATTAGAATTTCAAATTTCATATTACTTTGTAATTATTCACCATGAAATTTGCCATGTCACTATATGGTTACACCTCCATATTGGTCGCTTAAGCTATTATTAGCCACACATTTTATTTAATTCCATATTCCACGCATTTAATCCAAATCCATATTACATATTCCACGCATTATATTTGGTTTAACCTCCATAAGCATTATTCAAGGCGCCTAAAAATACTATGTCTATCCATGCGCCATCCTTCCAACCAAAAAATGCACCCACTTCCCACGGCTAAGGTGGCTCTTAAGCCACTTAAAACATTGCACCGCCCACCTTTTAAAACCTCCTCCACTTTAATATGCACCAAATGTGGGATATTGTTCCCTAAGAGATAAGTCAAATGCATGGGGAGGAGAATGGAACCCGGGTGGGCCGTGTAAAATGATAAGCACCCAGCCGGTATGCTAGGAGGCTTAGAAACAATATAAAAGGAGTGTTATTTTATTTGAATAGATTGAGGTGCATGCAGAGGAGAAGAGGGTAGTTTTTAGAAAACACCATTTTTGAAGGCCTTGCACTTAGAATGAGAACTCGGAGTAAAAATATGAAATGAAGGAAATTATGAGAAGATTCCAACGATGTAAGATTTGATATTTTTGTTGATTTTTAACCTGTTTTTGGAAGCTTTGAATGCAGTTTTTAACAGGGATCTACAAGACAACTAGTTGGAAAACACGAATTTCAATGCACTTCTGGTCCGAATTGTGACTTGGTGTAAACATGAAAAGTGTTCAGAATTCAGAGATGATCTCAGATATATGATTTGTTTTCATATAATGTTTTTAAATCTCCATTTGTAGGTGTTTTTCTAACACAGTTGCAGGGAGATCACATTGTGAAAACACTGTAGGAGCCACGGATCGTTCTTGGGACAGTTTCTGCTATTTTTCAGAGTTCTTGGGACATTGATCAGCTCATTTGCAGGTTGTGATTCATTATTGGTTGTTTTTAAGAGTTATTATACTTACATTTCAATATTATTAATGGATCGGTTCAATCCGAACCCGGGGACGTAGGAATTTCCAAACCCCGTAAACAATCTCGTTTGTTATCTGAGTGTTTTCAGTTTTCTGATTATTTATTTGCTACACAAGTTTTCCACACTTCTATGGATGCATAATAATTAGAATTTAATCAATTTGTGGAGTTTAGAATACTTAAAATTGATTAAGAAAATCACGATCTTTGGAAACTTTTAAAAGTGAAAAAATACAACACACGTTTTCAGATCAAGTTTGGTATCAGAGCAGTTAGATTGCCGGATTAGCTTCTAATTGTGTTTGAAAATTTGGCTTCAGTTTCAATATTGATTTCAGTCTTCAGTGTGCAGACATTTTGGGGCTTGTTAATCTTCTTTCGCAGTGTGCAGTTTTGGAAGTACAGGTTGTGTTTGCAGGAACGAGGAATCATGGGCAAGTCATCCAAACAGGAGCAACTGGATGAGCTTGAAGCCATAAACCGCCAACTCCAAGAAGAAAACTCTTTCTTGAGAGCTAATTTTTATTCCTTGGAAGAGGAAATAGTGCGGTTAAAATCTGAGCCACAATCCTCTATAACCAAGAAAGAGGAGTATGTCAATAAGATGCTTGAAGAGAGCAAGAAGTTGATGGGCTTTGTTAAAGAGTTGTAAGATGAAATACGGACCAAGGATGCTCTCTTGGAAAAGCTGCAACAAGGTGAACATAAGAAGGAAATGCCTTCCAAATCAGATGTATCTATGATGAATGCACGTAAGTTGTTCACATTTTAATTCTTCCTCTCATTCAGTTTCAGATGTTCCTTTGGGTCAGTTTGAAAAACACACTAAGGGAATTGGGTCTAAGCTAATGGTTAAGATGGGATTTAATGGAACGGGCCTTGGTAAAAATGGACAAGGTGATGCTAACCCAGTATCAGGTAGAGGATCAGCCTCGGTTTGCAGGTTTGGGTTATTCTAGTGGGAAAATGGAAATTGGAGAAAGTTCCAAAGCAGCTGAAGGAAGAAAAGCTTCCAACAGCCAAGGATCTACACCACTAGAATTACAGGATTCCGCCATCAGGAGGAACAATGAAAGGTCTAAGAAAACAAGTAAAAGAGGTAATCGATTCCACCTCCTTCCACTTACATAAAAAATAGCACTAAGGGAAAATCAAATCCTAAAATTCTAATACACTCTTTCGGTTGAACAATATAGCTTTGGTAAGTAGAAATATACTTTCCCTTGGACATTTTGTGAAGGTACTAATCATTCTGTTGTGTATTTGTGGAAGAGGAAAAATTTGATTAAGAAGTTAATGCCTTTTGTGAATGATAAGGCGAGGTCTAAAGACCAATCTCACCAAGGAAAGGCGAGAAATGGCAAGAATGTTACCTCTCCTAAACAGGAGAATCATTCTCGTAGACGAGTTATGAGAATGGTAAAATGGGTAAGACTCCTAAAAACAAGGAAGTTAAATTTTGTTCATAGGAAGGGTCATGATGTTAAGGTTTGTTGGTTTGTTCCTAAACAACAAAATTGGAAATTTGTTAAAAAGACAGTATTGTAAAACCAACAGTTGCTAAACCTAACTAAAACTCATTTTAGTCTTGAGAAGGTAAAAAGACCAAAATGGAAAAACCCAAGTGATTGGTTGGGAAAAACACTCCTCAACTTTATATTTGCACTACAAGTAAATTGTTGATAGTAGGCAAGCAAAAAAAAATTTGAGCTATATTTTAGTGATTCCTTTTTATTGATAAGGATTTTCTCTTAAGTTGATATTTAAGCTTTGAAAATGAATGGAAACAATGAAGAGAAGATTTGAGTGATAGGTTCATCATACTCATGTTTTGGTTTCTCAGATTGGTTGGTAGTTCCATTGTTGAAAATAGTATACAGGGATAAGAATCAAGAAAGATGTCTAAATTTGAAACTTGCGGTTAATAAAGCATAATCACAAAGTGTCGAGTTGAACACTAGCTTACGTTATAGATGGGTTTTATTATCCGACTTATTATTTGTGATGGCGATACAGTGTTTTGGCATATTCATGTTGATTCGATTGTTGACTATAACTATTTTTAAGCATTGATAGTCTATAATATTCGATAGTGAATACTTGTAGTTATTCTGATTTCGAGATGGGTAGTGGGCACTAGCCTAATTCAGGCGATTTAGATGTCTTGTATACTGATCTGTGTTATGGAATTGTAATTTTTGGTAATCGGCCGTATCACAAAGTGACAGTTGAACACTAGCTTTCCGTAATAGAATGGGTGTTATTATCTGGTCAGTTAATTGTGATGGCATTATAGTGGGGTATGACAGATCACAGTTGTGTGCAGAGTTGACAGGGTTACAACGTTTCAGTTGAACACTAGCTTAATTGGGTGTTATTATCTGATCGGTTATGTAATTAGCTAATCAACTATTTACATTTTTATTAACCTATAATGTTATTTCAGGTTCTTGTATGTGTTTGTGCAATGCAGGAAGAGATAGCATTATTTGTGGGTTGATACACAACTTTTTGTGGACAAAAAAAAGCCTTTCTCAGTGGGGAGGTGTGATCAGGGGATCATTTTTGAAAGTTCCCTAAACATCCCCTGAATGGTTTCAAGAAGATCATCTCGAGATTTTTCCAATGACTATGAGAATGCGGAAAATGGACATCAGGAGCTCTAGTTATGTCCAATCAAAGTTCGGTCAACAGGAAAGTCAACTCTAGTCAACTAGTCAATATTAGACCAATCGTACTGCGACACGTGGAAAAAGGCTTTGGCAAAAATTGAAGGGGTTTTATCCACCGATCTTCAACAATCATGAAATGGTTGTTTTGATTTTCCAATCGCGGGTCGACATGTGGTCTTAATTATCATATTTCAATTAGAATTTCAAATTTCATATTACTTTGTAATTATTCACCATGAAAATTGCCATGTCACTATATGGTTACACCTCCATATTGGTCGCTTAAGCTATTATTAGCCACACATTTTATTTAATTACATATTCCACACATTTAATCCAAATCCATATTACATATTCCACGCATTATATTTGGTTTAACCTCCATAAGCATTATTCAAGGCGCCTAAAAATACTATGTCTATCCATGCGCCATCCTTCCAACCAACAAATGCACCCACTTTCCACGGCTAAGGTGGCTCTTAAGCCACTTAAAACATTGCACCGCCCACCTTTTAAAACCTCCTCCACTTTAATCTGCGCCAAATGTGGGATATTGTTCCCTAAGAGATAAGTCAAATGCATGGGGAGGAGAATGGAACCCGGGTGGGCCGTGTAAAAGGATAAGCACCCAGCCGGTATGCTAGGAGGCTTAGAAACAATATAAAAGGAGTGTTATTTTATTTGAATAGCATTGAGGTCTATGCAAAGGAGGAGAAGAGGGCAGTTTTTAGAAAACACCATTTTGAAGGCCTTGCACTCAGAATGAGAACTCGGAGTAAAAAGATGAAATGAAGGAAATTCTGAGATGATTCCAACGATGTAAGATTTGATATTTTTTGTTGAGTTTTATCCTATTTTTGGAAGCTTTGAATGCAGTTTTTAACAGGGATCTACAAGACAGCTAGTTGGAAAACATGAATTTCAATGCACTTATGGTCCGAATTGTGACTTGGTGTAAACATGAAAAGTGTTCAGAATTCAGAGCTGATCTCAGATATATGATTTGTTTTCATAGAATTTTTTTAAATCTCCATTTTTAAGTGTTTTTCTAACACAATTACGGGAGATCACATTGTGAAAACACTATAGGAGCCACTGATCGTTCTTGGGATAGTTTCTGCTATTTTTCAGAGTTCTTGGGACATTGATCAGCTCATTTTCAGGTTGTGATTCATTATTGGTTGTTTGTAAGAGTTATTTTACTTGCATTTCAATATTATTAATGGATCGGTTCAATCCGAACCCGGGGACGTAGGAATTTCGAACCCCGTAAACAATCTCGTTTGTTATCTGAGTATTTTCAGTTTTCTGATTATTTATTTGCTACACAAGTTTTCCGCACTTCTATGGATGCATAATAATTAGAATTTAATCAATTTGTGGAGTTTAAAATACTTAAAATTGGTTAAGAAAATCACGATCTTTGGAAACTTTTAAAAGTGAAAAAAATACAACACACGTTTTCAAATCAGATGTGGCACCTTCTGGGTATGTATGGTCCATGTTAAAATTGATGATATCAGTATACCAGGGACATGAAGAGATGGGGGGCCTAGTTTCGATGAAATATACACACTCATCGGGAAAGTCTAGATTTACCATCTTGCCTCCATCTAGTGGATTGTCACCAAACGATCTGCAATGATTTGTCCCTTACAGATTTATGGTTCTTAACGTTAACTCAAATTCTCCCATTAAGGTTATGAAACGGCCAGCCTTTTTAGATAAGGATCCTTGTGTGAGAAATGTTCGTAAATGGTTTGTCTTTACAATGACCCTTGTTTCCTGGTTTAACATGTAATGTCTCAAACGTTTTGTTGCAAAAACTATGGCAAGGTATTCTCTTTCACCTATGTGTAACGTGTTTCATAATCGAGCAACATTTGGCTATTGAAATAGATCGCGTGTTCTCGCTTGTCATCGTCTTCTTGAGCCAAAGCATACTGAATGCGAGACATGAGTTGCTCATGAGTATAGGATCAAAGGGCGGTTTGGTTTGGGAGGCATTAGCGTGGGCGGTGACAACAAGAAGCGTTTAACTACTTTGAAGGCCTCGTTACATTCTTCAGTCTAATCGACGCTATAATATTTCTTGAGTAGATTGTTGATTGGATGAATGGAAAAGCTTAAATCTGGGATGAACCTTCGGATTGCACCAAGTTTCCCAAGAAATGACCTGATTCCAGACTCATCCGATGGTGGGATCATTTCGAGAACAGCCTGTATTTTGGCTGGATTAACATCAATCCCTCGTGAAGATATAATGTAGCCCAGAAGTTTGTCTCCATCACACCAAACATGCACTTCTCTAGGTTTAATGTGACACCATATTTGATTAGTCGTGAGAGGATGATACGGAGCACTTCCGGATGATCACAACATTTCTTGGCTTTGGCCAACAAGTCATCCACATAGGATTCCACAATTTTATGGATAAGATCGTGGAATATATAAGTCATTGCCGTTGATACGTAGCACTGGCGTTCTTAAGTCTAAATGGCATGATAGCGTAGCAATATGTTCCCCAGGGAGTTATGAATGTGGTTTTGGCTTGATCCTGTTCAGATATTTTAATCTAATTATACCCTGAGAACCCATCCATGAGGGACAACAGTTCAAATCTAGTTGTTGCATCAATGATGACGTCGATGGATGGTAATGGGAAGTCATCCTTGGGACAAGCTTTGTTGATATCCCAAAAATCTATGCAAATGCGTATTTTACCCTTTTTTTTAGGACAGAACGATATTAGATACCCATTGTGAGTAGTCAACGGGTTTGATGAATCCCACTTGGAGAAGTTTTATTACTTCCTCTTTTACCATGAGAGCCACTTTTGGCTTCATTGGTCTTGACTTCTGTTTGATTGGCTTCGCATCTAGTTTAGTGACAAGATTATGTACCACGACTTGTGGTGCAATGCCCGTCATTTCTTTATAGTTAAATGCAAAAGCCTTTTGATGTTCTTTAAGGATTTGGGTGTGTATTTCTATCTCCTTTGGGGTTAACGAGGATCCCAACTTCAAAATTCTTGGTTCCTCCTCCATTCCAATGTTTATGTCAATGGTTTCTTCTATCAAAGAAGCGTTACCTTCTTCAAATTCAGGTGGGGCTAGAGGTAGTTCCAAGCTTTCTCTGTTTTCTATCTTGTAGATATCGAGATCTTTCTATGGAGGAGACTCTACCGTGGGATTCCCAAAGTAGGAAGAGGAATGAGGTATTAGGGAAAGATCAACTATACGGTGAGCAAGGTGTAGCTCCGCATAGGCATTCAGATATTCGAGAGTGACTCTATCATCGTCAAAGTGACCTATGATAGAAAAATCATCCTCAGCTTCTCCATGAGCTAGGAGTGAGTTTGTTGGTATTTTACGCACTAATGGTTGATACAAAGTGATACCGTGAAATTTGTATCCTCCAACTCATTGTTCGGGGTGAAACGGGAAGTTGAGGTTGCTTATTGAGTCTGCGAGAAGGTTCTGCTCTCGTGGGATTGCTTCAATTGATATGAAGTTGAATCCCTTGCTTAGATCTAACACGGTTGTTTTGTATAGTTGTAAATGTTCAGCCCTAGTTTCATATACCTCGGATACTTGGTTTGCAACTAGTTGCAAGTCTCCTAGCACTCTAATGTTATTGACACCTCTTTTAGCTAGGATGAGGCCAAGGATGAGATCTTCGTACTCGCCCCGTTGTGTGTACATTCAATGTTTAATTTAAAGGCGAAAGGTAGGATATTTCCCTCAAGTGAAGTAAAGATCACCCCCGCCTAACTCCAAAGCGACATCTAGCTCCATCAAAGTGGAGAGTCCAATATTTGTTTGGAAAAATTGACGTTGGGATATTTTTCGTATCTATTTCTTTTGCTTTGGTTACCTCTACCATAAAAACTTCGTCTGATGGAAGAGAAGCGATTCCTAGGGTGTGTCCCATACCCATGGAATCAAATAGTAGGAGAATAGGTAAGTCTTTCTCCAGCAACTCGACAATTTTTGCGGTAGTCCCTAGTGATATTGCTTTTATAGCATTGGTCTCACTTTTGAGTACTGGAACGTCCTCAGCTGGATTTGAAATTTCCAACTCAGTGGTGGGTATCAGCTTTTCTTTCGGTTGTGAATTAGTTGGTTAGACAAGCTAGTTTGCTAGAAGTTCAAACTCGGAGTGGATACCCGGTCTTTTCTTCAAATCATTGTGCCATGAATATTTTCCCTAAGTGTAGAAATATTATTTCTTGGAATAACATGGAAGGGATTGCCTTCATGCGGTGTATCCATGGCCGACCAAGGATCATATTATAATTGGTTTCCCGATCTATAATATAGAATTCGATGAGAACCGTCTTGGGTCCTAAAGTGACTGGTAAAACTATGGTTCCAATCGAAGTGGCTTTGAGGCTATCATAACCTCTTAGCGTATTTCGCATCGTGGAATAGTTTGTCTCTCCATATCCTAGCTTTTGAAGGAAAGTGAAGGGGACTATGTTGACTTCTGCCCCATCATCGACCACTGCACGTTTAACATAATTATTGTAGACCCAAACTTGTAAATGTAAAGTTGAGTCGCCTCTTCGTGTAATTTCAACGTCTGTTGGCATTTTGCTTATATCGAATATAAATTCGAGTATCCTATCCAGCCTGCCCAGAAGGATAAACGTCAAAATCCACATGGTTTACTTGCGTTTCCGGAGGAGGAGTGATGTTGATTAAATGGCCAAGGCCTAACGCTTCTAAGAGGGCAGCCCTATGGGTGGGAGAGTTTTTAACAAATCCAAGAAGGAGATGTGCGAGAAGGTTTTAGTTAAATCATTAATCAGATCATAGGTGCCTATAGGTTTTACCAATGTTTGTTGAGTGTTGTCTAGTTCTAATGAATAACTTGGAGTTGGTTGAGAAGAATAATCCCATGTTCTTGTTATGGTTTCTATGGGTAGCTCGACATCTAACTCCACTAAACCAACTATCTTAGTTTGAGGTCGAGTTCCTAATTGGGGTGTGACTGGTGGATTTAATGAAGTCGAAGCTTCATGATCATTGTTTCCTGTCATGACACCCTTATTTGTTCCATTAGGATCTAACCTGTTGTTGTTAGAATGGTTTGGGAGCGGGTCATTGAAGATCTTGAGGGATGCATTTTGAGGGGAAACTGCCCCTGCATAAGCATTTGGCATGGGTACTATAGAATTTGCTAAAAACATATCTATAAAGAGTTGTTTTTATCTTCTGGCAAATGTTGCATGAATTTATTGTATTCACGACAAGTCCTAGTATCGTGGCCTTGAATTTTGTGGAAGCCACAATATAGATTGGGATTGTAATTTCGAGGTTGTTGATTTAAAACCTGTTGTGGCCCGAAATTCTGATAAGGTTGTTGGTTTTTAGAGTTAAAATTTTGAGGTTGTTGCCTTTGGTTTTGACTCTGATATCTAGTTGGGTTTTGATTTGGACTTTGTGTTTGGACTTGTCGTTGTTGTTGTTGTTGCCGTGGTGGACGATTAAAATCCACCGTGTTGATTGTTGGGGTAAAATTATTATTTCATTGATTATTAACAGGTGGCGAAATGTTTACAACATTTTCCCTTTTAGCTTGGTCAGTTACTCCATCTGTTGTAATGCCGCGGTTCTTGTTAAGGATCTTAGGTCCTTGATTAGCATTCCCAGCATTAGGATAGGCCGCGGTGTTTTGATTGGGAGTGGTTAATTTCCCGTTTGTCCCATATGTCTTACGACCACTATCAATCGTTGCTTGGTCAATTCGAGAGAGCACTCTCGAGTACTTCATCGTAAGTTCTTAGTGGGAACTTCGAACTTCTTCCTTTATCTCTCTATTGAGTGAATTAAGGAATAAATCACATAGTTCCATTTGATCCATATTTGGAGCACTCACTGATGAGTAGAGAACCGTATGCCATCTTTGGATAAAATGAGCAATGATTCATTATGTTCTTGTTTGATATGTAAGAACTCCCTGATTCCCGTTCTTAACAATTTGTTCATGTCGAAAGCTTTGATGAATTCTGACATGAGTTGTTTAAATGAGTGTATCGAAGCTTCAGGTATTCTGTAATACCAATCAAGGGCAATACCTTCTAGGGTCTTAGGGAATATTTTAGCGACAACCCCGTCCCAAGGGAGTAACTCCCGTATGGCTGTGGCATAGGCCTTAATGTGTGCGTTTGGGTCCCCTTCCCCTTTGTATTTGGGCAAATCGGGAAGAGGTCTTGGAAGCATAACGCTTCGTATGGTGAAGTCTAGGGGCTCTTTCAAATATTCTGAGTAAGTCCCTACTGTGTAGGCCTCAACCATCGATGGGGCTTGCTGAGGGGGTTGAGGGGGAATGGGTTGTTGATATGGCATAGTATATGCGTTTGTAGGAACATAAGGGAATCCTTGTGGTTGAACGAACATCCCGGGAGAAGAGAACATGTCTCCTTGTGGTGAATTTGAATAAATGTTTAAGTAAGGAGGAGCATTGTTCTGGTACGGGTTGTTTGGTGCCAAGCAGGTGGTGTCATGTTTTTCTGGAGTAGCGTTTGAAAACGTTGTCCTAGTTGGTGTTTGTTGTGGATAATTATAAGGATTTTGAGGAGGCATGCCTAACGTGCCTATTCCTGTAAGGAGGTCAACTTGACTAGGGTGATGCGGAGGGTTGGGGATTCCTGCTTGCCCAAAATATGAATTTTGGTTTGCTTGAGAAAGTTCTAGCCCTCTAACCTTCTCAGCTAAGGCTGAAATGACCTCCATCGGAAGACGCAGTGCTTTGCCTTAAGGGTATTTTTGTTGTATAGCTTGAGGTTGTAAGGGGGTATGATACCCTGCTATGAATTGGTCGTTACCCTGCCAAGCTTCACCGAGGGTATTTCCCATAGGTGGAGGAATGGGGGTGTTCTCCTGGAATAGGGTATCAGATTGTATTTGTAAACTCCCTATAGGTGGATACATATTTTGGAAGCGTTGTTCACTTTTAGCGAAGCGTGCCAAGTACTCCTCATCCAAAAAGGGGAGTGGGTCTGATTGTCTACTGATCTGTGGTCTGAACAAGACCCAAGGAGATGAAGTGGATTCTCCAGTAAACGTCATATTGTTAGAGCCATCATGGATGTTGAGTTTGTGCAAACTGATCAAACTCCTCAATTCGAAATGAAGAACTAGAACTAGTTCTGTGAGGGGGAGTTTGAGATGACAAGTAATTACTCGAATAGTTATCATCCCACGCAGAAAGCGAGGGTGATGGTTGTCTATTTGTTTGACTATAGTTTACTTCGAGACCTGAGAGAGGTCTGCCATATGCATCATATCCCGACATATTCGGGGGGTATATGAATACCCGCAGAATAATGGGAAAGAGCGAAGGTGGATGGAAGAAATGAAAACAAAAAGAGAAATATTAGTTTGTTTCACGTTGGGTTCACCAATTTTGTACGATGGAAAAGTAACATGCGAGCATGGGAATCTACAAGTACCTCCTCCTCGTACCCGACCTCTCGAGGTCATGTCGAGACAGCCAGTGAATGTTGAATGTGGATAGATATGTATAAGCTAATCGGGTAATCTTAAATCCTCAATACGCAATAATGGAATCTACGAATCTAAGGCGAAGAAGGCCCTCCTAACCTGGATTGATGTAATGGTTTGTTCAGATATAATGGCTGCTCGGAGGCTCTAATCGATGTCGAGCTCTACCGAGATCCTATTTCTTGGTTGTTGGATACGTGGGAAGTGACCCTGTGGGAGCAAAGTGTATATATCTCCGCATAAGGTCATGAAAGTAGTGGTAGGTCGTTTAGTGGATTTTGTGGTTAGCTATGGGTGGTTTTCTGGTCTAGCCTGAAGATATTGGATTGATTGGCTTCTATGTTTAATACTGTAAAACTGTCGTGCTATAATATCTAGCGGGAGTGGTGAAGATCTAAACACCAGCGTTCATAAGCCGATGTCAATACTTGACTGATTTGTAGGCCCGTTGGGTTGTGGGATTTGGGGATTACAACCGTGAGTTCATGGTTGTTGTGGACCTGTTATGGTCATGTGAAGAATCGATCCCTTCTCCCAATTATCCAGTAATCGTATGCATTTTCAGCTTCTATGTTTAGAACTAGAATTTGTATGATTTTCTCGGAGTACCTAACAGGTGTTATGGCAACTTGAATACGTAAGCTAGTGTCCATGTCAACGAGGAGGTCTCCCGCGTTAGGATGTGGAACCAAAGGATCGCAACCGAATGTTTGCTCTTGTTTGAATCCCTACATAGTCATTCAGGTGTTTTATCAAGGCAATCTATAGTTTGGATGGTTTGACCAGAATGTGTAAGCTTTGTCGTCTTTGATATTCAATCCTCTTAGTTGCTCACTAATTGCTTGTAAGTTTGTTGTTGCTTGGAAGACCTGTATCCTAAGGTCCTGATCTATATCAGCTAAAATCATGGGTAAATTTGGTTGAGGTACTATAGGTTCAAATATATATTCTCTAGGCTCTCTAGGTCCTGTGATTGTCATACAAAGATGATTCAAACTCTAACTAACATTAATAAATTGATTATGCAAGAGGTATTACACTACGTAAGCATTCTTCTATTTTTTTATTTTCCAATGATGTATTTCAATGAAATTGAAGAGCAACTACTCTATTATATCTATAAAATAAACAACCAATCTAATAATAGAATAAAATAAGCAACGTAGCCTGGTATGGCTATTCGCCTGTGTAGTTGTGATTTTATCCTAAATATCTAAGCAACTATATATTCTGAATTTGAAAGGCTCTCGATCCTACCTCAAAAGTGAGGAATGAATCACAGTTTCTCAGAAACTATCAATCCCCACAGCTTCCCCGGTGATATCGAGAGTGAACTTTTAACTGAAATAAAATAATTCACTACTCTATTTGATATGTCGTAACTAGAACTTTGATAGCTCAAACCTGGCATTTACAAAATAGTGGTAAATCCAGTTGTGTGTGATTTTGTCCCCTCAGTGTGATCTCCTTGTTCCTTCGTGTCCTCGTGAATCTAAAAAGTGTGTATATGATAGTATCAACAAAAGATAGCAATCGAACAATGACACTTTGGATATAGACCGAATATAATGCGAGTAGGAGAGGGATAGCGCAAGTGAACAGAGCTTGACTATGCAATTCCTAGCGGGATTTATTGCGGGAATACAACACAAGTGTACTGAGAGTTTCAAAAATTATCCTTGTGACAAAACAAAACCTGCAACTTTAATGGATTCTAGTCTAGAAATGAAGCTATTCTATGTTTAAACTGATTGTATGCAGTAATAATGAAACAAGACTTGAAACAAGAAGATGATATGACCTCCAAAATGCCAACAATGGAAGCAAAACCTGAAACTAACAAAATTCTAAGCAAGGAATTGAAAAACTGAACAAGAGAATTGAGAGGATGAGGGGCCATTTGCTTGAAAACAAGTTGGCTATTTATAACCAATGCATTTACCAGAGGGTAACTCCCATTAGAACTCTTTTACTATAAACAAAGGAAAAACACTATTCCCAGGGAGTAGAAAACATTAATGCAAGCCAAAGTGGTTGAAGAAAGCGTGTAAAATTGAAGATTTACGTTTGACACAATCGTTGGAAGGATTTGGAAAATGCATACAGGACCGCCGCCCTGTGCAGGGCGGCGGTTTCATCACTGAAGGCAAAAATACAAGAAGAAAGGGGGAAAAGGGCAAAACAAAGCATGCGAGGAGGTGAGCGGGGCATGCGGGATACAAGCGTATACATGGCGAGCCTTTCTGGATTCCGAACACCTTGCAAGGAGACCTGTATCATCATTGGGGCACGTGTAACATCGTTCGGTGTGTGCAAGATACCCTACAATTTCGTGTACGCACAGAACCTTACCTAATAGGTGATGAAGGATGAAAAGTTCATTTTGGATGCCATTAATGGTGATACACCCACCGCATCTTGGAAAATCATCTTCACCATGTTGACAAAATTAGGGCTAAAGCCAAGAGATCAAGCGTCGCCAAAATAAATGCCCATTTAATTGTATCTTAGGATTTTCCAAAATCAATTTTCATAAACATTATCTATTTATTTGAAATTTTGGCCCTTTCCATGCCATACTAAACAATAATAATGTTATCCAAAATGAATCTATTATAAATAAACACATTCTTCTTAGGGTATAGGATAAGGGGAGAAGATATCTAACCCTCGAGGAAAGAGCTCTCATTGTAATCTTGTAGGAGACATTACGCAATGTGATTGGCTTCCAATTACATATGAGCTCCAAGTCCCCGTATTTGGGGTATGTTTAATGTTTCCTTGATTGATCATTTTCCCAAATAATTTTATGTGAAACAGGCCCAAGGTAGATCAGTATATATGTTTGGCCCTATGGGGTCCTAAAGCACTTGGTAAATTTCACAAAGCAATCCATCTATCTATGGAGCTTTATCAATAGCTATATGCATGGTGGCTTCATGAAGATCTTCGATAGACAACATGTAGTCACAAAATACCCATTAGGTTTTAGACAAAACATAAGGAACCATTATTAGCATCAATTCAAAGCTTTCTCTAGCTCATGAGTGGAGGATTAAGCATCAAAAACACCATGATAGTGGGACACAAAGGCTTTAAGAATGTCTGAAAGACGAGTGAGTTGAGGATTGGCATTTTTGATAGCTTTGATTTGTTTCTTCAACTAGAGCAAAGAAGGGTGAAGAACTCTTTGGAGGCTTTGTTTGCGATCTTAAGCCAATGCACAAGCTATTATTTGAGCTCCCCGAGCTTGATAATGTCCTTCAAATTTGACTTTTTATCTCAACATAATGGTGTCATTTTGCAAAGTTTCATTGAAGGGAGACAACTCCAACTCTTGTGATATTCAATTCAATCCATGGAGCAAACCCTCATAAGCATTAAACCTAAATATCATGACTTAGTGGTCATGTATGTGCAAGTACCTTGTCATGTGATTAATGGCATTGTCCCACCATTCAATCCAACCATGGGGGCCATCTAGGTTAGGATTAATGTTCCATATTCACACAACATGCTTCTTAGTCCAAGCATGGTTCAAATGAGTCGTGGTGAAAAAGAATTGAGCTTTGACATTCTACGAAAGTGGATTGAGCCACTCATTCTCAAATATGATAGGGTTGTGACATGAGTACAACACTCCTATAATGACAACAATGGGGTGATCAAAATTATTAGCAAGTGACAACTTCTAGTTTGTAAACAAAGTTTTGTTGAGTTGCTTCACCACTTGTTCGACACCTTGGCAAAGGTTAAACCAAGTGAACCAAGGAGGCGACGGATGTGGTTGAGATCTAATGACCCTAATTTATCGCAGAAATAAAATCGCGGCTCTCTTTCACCCACGCACCACCGCATTGAGAGGATAATTTCTATCTTCTTTAGATTCAATCATGTTGAAGTCACCACATAAGACCCGGATGGCATCTAGAAATGAGTCAATGATGCAAGCACGGATGGAGATCTCTAATCTTTCACTAAACAATTGGTATAAGTATAATTCACAACCCTAAATCAAGGTTTCATAGGGACAAGTGGCGAGTAGTGAGAGTCTTGTGATAATGAATTGTCAAGGATATAAACTTATCCCTAAACCCATACTATCTCATTTAGCATGTACTAAACACTCCCTCCTATTGTGGTCATGAGTTTGGAACAAGAAAACATGAAAAGAAATAGTACGAGTTTCAAGACTAAGACAACCTATATCAAGGCAACAATTGGGAGTTTGTTTTCCAAGTGCATATGTAAGGACTTCCACAATATTTATACCAAGTCCACATGCCTCCATACATTCTTGAAGCCTCCAACAAGCTATTAACATATCTACATATCAAGAAACATCATAAGACATTGTACGATTTTATATTACAGTGGGAAATACAAAGTTCATAACATTTAAGGCATAATGAATGAACAACGGAGAAATTACAACGTTAAGAAACTTGTCTTCATCTTTATTAAATCCGACACCATTATGTCATTCAATAGGAGGTTAAGAATACAAAAACAATTGAAAACCCTTGTTCGATCTTCGACTAAGACAACGTAGCTCAAGAAACCTCTCCACATTTGCCTTCAAGTTGCTCCTTACTACATTCCAAGCTCTATTATGTTTTTCTTAGCTTCTCTCCTCCAATGAATCCACCCACCATCATTCTTGCATCACATTTTTAGTTACAAGTCTAACCACACTCACTTACACTAACCAAGGTTGTAATTGTCTTGAATTAGCACGTGTGATCAAGGGTTAGAGATTTTAAAACATTTGAAAACACACTGCTAGACCTCTTCTAACCTCCCATGGAAAATCATGACCAAACTACGAGATTTAGACCTCAAGAAAGCACCTAAACCTTGATCTACAATTCAAATTTTCAAATTCCTAGTTTTGGTGGGAAAATTTGTTTTGAATGGTTTGAGGGGCTAGAACAAAGGGAAATGACATAGAAACGTGTCTTATTGGTCTAAATGAAGTCCTAAACCTTTGAAAGCCAAAATTTGAGCATATTTACATAGGATGCCCCAAACATCACTCAAAGCCATCGTCAAAAGGTTGTCCTTTCAACAACATCATTGGACACATAGATAATAGCAATCCCAAACAAGCAGTCATTGAAAATAAACAACGCCACGTGATCTAATGAGTAGGATTTGAGCCTCACGTGACCAAATGAGGTGAGAGCAATCAAGCTATTAAAGTGACAACACCTCCATGATTGTTATCGTGACCTAACATCTAGTAGATGGACCGAAGCCAAATCGATCTATCGGCGGGGTTGAGTGCAAATCTAGAATTTTTAACTTCTATTATGCAAAAAAATATCTTTTCAAAAAACACACATGTATCCATTAAAGTATACTTGCAGGAAGATCCAATGAGTCCTCTAACATTCCGTGAAAAAAGTATCATGGGACAACCTTTGTTTGCATGTAACCCTCCTCATCGTCATCGACCAACACTAAAAAATTGTTAGCATGATACAAATTATTATTTCTTTTCATATAATCATGGATGGTGAATTCTTGCCGCTTGTCTAGTGTATAATCACCATCCTCTAGGGGTGATGAAGGGTTGTGTTCATGGTAGAGAATCATCTTGTTGTCAAAGACTACAAGGTTGTTAGATACCTCTGTCTTTTCACCTCTAACAAAGATTGTGACGATTAAGACCCATAACCTGTGCTCGGGAATTAGAAAAGAGATCTGTAACTTACAAAGATACACAAAATGAACAAGGTAGTTGATAGCACGGCAACCACTATTGCTTTGTTGGCATATGAGGGCCTACTTGTGGGCTTGTACACGAGTTTTGGTTTTCCCCGCCACGTGGGCTTGGTGCGAGCGACGTTTGTTGGTCACCATGGTCCATCTACTAGTGGATGTTTGCACACTTTTACTCACCTTTGGCATTACTTTAGATGCATGCATGATTCGACAACAAGCCATCAATGGGCAGTCCCAAGTTTTGTGGTTTGTGGTGTGGCACTAAAAACAAATATTTATCAAGTTGATGTACAACATCGTTGCATTAGCCTCTTATTGCCACTTTGATATCAATGTTTTCTTTGAGGTCCTTGGGGAGGTATACCTCAATGCAAACACACTTTTGTGGCCTTGTCACGTAAAATTTAAGGCCTATGAAACAGCAAGCGGCTTTATCAGCTAGTCTATCGAATTCCAAGAGGAAGTGACAGACCAAGATACTCAATCCACGCTAGGATTTTCAACTTGTCTTGTACAATCTTGAGTCTAATGCGAAAACATTACCAATGTGTTTCAAATGAACCATGGATTGTGGGCAACGATAACTCTACAATAGTCAGTTTTATTAAATATAAATTTCAATTTGAGCCCAAAGATTTTGCTCTCAGGTAAGCATGTACAAACCATAATAAACGATCTTTTCAAACTCACATAAATATTACTCCAACTAAAAAATGAAACAAGTGTGTTACTCCTAAGGTTATTATTAAAGAGATCAAGCTCCACCAGTGTGCTGGTAAAATTATGGAAACAATCATCCTTGAGAAGGTTACAATTTTGAAACTTTGAATGGTCCATATTGGCATGCAAAACATTATATAAAAACATGTTGCAGTGTGTTTAAGAAATCTTCATTGCAACCATCTACACTTGGTTGGAGCACACTATAATTGGGTAGACATGAATTTATGGTTTTTTAAAGGCAGTTATGATTTTTTGTTTGTGTTCCTTTTACGAGATGCAAACCTTATGTTGTTTGAGTGTGGTGTTGATCTCGTCATTTGTATGTCTTCATACAATTCGCTTCTTCGTGTCAATTTTTGCATAGCTACATTCTTCCGCAAATTTGTCTTTCTATCCTTTTTGTATATTTTCTTAACTCGAGATGACTTTAATTTTTTCGCATATTAACTCCTTACTTTCCTTTTCTTTTTCACTTCCTCCAAATCCATTTCACTTTCCTTTGATATATTTTCATAATTTTGCTTTGCATGCCTTACCTTGATTGCTAGATGTATTTTAATTTATAATTTTTCATCATTTTATTTATAATAGTTTTTGGGTACAATTGTCCAGTTGGTCATCTTGGGACACTTTTCAGTCAACCATACATAGCATCCGTTAGTTCCCTCTGTCTCTTGTCCCAAAGGGATATGTGGAACATAGCATCCCTTGCAAAGTTATCTGAACCTGAAAGAGTGATTAGTTCCCTCATCTCTCGTCCCAAAGGGAGATGTGGAACATAGCATCCCTTACAAAGTTATCTGAACCTAAAAGAGTGATTCTAAATATGGACTACCAAAATCAGGTGTCCCGGGATTTTAAAAAGTTCATTCTACATTTACAAGAGTACTGAAACACAATTAGTTCATTCTACATTTACAAGAGTACTAAAAGGCAATTAGTTCATCTAAAAGAATTTTTTAAAGTTTTCTACCAACATAAAGCATTACTTGAGAATGAGGAAAATGTCCAAATTTGATTATGATGAACTCTTGTTTCAGACAATGTTTAGATTTATGCACTAAAAGAAACAAAAAAAAAATTA
The DNA here is from genome assembly GCA_018340775.1 of Taxus wallichiana var. yunnanensis. Lineage (NCBI taxonomy): Eukaryota > Viridiplantae > Streptophyta > Pinopsida > Cupressales > Taxaceae > Taxus > Taxus wallichiana. The sequence goes on from CM031239.1 coordinate 283,415,661, forward strand.
TCCACCTCCCTGTGCCCAATCTCTATCATCAATAAAAAGAAAAGTTACAAACCTGGAGAATCTAATGGAAACTGAAAGCACATTACATATTCTCATATATCACCCAGTGCATTTCACAATATAATTACAATAAATACAGAATTGTATATTGCTACATTACCATTAGTATTCTTAGACTACTGAAAATGTATACCGGAAAATATTTAGCATTATAAGCATATAAAAGTAAAACATCACGAAATTACAAAATATCACAAATTTTACGGAGTCACCATAGCACAGACTGGGGGAAATGAACTGCTCTGTCATCATTTAACATATGCACAATACAGTTTTGTCATCTCTCACAATTATAGAGCACACTGAAAAATTTTGTGAGGACCGTCTTAGCTGCAGCAGTTGCTTTTCTCATGCTGAAGAGGTTTTCCTTTAATTTGAACAGTACTTCTTTGGATATTCTGTGTTGTTTGGCTTCCTACCCTGTCACAAGCCACACAAGTAATTTGAGAACTCAAATCATCCACCCTAAAAATTAATGTACTGCTAAAAAGAAGTGCTGAAAAGGAAAATCAACATAGGATTTGAGTCTCAGACGCCTTGTCAAAATCTAAGACCGATTCGTTAATGAGAAGTCATGGGACAATTCACCCTTAGCAAGTCTACCTCTTTTTAATTTCCCTGGCCATAGTAAGAAATGCTTGCTCAACATTTGTTGCATCTTTGGCACTCGTCTCCAGGAATGGAATTCCAACTTCATTGGCAAAGGCCTGCAATTCTAAAACACGTCAGGGAAGGTACTTTGAATAGGAAACGCAAAAAGGAAGGGATCTGATTCTTGTAGACAGGTGCAGACTCAAATATCAAATTTTGAATGAACATGGGAGGTACAGAGAAACATGATAAGCCTGGTGCAACTGGTATGTGCCAAGCAGTAGCACAATTGAATCTACTCACAGGCTAAAAATGCCAGAGGAAAAGAGATCTTGATGCAACTATCTACAATTGAAAATGTCCATTCCAAAAATAAATTATATACCTTGGCCATTTGTTGATCTACTGCTCTCTTCTCGGTCAAGTCACATTTGTTTCCCACAAGAATCTTGTTTACATTGTCATTTGTATACCTTTCAATCTCAGTCAGCCAGTGTTTGACATGATCAAAACTATCCACATCTGTAATGTCATAAACAATCTGCAACAAATGAAATTTACAATACTTGTTAGTTAAATTGTACGAGGTGCCGATCATAAAGTTGTACATTTTTCTGCAAAAATGTAAGCCTCTGAAATGATGGAAACTGGACAATATACTGTTTAGAATCTAGATAGATAGAGTTGATACTCAACTAAAGTAGAAAGTAGTGATTAAAGAAATGCCATACATATGTTTTCATATAATTTCATCACATCTACAAGAGAAAAAAAGGATGATGAACCTGAAATGATCAACATAAGCAACATAATTTCTGTAAGAAAGATTCAGATTTCAAATCCAATATTGTGTAGAACCTTCCACTTTGGCAAGTGGTTTGCAAATCAAACATAAATGAAGCTGGTAAATTGAAGTAAAGAGCAATAAAAGTAGATGCAACTTGCAGATGATCAGCTGGCATACTCCTTTTTCCTTTGTTCAAACACATGGCAAGCTATGCTTGGGATTCCACTAAAAATGCTGCCTTGCCAATTACTTTTTGTTAGGACTAATGGGAGCGCATACACACACAAGTACAATGTATCCAACAAAATGATGGAGAAGCTACAAAATAATTTTAATATTCTTCAAAATCTAAAAACATCTAAGCCAGCATACAACAATATATAGACTCTAGCCCATAACCAACTTGGGCACGACTTACAATGGTACTAACACAAAATAGCTCAATGCAATCGAAAGTAACAAGTTCAACTACAGCGCAGCACATACCAGTAGCAGCATAAATATCTACTAAATATTAGTTTATATCATAGTTACTGGGACGGGGACGGCGGGACGGCGGGATGGGGGATAGGGTTTCCGGGACGGCAAAAAAATTCTAAATTTTGGGGACAGTGGGGGACGACTGATTAAAAAATATATAAATATTTAAAATAAAAAGATATAGTGACTAAATTATATAAATAAGCTGAAATAAAACCATTTGAGATTTAAATAAGGTGAAACTTGAACTCATAAACATCAAATACATTCCTTAATACTCATGATTCTTTCAGAAGATTGCAAGAAGTTGCTTGGTCCAAAAAGGTGCAAAAATTGATTTTATGAAAATAAGAAAAATATTGCCATCAATGCATAGAGCTCAAGAAAATATGCACTTTTAGAGAAAACGGCACCTGAAACGGAGCCACAGAATGAAAGTTATGGCACATGCAAGTTTTTGCTGCTACATCTTCCCGGACCCTTTCCAAAAATGGCAAAAGTTTTCTATCCTTGTGTTTTTTTCACCAAAAATCCAAAAAAGGAAATAAATCGTGTGGGGACGCCTGACGCCCCCATGTTTCCCGTCCCCAGGACGTTTCCTAGGAAAAAAAAAAAAAAAAAAGGGAAGCGTGGGGGAAATGTTTCCCCCACATCCCCACGTCCCTAGGACGTCCGGGACGTCCCGAACATGTCAAATTTGGGGGGGACGCGTCCCCGCGTAACTATGGTTTATATATTTACAAGTGCTTGGGTATATTTATGAGCTATAACAAGACACATATCTGACCCATGAAAAAATGGGCATTGTAGACAACATTTCTTCCCGTAATGACCATTTGGAAGTTTATTTATAAGTTTGCAGAATGTGTCCTCTGTTAGTGCTTTGGTGGAGACGTCTACTACCTCTTCCTTTATGCTGCAATAAACCATCTCAAACTTCCCTTGTTGTAGCAACTCTCTAATGAAATGATGGTGTATCTCTGTAGGCTTAATCCTGCCAAGGAAAATGGTATTCTTAGTCATCTGTATAGTATTCCAATTATAACCTAGAACCTATGTGTGTCCATATGTCATTCCTGTAAATTCTGTAAGATTCTCCTCAAACAAACTGCAGCACATGCTGCCAGAACTACTGCCTTATACTCAGATTCTGTTCAAGATAACAATATTGTGAGTTGCTTCTTAGCGCTCCAAGAAACCACTGTTGATCATGCTGAATGCATAACCTGAAGTTGACTTACTATCACGTCCTGCCCAATTTGTATCTGTATAACCAAGATACCTAAATGCTTCTGATGACACGTGCTTCACACCATAACTGTTACTAGCCCTGATAATATTACTCCAAACTGTGAAAAAGCTAAATCTACTAAGGCGTGATCAACTGAATTGGAGCCTTTGTTTCTAGAATAATTTTAACCCAGCCTCAAGAGCAGTTACAATTGAGCTTGCAACCATCCATCCAAACCTTTGCAAAATATCCATAACATACTTAGCCTGTGGCATGAAGATGATGTTATGGTCTCTCTGCCATATGCCTAAGAAGTAATGCAGTTCGCCCAAATTCGTCATGTCAAATTCATCTACATATTTCCTTCAAAATAGTTGGAACAACTGTTGGCTATTCCTTGTGTAGATAAAATCAACATTAAGCTCTACAATCACTCCGATACGCCAGCTAGTATCATATTGACTCTTTTAAACTAGCTGTCGCACCTTTGGTGCTATTTTAAGGCCGATGGAAAAAATAAATTAACCTATTCGGGCGCTATCTATTTAAACAAAAATAAAGATTAAAAGTTGAAAAAACGTATAAAGAAGATCACATTTAATTAATTCATTGTCACCATTTTATGTGAGTTAAATTCACATCTTAAATATGTTATTTGACATTATGAACACATTTATATTGAAATATAAAATATACAACTGAGATCTAGAATATATTACTCATACTTTACCATTTCAAACATAAGAATGAAAACATTTCCACTAAGTTGCCAAAACGTTTTTGCATAGGGGTACAGAGTATCCAATACGCAGCTACAGCCAAAAACAATTAGGCCCCGGATATGGCTTTGGATCCGGCCAGACAAAAACATATTGAAAATATATATATATATATATATATATATATATATATATGAATTTCAGCCTAATAAATAAGAATTAACCACATATTATGCATACGAAAAACAAAATAATCCAAATAACCACAAAAACTTGTAATTTGTTAAAAGCTAAAATTAAAGCCAACCAAATGCTTTGCCAAACAAAAACTACAATTCATAACATCATGATATAGTTATATAAAATTTAATTATTACACCAATGATCAAAGTAGTATTCAATATTCATCATATTTATCATATCGTTCTTGTGTTTTACTTTTGTTTTATACAATCTCTTTCACTTTTAGGGTTTCATGGGTTTGTTTATGTTTTTTTTAACTTAATGTTTAAAAAGTTGGGATAAAGAAAAACATTTGGGCCCGGAAATGGCCAGGGTACAGCCATGACAGTCCGGGTAGGCCCTGGTACATCTGCAGATGTACCCAGACTGTCCCAGTCGTACCTTGAACATTTTCGGGTACATTTCCGGGCCATACCAGTGCCAGGTACGTTTCGTGCACCCATACCAGGCCCTCTGCTGGTGTCGTACTGGTATCTTAGCATTTCCATATATCAAAGAGAGTTCACAAATATTTGAAGCCATTTCTATGCACTATAGAATTAGTAAGATATTCTTTAGATGTTATATACTAACTAGTGCTCGAGATCTAGGGTAGGATTGGTGCAAGAATATATATTTTTAAATAAAATAGGGTTATACAATCACTCTGATGCACCAGTTACAACCAGATTGACTGCTTTTAAATAATTAATCCTTGAAGTACGTGCAACCTGGAATGCCAGGCTCTTGGTGCCTGCTTAAGAGTTTTTAGAGTCTTCTTCTAACTGCAGACCAAATATTACTCTAGGTTGTTTTACATAAATCTCTTCATAAACACATCCATTGATCAAATGCATTTCTTGCACCCTTCTGATACACTTTCCACTGATGTTGTACTAATACCGCATGAAACATCCTAACTACAGATGCAAAAGTTTCATTGTAGACAATACCTTCCTATTATACATATCTCTTAGCCACTGGACAGTCCCTGTACTTATCCATAGATCTATCAGACTTTTGACTTCATCTAATATACCCATTTGGTTCCAATTGCATTCTAGGTGACAGCTTCATGAAATTTCAAGTACCATTCTGCATTAAGGCATTATATTCTTCCCACATCACATGCCTCCACTCTTCCTTAGTTTCAGCTTCCTCAATGATTTTTGCCTTGTGGCCTCATCATTCTTCAGTGCTTGTGTCTTTAAGTAAAAACTATGTTTAATTTAAGATCTAGTGGTACAATCAAAATTTGTGCTAGCATTACTTCTGAGCAGGAGTCCTCACGGGTCACAACCAATTTAGGACCTTTTTATGTCTTTGATTTGACTTCGGTAATTCTCTCACACTTAATCTTGGGTATTTATGATCACTACTTCCTTACCTTTGTCTCCACCTAAGTCATGCTGGCATAATCCAATTTCATCAAAGACAAAATCTCTACTCAGAACAACTTTATTCGTGTTGCGGTCATACCATGTGTAGGCCTTTGAATCGTTGGAATAAACAATGATGATACATTTCAAACTCTGGTCATCCAAATTTGACACAGTTTTATGTGGAACATGAGCAGAAACTATACACCCAAACACAGTTATGCTCCACAGTTGTCTTGTAGCCTGACCAGGCCTCTTTTGGCATCGTCCTTTTAACTTTTTCAGGCACTTGTTCAATAAATATACTGTTGACTGAACTGCCTCAGCCCAAAACTCATTACCAAGATGTTTGCCTTATGGCCCCATCATTCTTCAGTGCTTGTGTCTTTAAGGAAAACTATGTTTAATTTAAGATCTAGTGGTCCTATCCAAATTTGTGCTAGCATTGCTTCTGAGCAGGAGTCCTCATGGGTCAAAACCAATTTAGGACCTTTTTATGTCTTTGATTTGCCTTAGGTAATTCTCTCACACTTAATCTTGGGTATTTATGATCACTTCTGCCTTAGTCTCCACCGAAGTCATGCATGCTGGCATAATCCAATTTTATCAAAGATAATATCTCTACTCAGAACAACTTTATTCGTGTTGGGGTTATACCACGTGTAGGCCTTTGACTCGTTGGAATAACTTAATAAGCGATGATGATACATTTCAAACTCTGGTCATCCAAATTTGACACAGTTTTATGTTGAACATGAGTAGAAACTATACACCCAAACACACTTATGCTCCACAACTGTCTTGTAGCCTGACCAGGCCTCTTTTGGCATTGTCCTTTTAACTTTTTCAGGCACTTGTTCAATAAATATAATGTTGACTGAATTGCCTCAGCCCAAAACTCATTACCAAGATGTTTTGCTTTTAATCATACTTCTACTTCTAGCCATCTCAAGTCAGCACAAAACTCATTACCAAGTTGTTTAGCCTTTGTTCATACTTCTAGACAACTCAATTTTAGATGGCTAGAAGTATGATTAAACGCTAAAGATTCTCGGCTATAGTGTCATTCTTCCTCTCCACAACATCATTCTTTTGAGTGTAATAAGTTACAGTCCTCTTAATCACATTTTTCCAGCAAGAATTAAAGTCATTTGAAGTAAACTCTCAAGTCTCCCCATTATCTGACCATAGAGTCAAAATCTTTTGACCACTTTCCTTCTCCACCAATGCAATTGACTGCATAAAATATTAAAATTTCTCTGAATTTCCCTTCAAAATATATACCTCGGGTAGTTATGAATAAATGTTGAAGTATCTTGCGTTCCCGAATGACAAGGCTCCCAAACATCCACACAGATCTGTTTACACTAAACCAGGTTCTCGAATATTTAATGAAGCCACATTTCAAACTTGTATTATCCAACTTTGACCTAGTTTGCTGGGGTACGAGTTCATAGGCAATGTACTAAAACACATTTAAATACTCAAAAATTGGCTTGTAGCCTGACCAATTTTCTTCTACATCCTACATTTAATTCACTTGGTTGGACACATTTTTAATAAATATAGTTTTATATGAACTGCCTGAGCCAAAAACTCACTACAATGTTTTCCCTAATCACATCTCTAGGCATCTCAACTATAGTTCTGATCTTCCTCTCCGTGATAGCATTCTGTTGAGTATAACATGTTATAGAATGCCTCTTAATCCCTTTTACCTGCAATAATTGAACTCAGTTGAAGTAACCTTTTGAGTCTCCTCCCATTATCTGACCAAACAGTCAAAATATTTTGACCACATTGCTTCTCCGCGGCCTTAAAGTGCATAAAAGACTAAAAATGCCTCTGATTTTACCTTCAAAATATATACCTAAGTATTCCTCTAGCAGTCATGAATAAATGTCAAGAAGTATTTTGCCTTCCCAAATGGATAGGTTCCCACAGATCCACATGGATCTATATACACCAGACCAAGTTATACCTTAGCTTTCCAAGCTTTGTCCTTAAGACAGCTCTCCCTTTGATGTTTTCCAAAGATACAGTTGTCACAAGGGTTAATCATTTTCTCTAACCATCTTTATCCTTAATAATACAAGACATAGAAAACTGAAGTGCCAAAACCTGTAGTCCCAAATCAAGCCATCCCTATCTACAGAGAGGCCTCTAATGTTTGATTCACATGGAGAAATTGTGACTTGGAAAGTATTTCTGAGTTCAAAGAACCTTAAGCCACCATGGCAAGTTTGTTCGAGTTGTGCTTGATAACAAACTTGCCATTATCAAACTCAAGTCTATAATCTTGCTCCATTTTCCAAACTTAAATTAAGTTCTTTAAAGCTGGCACATGAAGCGCATCGTTAATATAATTGGTCTTTCTATCTCGTGTTTATAGTCACAACAACTTTTCCCTCGACTTCGGGAGTAATTTCATTGAATGCTACCTTGCTTGCATGAGAGATTTAACTTTCCAAACTTTTGAGCTAGATGTTTATTAGTTGTTGGGTGGAACATCTTGAATCATAATATCATCCATCCTCTTCATCATGATCCATCAAAACAAAGGACAAAATTTTACTCCTCGATCACTCTATCGTCGGATTTGCTTCCTTCTTCACCATATCAGATTTCTTGAAGTAAGAATATTTCTCAGAGTGCCCATTACTCTTCCAATAATAGCATTGGATATATCGTCTACATCTACCTCTACCTGTATAGCTCATGTTGATCCTGTTAGCATGCCAAATTTGTAAGCTCATTTTTCAAAATTTTGTCTTAATGATGCACTTCCCTCTTGTCAGTTGCTTGTACTTTCTACCATTGACTTTTCATTAACCACTTAGTGGCATTTCCACATTTACAGACTTGTTATATTTTGATCTTAAATAGGCCATTTGCTACTTTACTCATTTCACATGCATTCCATAACGTGCCTTGTGCTATAATGGAGTCTTTTTTCCTTCACAAATCTTCCACACTCTATCAGTTCTCAAAATGCATAGAAAGTCCGCCCAGAGCATCACTCAAGTACTTTTTGCACTTGGCAAAAAGTCTTTTATGGTTCCGAGAGCATTTTATGAGTACGCTTGGGCACTATGATGGTACTGAAAGTGCACTATATGTGTGCCCAAGCACCATGGAGGTACTAAAAACAAGTTGTAATTGCGCTTGGGAACCACTTGGTTCTAAAAACATATTGCAAATGCACCCAAGATATGTTTTGGTTCCAAACGTGCCTTTACGATGTGCCTTGGGTACTTTTATGGTTCTGAAAACCTCTTATGTATATGCCTAAGTTTTAAAATGGTTCCAAAAGCACCCTATTAGTGCGCTTGGGAACCTTAAGAGGTTCCTAACTCATCCAAAACATGTGCCCAAGGTTCTCAAGACCTTCCAAAAGCATTCCCAAGCCTTGAAAACTTCCTAATGCACTCTCCAAGTGCACTTGGCACATCCCATGGGTTCTTCTAACACCAAAAAGTGCACTCCTCCTTTGCCTTGGTTCCAAAATCATCAAAAAGTGCACCCAAGCTTTGGAAAGACATAAAATGAAAAGTGCAAGCTCATTTGGTCACAAAACAGCTTTATTTTATTCTCCATGCACTTGTTGAATGCCCTAGTTTTCCACACCCTCCAAAGGAATTTTGCTCCATCAAAACAAAATCCTTGAAATTTTGACCCGTCTTTCCTCTGTCATGCGCCTTCATTTTGACTGTAATCTTGCATGTTGAAATTGCATATTTTATTTGTTTGGCCTCCTGAGGATTTTTGAAGAGTTTTGCTCATAAAACGGTCAAAATTTGCTCCAGAAATACTTCTAGATCATCTGCACACTTCTTACACTCATCTTTCCATAGCCATGAAGTTCAAATATTCAGGTTACGAACTGATCTCCATTTTGGTCACCGACATGCCTAATATTGGAGATAGTAATGTTGACTTCATGGACTTCATAGACCTCTGGGTGAGAATGGCTGAAAACAATCGTACTCCCTTGGCAGACCAGATTTTCTACACTGGGTTGTACAGAGTAGTTGGGTTCCCACTATTCACGCAATGCACTGATCTTGTCTTGGCATGCATGAAAAACTATGATCCAATCACCAATGAAGTCAAGGCACCTAATGGCACAATGGTCATTCATCTCAATTCAAATTCAATTGGTCTAGCCTTGAAATGTGAAAGTGTAAGCATTCAATTGTCCTCACAAAAGTAGATGACATGGCTGAATGGGTTAGTAATGATTCCAAACTTCAAATGTTGGCTTCCTCCTGGCTGAAAGTGTAGTGGAAAGGAACCTCAAAAATTCCTAAAAATCCAATACAGGCAGACTTTCATGAAGAGCTCTCAAACATGTTTGTTCTTCTCAGCAAGGTAATGGGCGAGCCCGCCACCAAAGAATTCAAACCTTGGATGGCACAATATATGAATGTGATCTGTGATGGCTCTCAACACATTGATTGATGTCAAGTCATAAGTGACAATCTTCATAATGCCTTGATGAATCTTGAAGTCTCCAAGGAATTCTACATCATTTCATTCATTGTCTACTCTTTTGCAACGATTAGAGTATAGCCTGGATTGTCTTCAGAGGAATGTTTCTTTGATAGTTGGATAAGTTATTACTTTCACCCACAGATCACTCATGAGGGTAGCACAACTCATTTCAAGAAGGCTAATGATGCATTTACCATGTTTGTTGTTTGGCAAATGGAAGAGAATATTGTAACAAGGATCTCAAAGGAAGCCGCAGAACTTCTCACAAAGTTCAAGATCTACTTCATTCAATTTTGAACTTTCACTTACATCAAAGTTGGTGCCTTTGATGGGTATTTGTACAAGCTACCAAGGTACATAAGCGACAAGCTAGTATTGATAGAACTCTGTAGACAATTGAGCATTCTTCACTCCAAATGCAAAGATAGAAAGGTCAAAGGCATCAGCTTTCTGATCAAATTAGCCTTCTACTGCTGTAAAAATTCTCATGATGCGCAAGATATAGAGCCCACAATGCGTCCTTTCAATTTGCACCCATATCATAAGAGAGCTACTTTTGATAGAAAGGAGTTTGTAAGGAATAATTTACTAAGAATTGCTAACACCGCAACACATCAACCTAAGATTGAAGTCTTTTAGGCAGATTGTGTCGACGACCTCGAAGTCCACCGGAGGGATTATATGAGAATGACCTGGAAGGATGAAAGCTTTCAGACTTGAATGGGTCATAGAAGGACTTGTTAATGATGGGTGTGACATAATTGATCCACGTGTCACAAAGACCGCAACATCAGCCTTGAAACTAGTTGATTGGTCGATTAAGGAAACGGGTGACATTGTTGACTACACCTTTGTCACCTAGCGAGGTTGTCACTTCCCAAGCTCCCAAGCTTGATCAAGGAACCTCCAATACAAAGGTGTAAGTCAAGACACTTAGATCTCATGCCTCACAGGACAATCTTGTTGACAAAGGCATTTCTCGCAAAGCCATTTCTCCACAAAAGAGGCAAACTTCTCCTAAGAAGTTGTCGAAGAAACAGCAAGGCTTCCCCAGGACAAGGAGAGATTGTTTCTTCTTCTCCTATGAAGGACATCCCGGTTATCCTAGAGGAAGCCCTTCAACATTCCTTTTCCTTTCCTCTAGTTTCCCCGCACAAGAATCCCTCTTCTTCCCCTTCACCTCCTTCCAACACCAGTTTCCCTCATTCATCCTCTCACGCATCCCCTCGTCCTTCTCCCATTCCATTGCAAATTTTGTCTCCCCAATCTCCATCTCCTTATCCGTCCTCTTAGGTTTCATCGTTGATTAAGAAGAACAGACGAACAAGTGCTAAGGTTGTCACCCCACTTATGACGCAGATTGCTAATCTCTTATAGATCACTAGAATTGCTAAGAAAGCCAAGATAACGTCAAGGCTTGTTTTTGATACTTCAAGAGCCCAATTCGTAGAAATTACTCAGCCATTGGTGGGGAAGAATGAATCGAAATGACTCTAGTGGATTACAATCTCAATTGAAATCCATCGGGAGATCTTACTTGTGAGGGTGATGTCCATAATGGTGGGAGAACTATGTGCGGTTGGAGCCCTCTTCGGAGTAATAGTACATAGGCAACGCTCACCATCATGAGGGTGTGTTGGAGTCGACCAAACCCAAAAGCTCACCCCTTTTTAATGTATTATATTATTAACCATGCCTTGTTTGGGTTTGGACAAAGTAGAGAGAGCACCTGGAGACTTCGTCGCATCAAATTGAAGGATTTGAATATCTCAAAGCCAAATTGCGAGACACATGCGAAGCGCCCAATCAGTTTCAAGCCTGTAATACCCTCCAGGACATTAATCGCCGATAGACTTCAAGTGTCATTTGACAAAGGCATTCAACTTTGACGATAGTGTCTGGAAAAGCTCCCGTTCCTAATTTTCACTAGAAATGTTAATGACGCATTTCTAAGTTGATTCCAAGCATTGGCACTCTCTATGCATCACTCCTACAAGCAAAAACAAGTTGGATCTTTCCATTGTGTACTTTATAGCATTCTCTCTAGAAATATTCAATAAAACCCTAATTTAGGATCATATTATTGTACTTTATTGTCTTTATCTAATAATATGAATTAAGACATCGCTTTGATTGCTTTAGACCATAGTGCACAAAATAATCAAAACAATCTCCTACAAGATTCTTGTCAAAGCCCTTGCTCTCCATCTATAGCACATCCTTCCTACAATTGTTAGACCTAAGAAAATAGGTCTCAATATAAGTACATAAATTTTGGATAACATTATTGATGCAAAGCAAGACACTATTCCTTGGCTAAAACAAGAAGTTAGATTTAATGATCATATAACTATGCAAATCTGGATTGGCTTCATAATGAAAACAATGCAAATTTTGGTTAGACAATGATTACTAAGACTATGTTTCCTTGTTTACAAGGTTTCCTCACTGTCACCCTTCATATCCCTTCACTATGTAATAGGTTCAAGCTCCAAAAGGACTCCTTAATAGCTTGCTCCTAATAACCTGCTCTGCGCTGTTACAAAGGACTGCCACTGTAGTTTTTTTGTATAATACTAGTTTAAGGGACAGTCCCTTATTACTAAGATTACCTCTTGGAAAGATTAATTGTTACACATCACCCAAAGTTTTATTAACACTCTCTCATTCATAATGTAGGTGACAAACCATATCTTATTCTGCCCCTGAATCAATGTGCTTCTTACTCTTTGGTCTTCTTTCATGAGCACTGTCATATAGAGTTTTCACTTACCACTCAAAGAATCCATTCTACCCATCCAAGGTCTTCACACACACACACACACTCCTTTATCTCTGTATGCCATCATGACAAGTTACTAATAGCAAATGTTAGGATGCAAATATCACTTTTGTATTTCCAGACTTCTATGATTAAGAAGGGTCTACTAGCCCTGAATTTATATAAACCTTATTGTTCTACACCACTCACAAGGACTCGAGAGAATCTAAATACCTTTTCAAGTACCCTTTAGGGGCTTACAGCTTTACACAAAGTTCTAGATTCAGACTCCCAATGCAACTCATTCAACCAGCCTGTTACATATTCCCAATTAGGTCTCTAGGCCTCAAAACAGGGTTTCATAAGAAAAATCTGCCTTCACACGTCAAATTCATGCAAATGACTCAAAACCTCAAAAATCAGATGGAAGGAGTTAAGAAGGGTCTACAGTATTAAATTTGAGCCTTGGAAAATCTTAAAACTCCCTAAAACACAGATTTAAAAAACCCTAGATAGGGTTTGTCTACAGACTCAAGAGAGAGAATATTGGGGTTTTCAATGCCAATCTTATTTTCAAGACTCCTAACTGTTATCATGAGGTCTGCGCCACCTTGATACTCCTCTAGGAACAGTCTTTCATTCATGAAATCTCCTAAAATACTCGTCAAATCGATTTTACCAGTCTAGAAAGGAGGGTTTGCACTTACACAGTCTGGGTTATGCATGATTTCATCATTCTTCTTGCTCAGGAATCCAAAGTAGTCTTTATTCCCTTGAAAGTTGAAACATAATTCTCTCGGTATCCTTTCATTCTCTTCATTCAAAAGTCAGGAATACATGGTTGAAAATGATCTTTTTCTTCATAAGTTTGATGTTCCACACCCTGTTACAGTCTGCCTGCACACGTTTTTCAAGTAAAGGAAGTGTTCCTGTTATCAAGGTCCTTATTAACAACCAAACATCATTTACAGGGTCTCTATTACCTATCTCTAAGGCCCTTTCAACTTACTTCGTACTGTATTATGTTAGATCTTTCGAAAAGGTTGGCTTACCAGTCTTAGATAGACTGTATTATCTGAGTTCACTAAATTTTGACCTTCGTATTGAAATAATGTCATGACCACTACAGTTAACTAAAGACCTCTCTATATCCTCCCTGAACAATGCATATATTTGCCTACAAGATGAGCAATTCCCAACAGTTCCTTACATTGTTTCTTCAACCTACAAAACACATTAACCAACAAGTACACTTTCAAAACCACTTACAATCACAGGAATGAATTACCTTCATCTTCTTCAAGGTTTAATAACTCTATGCTGTGTTTCTCCAACTAAGAATGGCCCTGTCTTCTCTAAACAATCTGCACAGTCATGTCATACCACCAAAAGCATAATGTTTGCCCTGACAACGAAAACACTTTCTCCATATATTCTACAGTCTCAATCCATGAATATCTACCGTCATTCAAATCATACTACCATCCCCAGAATTTCACTGATTTAGCATTGGCATGGCATGCATATTAAAAGGAACACAAACACATAGTTGTTCTTTCATGTATCATTCACATTTACAAGAATGTCAAAGCTTCATTGAAATCAAGATCTGTATTATAAGAGTTTTCAGGATTTCATACAGATCCACTAAGCCTACATGGCTCTTCATACTTACAAGTTCAAACCACGTCCTCTAACCTAAAAACTCTAAAAACTAACTCCTCTTATTCAAATATATTTCTTTCATGACTTAAGATGGAAGTAGTTACAAGTAGCTCTAGTTCCTAACCATGGTAAGAGGTGACCATAACTTACGAAACCCTAAAGATGGAAACATGTTACTTCCATAATATGAGGTTCTTGATAGTCCTTTACATCATTTCATGCTTCCAAACCTAGCACCTAAACCCTAAAAGCAACTAGGAAATTCAAATATTTAAATGGTGTATTTTGGAGGGAAAACCCAAAATGACCTTATTACACCCAAGGAGGGACCCAAATAGGTTGGGATCCACACTAAAACACTGAAAAATGACCACCTAAACCTATCTCAACCCAAAATTGCAAGATAAACCAAACTTTGCTATTTACATGCTTGATGATGCTCCTACATCAATTATTGTCATTTAGGAAGGGCATGGAGTGGGCTTAGGCCTTTAGACAACATATTTTATTTCTCAAACTAGATTTTGAGAAGGCTTATGACCACATAGAATGGCAGTTTATTTTAGCCACATAAAAAGCTTTAGCATTTGGGGATTTCTCTCTGCATTGTTTACATCCTTTCTACAAAAGTCTCGGCTTGTTCAACTATAAATGGTCACGAGTCCAAGAGATTTGGACTCTTACCCTCAATCAAAAAAGGTTTCCCTCTTGCTCTTGCTTCAGATGCTTTTGCCAAGCAGACCTTCGGCTATCATTTAGCCTACAAAGCTGAGAAACATCTTATTAGGGGTATCACTCTCCCTATAAGATGGGTCCGCTTCTTAGTGGTCATTTTGATGACTTTTTTTCACCGAAGTGGAGAATGAAACTTCACAGAATCTATAAAGTTTTGGCTTGTATTAGCACCTTCTATATTAAGTTTGAATTTCCAATGGAACAAAAATCGATGCTATCAATAAAGTATGATGTTGATGCCTAATTGGATTCAAAATTTTAACTAGAAGTGGATTTGCAAAGGGGAAATGTTTAAATTCCTCAACATTCATTTTTCCTTTGAAAGCTCCATGTCTTCCCTCTAGTAGTATGTTTTGTAACAGGCTGAGAAAAAAATTGCAAACTAGATTACCAACCTTTGTCATTGGTTGGCAAGTTTGATGTTGCACAAAGATTTTGGTGGCAACTATTGTCCATTATTCCTCTTGTGACGTTATATCCAATGTCACTTACGACAAGCTCCCAAGTTGCTTGAGACTTTTCATGGGCTAATGCCAAACATAATCAAAGATTCCATAAGTGTTGCTTGGGACATTTGTGCCTTCTTCGGGATAAAGGAGGTATGGGCATCATTGATATCTACGAGATAGAGTATCGCCATGTGTGCTACGTGGATTGTTCAAGCTATTAAGGGTTAGAATGCGTGGAAAATTCTCCTCTATAAATGCATTTCTATGAGTTCGCCTTATGGAAAAATGTCTAAAAGGATATTATTGGTTTCCAAAACCTGGTTACTACCACTACCCCTATCAAGATCATGGACTCATTTATTAACTACAAGATGTTGAAATCATCGAGTTGGTTAAACTCTTGTTTCTCAATGGGACAAACCACTAGTCTCTTTGATTGAACTCAATTTCACCTGTCCTAACTAGAGTTTGTCCACTTTTCATGTTTTACCAATCCAAGTACATTTTTTACAAATGGATAACACATGACATGGCCAACACACTTTATGACTTAGCACAGAAGTCAATTAATTCTAAAATAATTGATATGATTTAATATTATAAAGTCATTTGATGTTCAATTTACACCCATGAACATTTCCCCTTTTGACCCACCTAGGGCACCTATCCACACTTTCATAAATATTACATCTCGGGGCACTTTCAAATATAGGACTTTCTTAGATAGTTACATTGGAGCAACCAACCATTTTTTGATATATGGCATCTCCAAGACAACTCATGGTACACCGAGTAGGTCTACCAAGCCTTGTTTGTTGGGCAAAGGAGTAAACAATTTCACCTTACGATCCTCTAGTTTCTGGAGCTGCCCTTGTGGTCTCCCTCTATGGTTTTTGTTTATGAACCATTTGATCTCAATTCATGCAACACATACTACATGTTTACACCTAAAATAGGACCCCACACTTGGTATTGTTAACCAAAATGATGATTGAATAATGGGTCCTTTTGGAGCAACTCGCTTGATGAGAAAAGGGACAAATGTGTGTTCTTGTGCCACGAGTTGCAAATTATAAATGCCTTGACTGCAATTGACCTCTTATTGCCTAGAAAATTGCAATTGGAGGTGTTATCCAAAAAAATAAAAACCAAAAGGTAAAAGTGGCTTTGACTGTAGGATTGCATTCCACCATGAAATGCAAGTGAACCTTGAATCCATTTCTTTGTAGACTAGTGCCTTATCCATCGAGTGACTTATCTACATGTGAATGGTGTGCCATAAACATTCATAAGTTCTGATAAGGACAACTAACAACTGATTCTCCTATCCCAATCATATGGGAAATGAACACATGTCATCGAACCCGATCTTCTTGCTTCAAAAATTTTGCATACTTATCTACTTGCCTACCTACTGCTTGGAAATGTGCCCTAAGACCTATTTGCATGTCTACCTACTTGGGAATGTGCCCTAAGAAACTTTCCCACCAAAATTGCTCACTAAAGGATGAGGTACCACCACCACTAAATTGCTTGTTGAAAGAGATTTCCAACGCTTTGAACAAGATCTAAAATAGAGCTCGGATGTAAAAATTATGATCAAAATAGTGTCTAGCTCCGGGGTCATCTATAGATGGTTTTGCCAAATTTTACAAAATATGAAAGATTTTTTATGAAAGCTATTTTTCCAATCCAGAGCATTATAAAGGAAAATAAACATATCAAAAAACATTAAGGATAGTCAAGTTTTAGAATAGCCTGCATAGCTTCCTAATCCTGTTGAGGCCACCAAAGAGGAGGATCGCCATAGCAGCTTATGTCATGATTATCCAGAGCCCAATTTGCCAATGCATCTGCCACTTGATTTCTCTGTCTAGGAATATGTGCGATTTGGAAAGTCTAAAATTGTGCTGTAGACCTTTAATTTTATCTATTTCTCTCGCAATCTGCCAGTTTGAGCTCCTTTGAGTCCCATTAATAGTTAGCATCCTAACAATGACCTTAGAATCAGATTCCACCTGCACTTGAGTCCATCCACACTTAATAGCCTCTTGCAATCCCCGATAAATAGCTCTTACCTCAGCAATATTATTTGTAGTGATACCCAGTTTTGTAGCAAACATAAAGGTTGCTTTCCCATCATGAGTTCTTCCAATACCCCCCATCGCAGCAATCCCTGGATTTCCCCTAGAAGCCCCATCCGTATTCAATTTTCCAAACTGCATAGGAGGAACCCATGGTTGCTTTTTGTCATCTCTCCTTGGCAGATTAAAAATAGGTAAAGTGGAGTTTTTAGCCTATAAAGAAAGCACCTTACATATATTCGCCCACACTGGAGAAAGAGTAGAGGGAAGGGAAACCTTTTGCTTGATGGTTTCTGCCATATTAATTGTAGAATTAAAATCTCCTCCTAAAATAAGAGAGGCCTCTATAAACAGATTAGCCATACGAGATATTTGATTCCATTGCTTTTGTTTAGCACCCACATCCAGAGGGGCATAAACATTAATTAAAACAAAATTTTGGGCATCTACTTTAGAATACACATGAATTAGAAGCCCTCCATGAATAGCACATGAATTTAACATTGTAACAGCCTTAGGATCCCATAAAGTAATAATACCTCCAAAAGATCCTTGCGAACTCAAAGCAATATGAAGGGCTTTAGGCCAAATTCTCTCAGCAATGGCTGCCATAAGATCTATAGAAGCTTTAGTCTCTTGAATGAAAACCACAAGAGGACGGTTAGTGTCAATCATTCGTTTTATTTCCTGAACTTTAGATGGGCTGCCTTTTAGCCCCCTAACATTCCAAGTAATTATCTTCATGATGGAGGAGTTTGGAAAAATTGGGATAAATCCGTACCATCCCAGCATTGCTCAACTTCTTACCCTCATTTTGAAGAGATATTTGAGTTGATTTATGACCTGGTTTTATATTTTTATCAACTTTTAGTTTTTTCATTTGTTCCTGAGCAACTCCTAATGAGGATTCATCAATTTGTTTGCCCTTATCATGATTAAAAAGAACCAATGCTTTATCCATATTTTTCCGTTACTGGATATGCGGCTCTACATCCAAAAACTTATCTTGATATTTGGTTTTCTCTGATAGCTCTTTATATTTTTCCCTGTTGAATCTGATATAGGTTGCTGCTGAATAACCACCAGCTGATTTTGATTTTCTTTCCTTTGCTGATCCATGTTTTGTTCCTGTTGAGTGGGTTGATTAAGCTGTGTTTCTGGGACTTGGGATTCCATTAATTCCTCATTTCCTTCTTCCTCTTGTACCTGTTGCAAATATGAAAGATTTGCAAAGACACTTTGTGTTCCAAGTTAGATTTATGGGGTACAAACCAATTCAAAAGGTTCGAACGTATGTTGCCGAGGAAATGGGTACGTGTTCGGGTTCGATCTGTGGATACGTCAATTTTAAAAACCCTTGGAGTACGATAGATACGTCCGTAAATATATATTAAAATATATATATATATATATAATTTATATACTCATTTTTTTGTCCATAAGAAATACAAAACTTAAAAATATAGTACGATCAATGTTCAAAACATTCAATATACTTAAGATTTTACATTTTCTATGATATATGAATATTATATTCCTTTGTGTTTCATCCATTTCCTTTGAGATTAATTTTTTGTGTTGCAATGGTGGCCATAAAAGATGTATATAGGGAGTTCTTGAAGGACCTATTTAATTAGGTTGACTCTAACCTGCCAATGATAACTAAAGAGGTCAGTCCAATGGTTGGTTCTTGCATTCATATTATCCAAAATCACCTTCTAATCCTCCTTAAGGATGCGAGAAGGAGTCAATGTTGTGCCTTAATAGTTTCTAGGAAAGGATGCTCTTTGAAACTTTAAGCTATGCAATTTGCGGTTCCAAATTTTTCTATTAGTATTGAAGATCACCTGAGATTTGATCTCATAAATAACTTGTACAAAGGCTCGGATATAATCATATATATGTCCAAATTTCTATGAATAGCTTCTTTCCTTGGCCAATTGTGATGATCCCAAATAATTACCTCAAATGTTCTTTATATCCTTTGAATATTTTCTCTTCAATAAACTAGAGGTATTTTAAACAATCTCCAGGTTTCCTTGTGGTTGCCATGCCCTCCTAGTCTAGTCCTCAATAAAACTGAAGTTTGTTTGAGTCAAAGTAAAATAAAATAAAATAAATTTAGAGCCCCCATTGCCCAACGGTGCTGATCGCCCGAGTACGTATCGGGGCACGTCTTGGGTATGTTTTGGCGATGCAGAGGCGTACTCTCGTGTAGAGTACATCTCGGAGTGCGTCAAAAGCGTACCCATGGCGTACCGGTACATACCGAGGGCGTATCCGTATCGTCGGCACGTATCTAGGGGGATACGGGAGGGTGGGGGGCAAACCTTGGTAACATAGGTTCGAACAACATCACGACACAAAAAATTGGGGTTGGAGGTACACCAGCAGTTCATATTAAATGGGTAGAGCAAGTGGGCTTTAATAGCAAGTTTTGGAAACAATTCTACAAAAAGTTGCAAACTTTCTTAGAAGCTCCATATCTCTAATTTTCTAAATACGTGCAGAAAATTGGAATTGGGAAGTAATTATGTAAAAAGTTGCAAGATTGCATGGAAGCTCAGGATTTCTGATAATGAATATATGAGCATGTTTTTACATGTGTTTGCAAGTGAGGAATCTCATCTTTGACTTTTTGAACATTTAGCCAAGTGCATTTTGGACTTTTGCTTAAGATTTGGCAAATCATTAATGTGAGAAGTTTTGAGAAGTATTTTGAGAGGGTCTTGAGGCATTTTGAACAGCAGTGTGGGAAGCATTTAGGCGTGAAAGGACACGTGGTGGGAACAAGCGGGTTTGCAAGTTAGACAAGTCATTGTGGGGGGTCAAGTCAAGCCTTATTATTAAGTCATTTAGCTATATAAGCCTTTCTGTTTAAAGCTTCCTCCTTATTTCAATAGCAGTAAGCTTTGATGGCCTGACCTTTGCACCAAACAACTGTTTTCGCCATTTGCATATCTTTGATGGAGGTTGTACATGTTCTTTTGCCATCATATTGTATTCAACCCATCACATTTTCAGTTATACTGCTACTTTTCAAAAGCTTTCCGATACAAACTTCCAAAACTATGACTTCAAATTTTTGAAGTGTTGCTCTGAATGTTGTTTAGTCCAGTTTCGAATAACAATCCATTATCCACCTCCATTGAATCATCCACTGCCAATCAAATCTCCATTTATAATGAGGGCCAGTGTTTGAGCAGATTTATTGATCATTTTCAGCTTGAAACTGTGACAGAAGATACAAGTGTAGTTTATGAACTTTGTATCAAACCTAAAGAGCAATGGATCGTACACATGTAATACAAGTTCGATATGACCACAATGAGCAACACAATGAAGTGTTAATTTTCAACATGTGATACAGCCACCAATGCCATGGAATTTTACTTGCAGATTCAGCGGTAGTTTCAAGTCACGCACCATCATGTTGCAGAGGACTGAATGGAATGTCCACACTAGAGGAGGGTTATTCAAGAGCAAATAATGTGCCTGCCACAGCTGTGTGAGAAATAAATAAATTCACATTCCTTGACAAATTTAGTATCTTGATTCCATTCAAAGTAGAACCCTTTGAAGTTGAACATCTTTCTTTATTGCGTTGTTGTTCAGAAGCAAACTTTAAACATTTCACATACAGCATCACATTGTAGCTGAAACTTGTACAACTAGCCTCTAGCATTTCTGGAAATCTGAATCCTTCCTCACTCAACATGGCTATTTGAAGTACTAAAATTATTGTGTTCCAATCAATTTTGTTTTTGACGGGCATTGTTTAGCTTGTTCAACAAACACCCTTTTCACAGCATTCACTTGCTTGGCCACATTCCAAAAAACTTGTTGAAAATTTTCTAGTTTGTTTAAGGGATCTGCATCTCCGTGTGTGTTTAGTGTCCACTCCATTCATGAATGTTTTGTTTGATGGTGTCAACTTCCCATCTTGTTCTATTTTCACACCATAATGCTCGGCAAATATTTAGCAATTATTTGCAACAATTTGAGGTATCATGCAAGAACTGTCTTTTAAAGCCTGCGAACAGTTATATGCAGTCTACAGGAAATATCACTTTTTAACTACAACCATTCCTCGTTAAGGGGACAACACCCCCTTTCAACTGTCTCAGAGAAAACCTCTGCAAAGCAAGGTTTAGTATTGGGAATCTGATCTTCCAGTTGATGTAGAGATACAGAGAAGAGCTTTATGAATATGGAAGTGCTTTCTATGTTTACAAATACAATTGAAGTTGCATCTCAACCACAGAGGGAAGTCTCGTACATTTCTATGAACTATTAAATCATAGCTTCTCCATATGTCAGTCCATAACAAGCCTCCCATTCCATTGCAAGGTATAAAAATCTTTAGTCTTCTGTAACGTTTTCCAGTCACAGATGCCACCCAAGTCCATACAGAGACCTCAACCTTCTCATTGTCTCTCTGAAAGGAGTTTTAAAAGTTCTGATAAAACCCTTTGAGGCAGTCTACTCAAATGGGCTTGTATTCTCCCACATCATTCTTAATGCAAGTTTCCAATAGCAATGTGGTCTTAATGGTACCTTGTCCAATAACCACAGCAATGGAGAAATATCGATGGCCGTACTGGTAGTTTACTATATCCTTAGTAGAAGGGACAAGAAGAACCTATTTTTGGCATTACAAGTAGAAAGGCAGAGTCACTGATGACGAGAAGGAGCTGTGAAAATAATGTTGAATTAGTAATAGCTTTTCCCTGCAAATGATGGTGATTAAAACATGAAATGGGCTTTCCCAACAAAATGAAAACACTTGTCATTTTCCTTTGCCCTCGTTCACGAATTTTTGGGGTCTGTTTGAACATTTGCAATTCTTGTAAAATTTACTAGCTTTCTTAAAAAACTCCAGATTTTCAGTTTTGAAAAAGGGAGCAGGTTTTCAGGGATCTGAATCAGATTTGCAAAAGTTGCAAAATTGTTCGCAGATTCTGGATTTCAAACAGAACATCTATGAGCGGGTATTATCATGTATACCTGATTTTTCCGTCAAGCCTGCTCAATTGAAGTTGCCAAATTTGAGAACAGAGCTTCTTACATTTTGACATCTCGAGATTCACCGTCTAGCACCTCATACGCAATGTTATTGCAATATCCAGATTTTGGTTTATTTCCCATCCTTCTTTGTTAATTGGAATGGCACAAAATCAAACTCGCTATACAACCCTTCCCAATGTTCTGCATTATTTTAAACTTTGATCCATCACTGTACTGCAAGGGGTCTCCCTAAGATTCTTCTATCTAAGGTCTCTTTGAATTCTTTGGTTCCACATTCCTTAGGAAATGTAATATCAAGCATTTTTCTATTTCAACCACAAAAATTAACCTTTTAGCTTCTTTCATTTCTTAAATCGAAAGAAGAGGTCCAATCGTACACTCCTTTGACATGACAATGGCTTCATGAATCGAAATGATGGGTGGATTTGTCACTGAAAACATTTGGTTAAAGTACTTAAAGATAATGGGTCTAGTAGACCTTGTAGCTAAAGGTGTGTCATTTCACATGGAACCAAAAGCCTTTGATGTTGGGGCTACCCCCTTCGCTTGGAGAGAGCATACGCTCAAATAGATTCAATCAACATATTTATTCAATAAGAGATAGTACATTATATAGAGAGATGATCTCCTAAAATTAAGAAGTCAAATCTTATCTCAAATCTCCCTAAATCTTTCACAACCCAACTATCTCCTAGAATATTTCACCTAACGCCTATTCTTATGTAACAGTTACATTATGTATTATTCTCTCCACATATTATTTACACACACACACACACAAGTCAACAAATGATAGTGTGGAGCACCTAAGTCCTAATCTAAGCACCCATGTGAGGACTATTCCTAAACCCCCCCCAGTGCAAACATGAGAGAAACGCCACTCAGATTTGCAACTTGCAACAAATGATCGACCTCTATCGTCATCTTTCTAAGTGTTATGTACTTAATAGGTTTAGCATTAGGGCTCAAATATTACATTCCCCACTCCACAATGATAAACAAACAGGGCATCGATTTCTACCGAAAATGCACCCAATTACAATTTTTTTGAAATAAATCACACCCTAAATGCGAATTTTTCAAAAATATCCCCCTTTACAAAATTTGTCCACCTTTCAAAATCTACAACCCCCTTATTTAAAAAATTTCAAAAGAATAAGTTTTCCCTTATACAAAATTTTCCATTATTGGAAAAAAATGCCCCCTAACAAAAAAATTTCAAGAGAGATTCCCCCTTTACAAATATTTTTCATTCAAGAAAATAAGCTCTCATTTTTATAAAAAAGGCCCCCAACTTAAAAATTCACCCCTTTTGATCTTTTTAATAAAGCCCCATTAAAATAAATTTCAGCAAAATATTGTATTTGAGGGTGCATGGGGGAATCAACCCCTAGACCACCCACTATGCTTCGTGCCTTCACAAAACTTTACCACCAATTGTGCTATTGAGCACAACAATTATGTAAATGCACAAAATTACTTTTATCTTGAAGTGTGTTGAAGTTTAATTAAAAATAATAAGAGCCTTACCCATTTTAGGGTTAGGGCTCAACCCGAGGATAGCAATAGAAGCTTGATTTCTCAATTTTCCGAGGTCCCAGAGTCAAGCTTTGTTGGAGAGCCGAGAGCAAAGTCGCAAAGAGTATGGAGCAAAGGCCAAGTTGAGTGTAAATCGAAGGAGATCGCTTGAAGCATCTCGGTGGCAAATGAGGGAGTTGAGTTGGAAATCTTTGAAAGGAGATCAAACCTAAGTCTTAAGGAGTCGGTCTAGCTCATCACGGGAGATAAAATACCAAACAACAATCTATGCAAGTTGAGAGGGTTTGAGATGCCAAGAAAAAGCTCGATATGTCAAGTTGGAGGTCCCTATGTAGGATCCATTCAACACTCACGCGGATCTTAACGCAGTCGCGGTGTTGAGGTCTGCGAACCTTGAGTCTTCTTTCTTCTTCATACCATTCCCAAATCTTTTTTTCCTCACCTTCCCAATGAAGGCCTGGTCTAGAACATCTTCCTTGAAATTTTTTAAGACTTGTAGTCTCCTCTCTTCTCTAATGAAAGCATCCCACAATTGCTCGAAGTCAGGTAACTTCTCCCCACCACAGATAACCTGAAAAAAGTTGTCTACGGTGGATTGAAGCCATTAAAAGCAATCTAAATTAGCTCTTTTTTTTTTACTTTGTCACCAACTGCACCAGTTTTATCTTTAAGCTTTGCTAGCTTTATCATATAGCTTGCCATTGTACCTGGTCTTGCTCAGGCAAGTAGTGTTGAGCTTGTTCCTCTAAAGTATCTCCCTAGATACATTCACACTTTAATCCAAGGTTCCCAAGGCATCGTACATTGGCAATCTTTTTGGAGGCGATATGAGGGTTAGATAGTCCTTCACCGAATTCAATAGGATCCGCTTTGCCTCCGTTGTCATCTTGATGCACTTTGCCAAATCTTTGGGATCTGTGACATGTAATATTCTTCTCCACAAGGTATCATAATTTTGTTTCTTTCAGGATATTCAGCAATCTTAACTTCGAGGCACATTAAGGATCCTCTAACAAGTGACTTTCTTACATGTTAGGAGTTGTCATTGCTAACTTTGTTCGAACAAGCGATCTACCATCATTGGATCAACTAGGGTTTCACACCGCACAACCCTTCACAAGTCCATGTGTCAATTGGTGATACAATTCTACTTTGGCCATTGAAGCTTGGGCACACTACCCATTGAAATCCTCTAACAATAGACAAATAGCCTCTCCATACACAAAATCTGGAAGATTTCAAACCTAGGACTCTAATAGCATGTTGAAAATTTCTGTACACCATGGTAAGCAAACTCTGATCTTAAAGAACCCTCAACTATATAGCTCAACGATGAAAGCCAATCAAAACTACTGAAATTCAAATGCTAGAATCTACAATCACATACAGTAGAAAAGCAATAATTGAAAAATATTCAGATCCACTCAAAATCACACCACTGTTTTATTAATCAGGAAAACAGAACCTGCAATGCTTTGAAACATGCTCTAGAAGAAAAACAAAAGCTATGATGCTTTGAAACACACTCTAGAAGAACACTCGCACTCAATGAAAAACTGAATTAATAAAACACCCACCCTAGGCCTTCTTTTGTGACTAGAGAAGAGACCCTAAAAATAGCCCAGAGCCTAAAACTGGATCCATCCAAAAATTAAATCAACCCTTGACCTAGTTTTATCCTGAGGATCCACAGCCTTAAATAGGTAAAGTCAAACTTTACAAAAGCAAACTGCTAGATAAAGGACAGCTATTCTGAGTTGGAAAACAAACTACATACAACCAACTGCTAAACCTAGTCGGCCAAGAATGGAACTGCTGTTCTCTATGACCCTGCACTCTGCTGAAGTGTGCCCAGGTTTCACACGTGCATGCTGCTGGAGGACGTATAATGAAGCACCCTAATCTAACATTCTAATGTTCCACTCCTAATACAAGCCCGAATTTCTTCAAACTAACTTTTAGTTTACACATGTTTATATCCGAGACACCAGAATCCTAGAGAACTGGTCAGTTATTTTTAAGTGGTGGTGGACATTTGCATAATACATCATCATTTAATCAAGGCCCTTCCAAAGTAAACAAGACACCATAGAACATTCAAAGCATGCATGGGTACATGGCACTCCTAGCAGCAGGGTTGTGTATAAGCTCCGATTTGACAAAATGGTGCATGTTTACAAAATACTATAACACTAATAATTTGCATGGATGGAAATTTCCATAATACATCATCGTGTAATCAAGGCCCTTCTACCAAAGTGGTCACCCAGATTTCATCTGAAATCTGCGACTACCCTATCCAGAAAAAAATTTACTTTTAAAATAATGGGTCGTTTTGTGTTTTTATTGCACAGAAAGTTCTTGTATTGCATCAAGATATTCCCAAAGAGCCATATTAGTCTTTTTCGCCAAATACCTAAGTGCCCAAAATTGTTATATTCTGCCGTTGGGATTTGTCTGCGGGAAATTTGTATTTAATTATTTTGAGCCCCGTATGAGGCTAGTTGCGCTCCGTTTTAAATCTGTTATGATCGAACATGCCATTCTTCCTATGTACGGAAGGGTTTTAACTTAGAATAAGTTTTGGGCTTTATTTGTGCCTTTTGGCAATTTTTCGTGTTTTTGTGTTGTCCGTTTCGTTTTGTGAAAATTTCTCTAGAACAATTCATTTGCCGAGTAAGCCCTATTTTGGCCTAGAGTAATTTGGAAAACATATACGCACATTATGCCGGAGGAAGTCACCATCGGAGGTGCGGATCACTAGGAAAAGCGAAGCCATGCACGAAAAGCCCCTGGGGTTGGAGCATTTTTGGAAAGCAGAGGATTTAGGCTGCATGATGGGAAAAATAGAAGCAACATGCAAGGTGGGAATTTTGTGCCTGGCGAGGATACTTTTTCTGTGATAGAAAATTCACTTAAGCTACAGTGGGAAAGTTAGAGGCCGCAGGCAGGCGGGAATTTATTGTCTTCCTTGTAGGGTAAAAATTCCCATGGTGAAATAAAATAAAAGTGACTTAAGTGAAATCATGGGATTTTATTGCCTGCCTTGCAAGGTAAATAATCCCATTGTCAAAGTCAAATCACTTAAGTGGATCATGGGATTTCCGGGGCTGCCTTGCAGGGTAAAGAATCTCATTGTCATAAATTTTTAAAAATAGAATTCTATTATGCAAAAAAGTGCGACCCACCTTGGGTGAATAATAATGCATTAAATAAATATTTGTTAATATTTATTCACCCAATTTTGAGCCAGGTATGGAGGAAAGTCAACAAGTCAAAGGGAATTAAAGAAATAGAATTAAATGGATTAAATTGATTAAATTTAATTTATTTAATGGCTGCCCCCTTCCTTTCAAAAAGTGCGCCCCATTTGGGAGATATTTAATGATTTTAAGGCATTAAATTAATTTATATTTTCGGTGGCTATGGTGAGGCACCTTTGTGAAGCTTAAGTGAAGTGAAGTGTGAAAGATTAAATTGGATTAATTTAATTTATTAGATGGTTGTTCTTAAACATGCTATTTTTAAAAGAAAAGAGCATGATTTTTAATTAATTAATTACCTTTAATTGTTAGGGCAATTATTAATTATAGAATTGTGAGGGTTATATAAGCATGGGCAGCCATATGGGTGAATTATTTAATTCATAGGTAAAGAATTGCAGCCAAGAGGAAAAGTGTGCCCCCATTTGAAGAAGGATTTTGCTCAGGCAAGGTGGAAACAAGGCTAAAAGCTTCCAGATTTGGCGCATGCTTTGAAGGAGGTTGATCTTTGTCTGCATAATTGTTTGCATAGGTGTTACAGGTGCTCAGGTGTTGTTGAAAGGATTCATGCTCTCTTTATGTGCAAATTAAACATCAATTTTTGGGGCAGCAGGCTTGAAAAGTGCAGATTTTTACAATTAAAATTCACTATTCATGCTCGGTGGCCATCTTTGTCTGAATTAATTGCAGGAGTTAGATACAGGTGCTTTTATGAAGAAAAGGAACTTATATCAATGTCTAATACATTGAATATTTCCTCCGAATCTGAAGGATTATCCAGATCTACACCAGTTTTGAAGAAATCCGGCCAAATAAGAAGAAAAAGAATTATTCAGACAAAGATAGACAAAGCCATGGCGAAGAGAGATGAAAAGAAAACACAACGGAGTCATGCATCACTTCAAACTTGCGGACATAGGAGACACGAGATCTAGGTCGAAACCTCTTTCCGAATTGATTGATAGACCCCAGAGTGGAAAGGACTTCACTCATGCGTGCGGTTAAAAGTAGTGGAATTATCCGAGTGTAGTCTTTCCATGCACGGCCGATTGCAAAGTGTGTTATGCAGGTGTAGATCAATATCCGGATGCAAATCCATATGCGAGATCCAGATTCGAGATCTCATAGTTGCAAAAGTTTCCGACACAAAGGCTTCATCCTCTTGTTTCGAATGCAGTCCATGAAGAAGTCAGTGCGTGGAAAATTCCTTCCAAGATCTTTTGCAAATGCTCCCATCTTCCAGTTGAAGCCTTCATTGAATTTTCATTCATCCAGTGCTTTCAAAAATTTTAATTGCTCATATGCAATTAAAAATAAGGATGATGAGTTATCTACGGCCAACCTTGCATTGATGCATGTACAAAAGAAGAACTGCAAAAACTTCAAGGATAAAAGAGAAGACAAGGCGAAGGCAAAATTCCAGCCGCTTCCAATTCCAGCCGTTTCCAATTCAGCTTGCTTCAGATCAGCTACTCCCAGATCCAGTTTGGTGAGAATCAAAGGCAAAAGAATCAGCTGCATGCAGACATGAAAAAGGACAAGACTGCAACTTTCCTCTTCCTTCTTCTTTCCTTCGACAAAGTAATTGAGCGATCAATTAAATTATACAACTTAAGTGATTGGTTTAAAAGCCATTACTTGAAGAAGTCAATTACTTGGAGATAGGTGGCGGACGTGCAAAATAGAAGGTTCTATTTTCAGTTGCAAATCATACATGTCATGCAAAGAGGAATTCCAGGATGGAGATTGCCAGTTGTTTCTTTCCTCCGACTTCCACATGTGCCAGTTCAACTAAAGCTTCCAACTTGTAATTGCCCCTCTACATTCTATAAGTAGAGGAAGAACCTTCGGGTTAATAATCGAAATTTGTAAACAGCAATCTTGTGTTCTAGACTTTGTGTTGAACCCCTGAGAGCAACTTGGAGCAAAGGAATACAAAGGAGCAGATTTCTGGAGAACTTTGTGTCACGGTGTACTTTGTTTCTTGTTTTTAATCTTAGATCTCTTAATAAACTTTGTGTTATTTTAGATCTGGATCTAGAGCTGCCTTTGTTTTATAATTTTGTGTGTTCATATCTATTAAGTTTCTTCTATGTGCATGCAATTAGCTCTGCTATCTACTAATTGGGATGCACATCTTCCCCATTTCTTCTCTGTATTTCCTTTACTTCCTTCTGCTATAAAATACTTCCTTTCTTAAACAACTGCTTACTTGCTGCAGAACTTCTTAGTTATGGTTCATGAACTAAGTGGTTAAAGTAAAACCCCTGATAGATAATAACACATTTTTATTGACAAATCTGACACGGGAGCCTCACCGAGTTAAATGAGGAGATTTATCTCATGACTGCCTAGGTTTTGTGCTATGCAGAAAATCTAGCCAACACAAAGTAAACAAGACACCATGGAACATTCAAAACATGCATGGATGCATGATGCTCTTAACAGCAAAGTTATATATAAGTTCCTATTTGACAAAATGGTGCAGCTTTACAAAAAAATATAGCATTAACAATTTGAGTATCTTCTCAATGATATATAGAAGTGAAAAATACAAAATGAATATATAAAATAAGGCATGATATATATATTATATGCCGCACAAGTTAGCTAGGTTGGCAACTATGAATACGTATTAAGCCAAGGACTAAGTTTCTTACAATAATACCATGAGCTCCACGGTAATAGCTGCTAGTTACAGTCTTGAAGCGCTCTTGCCCTGCAGTATCCCACTATGGGAAAAATGGACACAAAACTCCATGTTAGCAAAAAAACTGTACACCTAAAGTTATAAGTTTGAATCATTAATATAAAACAGCAATGGTAAAAAGATCATTAACTTACACATTGACACAAATCTTGTAAAATGTTTGGCAGTATTCGTCTCTATTTCATGGAGCCAATGAACAATGCTACCACAAATGGGATTTGGAAAAGGCTCATCAATCAGTAAGTGGTTGAAGGTGATCAAATATTTCTATACATCATCATGACCTCAACAAATATTTTTTTTGCAGCTTGCAACTGCTGTTTCTTATGTTCTGTGTCATCAAACTGAATTTTAAGGTTCTTCAAGCTGCACATATTGCTTTTTATCAGGATCTTTGATCCACTATTATTAACTTACGTATATACTAAATATTCAAAAGTTGTAAATTAAGAAAAAACACAACCAAAATTAGACAGTTGACTGGTCAACTAGAGGCACATTCCCTAAACATGACAGTGTTATCTCATATGTAATATTTTATATCAGACCCATCCCAGACAGACCGGCGGATTCATTACCGACCACTTCCGGGTGGAACAGACTAATTAGTAAGTACTTATTCCAAGGAGGAGGGGAACAGAATGATTCACAACTGATAGGTTCTCAACCAATTGGGGAGCAAAGTGCAGTGAGCGACTGTTAGCAGTCTATAAGTGCAATAGCACATATATGCAGACATGGAACTTTCAGTCATATTTCTTCATTTCTTTGGCCAGTTGTAAATGGATTTTTCTTAACTAAGATCAGCCTAAAGCAAAGAGTCCTTGCAGTTTGTTACCATAGCAGCATCTAGATGCAGTTCTGACCCTCCAAGGCTTTTTCTGTAACTTCCATTCTTTTTTTGGTCAGCTGCACATAGTTTTTCCTGGTATTGTAGACTTTGCTGTTATATAAGGAGGCTATGGCCTTCTCCAATGGTGGTCCTCCTTCCTACAAGTCGGCTGTCTGGGCAACTCTTTTCAGCCCTCAAGCAAAGGAACATATTGGAGTTTGTACATCAACATGTCAGTAGATCAATCTTGAAGCCCAAAATTCAGCCAAGTTATTTGATGGTTGTCATCAGACTAATACAATTCCTTGGGGAGTAATTCAACTTAAAAAGGTGAAATACCAACTCCGGAGGCTTAAGGGGTTTGATGTGCCAACTTATGGGTGCTGATTCTTTACACTAATCCTATAAATTGAAGTGAACTTCCCGTGACTGGAAATTTTCTGCTGTAGTACGCAAATAGTTGAGAAAAACTGGGCAACTAGGAAAAAAAAGGATGCTCTCTACCAAAGAACCCCATGGTTTATGAATCATGCAGACCTCTTTAGGAAGCATAGGAGTCATGTTTTCATTCCAACGGAGGACTCTCCTATAGTTGTTCTATATGGGGTTGACTATACTCCCTTTCCGGAGAATTGTCGGGAAAATCCTCATTAAGAAGAATTGGAAATGTGATTACAGAAGTTGTAGCAGCCTCAGACCTCACTCTGCAGTAGTCTATTGTTGATTATACATGTATCCGTGTCAATGTTGACCTTAAAAAATCTTAATAGGATTCTGCTCAAGCTGGTTGGTAATATTGGGAGCAGCCCAGTGTAAACTTTGCCATCAATATGGACATTTGATGAGATCATGCGATCATGTCATAATTTTCAGCCAAAGGAACCGCAAATGCTGACAAACTAGATTCCTGCAGACCAGTCCCACTTTGTAATATTGTTTACAAGAAACTTCCATGGTGATTGTTCACGTCTTGTAACCTGTTTTGTGACATAATTTTTCCTCACAAGCACAATTTCTCAAGGAAAATTTCTCAAGAGAAACACAATGTTAATCAAGCAAAGACACCCAGTAAGCTAATCAGGCTAGATATGTCAAAAACTATTGACAGAAACAACTAGGCTTTATTATTAATGCAAAGCAAATGTTCAGTTTTCATGAAAGATCAGCTAGATATGTCAAATTCTTCCTCGCAAGCATGATTTTTCAAGGGAAAACAAAGTTTTGATGGTATTATTATTGCTCAAAACACAATGTTAATCAAGCAAAGACACCCAATCTGCTAATCAGGCTAGATATGTCAAAAGCTATTAACAGAAACAACTAGGCTTTATTATTAATGTAATGCGAAAGTTCAGTTTTCATGAAAGTTCAACTAGAAATGTCTTTCTTTCTCACAAGTATGATTTTTCAAGGGAAAACACAATTTTGATGGTATTATATGTTTCTCAAAAGAAACACAGAGATAATCAAGTACACACCTGGTTTGCTAATCAGGCCAGATATGTCAAAAGCTTCTAACAGAAACAACTAGGCTACTTTCTGTCTACTTTCAAATTTCATGAACTTTGTTTTCAATGGAGTTACAGTTGTATGTTAACAGCTAGTTGTTTTATTCAAGGCCTTTGGTTGAGTTGACCAAGGGTATTCATCAAAGAAATACTCTCTTTCCTATTTGTTATCCCAATGGCCCAATGGGTAAACTCTTAAATTGCATTGTCTCAACAAATTCATGGTTTACAGACTGGCCTTGTGGAAGGATCTCATAAGCATTAAGTTTATTGACGATACAATATTAAAGCTAGAATGCAACAAATGCAGGTCCCCCATCCCCTATTTCAGGCTCAATACATTTCTCATTTCTGGAGTGAAATGCAGGTTTGAAACACTGCCGAAACATAAGGAAATCCTGGGGACGTCCCATTTTCAGCACGTCTCAGCATTTCCGAAGCATTTTTGGCAGAGATTCTTCATTAAAAAGGCAAAACATATATTTTTAAGTTTTGTAACACCATTTCCAGTGGCGCTTCTTTCCAAACTTGAACTTGATTTTACTGAGAAAACAACAAGGGAAAAATTCATGGGAATCTCAAACAAGGGGCAAGTACAGAAAACGCATCAGTATGACAATCAGCATACCGTCAATTTGTGTTTAAAATATGTTCCTAATGACCACCAATCTTGTTCTGGAATTTACAGATTAGTTAACCAGTATCGCTTACGAGGCCCGGAGCACAGTAGGCAGAAATATTGCTAGGCAACCAGTTAAACTGGAAACTTCGTTGGTGTAGGAGGATGGCGTTGCTGCTGCTTGGGGCAGGAGCACTGGCATCAGGATGGGAGCTATTTATGTTGGGAGACAACCAGGTATCTGTGCACTGAAAACCTCATGCTGTTAATATGTTCTACTTCTGCCATGTTAAGCTTGGTTTCTAGTTCTGTCTACAGGCTGTTTTTATGCCAAGATTTTATATAAAACCTACCATGTTTAGGTTAATGATGGCTGTCATCTAATTATTTTCTTCTGGACTGAAATTCTTAATAAATATACTAGTTAATACATGTTTCTGCAAAAGGGACACAATGGAGGTTATTGGCTATAAACCTTTAACACATTATATGTCACATGATTCATGAACATTTGAAATTTTAAGCATGTTGAATGTTTTGAGCTTTCGTGAATGCTATATTTTTCCATTGTTTATGAGCTAAAAAAAAGATAAAATATATATATATAATTTATTGTAAGAAAGTTTCTGTGCCATTTTGTTTCCAAAGGTTTTTGGAAATCAGCGTTTTATGTTTTGGATCCATTTGATGGCAACTTAGTATTAAAGGCTACTATATTACCTAAAAAGTCTCCTACCTAAGGCACGTTCTGGAATTATTTCAAACAGCCTATGTCATAAAGGTTAACACAGAAAAGACTAAAATGTTTTTTAAGAATATGGATTCCGATTCCAACTGAAAAAAATGATAGTTGTTGTAAACCCTAGAACAGCAAATTGAAACCCTGGACCTTGACAAAAGGAAAAAACTGAATCTGATCTGTAATAACATAAAAGCTAGAAGTTATGAATGCCCTTGAATAATCTTTTTACTTTCTGTTTAAAATTAGAAAAAAAAATGTGAATGATCTACTTCTAAGTACCTGGTTCGGGTGCAATACAGGTATGGGTACAAAGTACCCGGTATGTGGATAAGGTGATTTTTTTGCCTTGGGTATGTCTTGGGTACATCCATACAAAAATATATAAAAATAAAAAAATTATAGCCTAATAAATCAGAAATTAGAGACATTTGTCATTAACCATATAGTATGCATATAAAAAACAAAATAACCACAAAAATGAAAATATTATCCGAATGCCAAATGTCATAATAATCAAATATCTCAAATGTCATGTGCTGATCATAGGATGATAAACATATATTTATGGTATTTTTGTGTTTTTATGTTGTTTTTTATTGAAAACGTGAAAAAATAAATAAAAACTCATTTTTTTGTTGTGGGTACGTCCTGGTTATACGGGTACTTCCGGGTACATCTACAGACGTACCAAGAAGCACATGTATGCCCAGGGCGTACCCAAGGGGTACCATACCCATACCACATCCCAGGTACATACCCAGGCTGGGTACGAGGCTGGAGTGGAAGAACGAGCTTCCTAGATCTACTTAACTGAAAAAACAATACTATAGCACTACTAAACATGGCAATGCTAGGAAATTTATAGAGAGAAAGAAACTATATTAATGCCCACACCAAAGCATTTTCCTATAGAAATTAGAATGGTCGTATAGAAAAAGCACTTTCCTAAGGAGGTATGGGTACCAACTTGGGCCAAAATATTTTCCAAGAAAAATATGGTCATTGCACTTGGTTATAACTTAAGACCATAGTTACCAAGTTCAGAAACTCAGATCAGTTGGGAGGACAAAAAAATTCAAAAATCCAGAATTCTTGAAAAAGTTCAGATAATTTTGGTCCAAAATATATATGTATTATATTTGAGCATGATTTTTTAATATGCAAATTGACAAAAACAATGAAAAAATAATAACATAATATAAAATGTTAATATATTTAATATTAAATAATATATAAGGTTTCTGGGTTATTTTTTTTCCCTAACAAAAATTTAAAATTTTATTATTTCATAAAAAAACCAGGGCCAACTTGGACCAAACTTATCCAGGTCAGCTGAAAAATATGGATCAGACCAATCTCCACAGACCTGCGTACAAAGACTTAGTTCCCAAATATGCCATGTTCTAACACCTTAGGGCCTATTTATAGCTGATTTCTCACTTTAACTCTTTTGTCTTCTGCATGTGGGATAATTAAGAAAAATTACACACTATGCTGACATTACCAAAAAGAGTAAATGACCATAAAGATTCCTAACCTACCCATTAAATTGGTCCCAATAGATCTCCAAAACAAAATAACAAAAAAAATCTAAATTGACAAACAATGTCTCGATAACTTGTACTAAAGTTGATCATCCTAAAAACACTGTAATAGTCCCCTCCTTGTTTTGCTTTGTCTGGAAGTAATTGAAGTGTTTGGTGTTGCAAATGCAATGTTTTAAGGCCTTCACACGTGGCATTCTCCAATGGGAAATCATTCCACTGAATAAAATATTCTGACAGTACCTTAGTCCTCAACTTTCTTTCTCAAATTCCCAAAATGCTCCCTGGAATGAAAAAAACATGGTGTGCAACATCTAAGGGAGGCTACAAATTTAAAATTTTAACCTCTTGTGCTACAACTTTCTTCAATAATGCCAAATGAAAGGTGATATGTTATATGCACTTATGACTTGCTGACCGGTCAAGAGTATATTCAATTTGTCTCACTCTTGCTAGAAGATTGAAAGTTTCATAACATCTAGACCCAAGTTCCTCTACCCCTTTACCTTTGTAAGACTTTTGCTTATAAAGACTTTTGCTTATAAGGTTGTAGTTTCGAGATGACCCACTCCCACTTCAAATTCCTGCCCATTGCAGTGCTGGTCCTGCTGGCATTTAACTCTATCTTTAGAAAAATTAAGGTTCGTCTGTAGCTGCTTCAATATATTTTGGCCCTCTAGAAAACCTTTACTTGTTGGAAGTTAAACCTTCAAAATTCAAATCAATCAACCGCCGTCATTGCTTCCAGCAGCATTCCATTATTCTCTTGGACCTTTTGCAGCTAAAACAAAGCTCTTTTGAGCATAAATCAGCAATGGTAGCAGGGTCTATTATTCTCTCTTTTGACTGTTCAGCCTTAAATACGAGATAAATAGAATTTTTCAGTACCGTATAAGTCTTATTTTTTGCTCGGTTAGTTTGGAGGGCTGTCCAAACTTAGGAAACTTCAAAAACCCTTTAAATAAGCTTCTGCTTGATGAATAGAAACAGCTAAAGAGTAGTTGCCTTCAATGCCTCGACATATATCCTAATGGTCTATTTCAATTCAATGATGGAAATAGCAAGCACACAACATGGGTGATATTTTCCACATAAAGGATGGGTTGGCAGAATTCCCTCGAATAATATTTTACAGTGCCTTATTGTTTAATGTTCATGAAGGCCAAGAAGTAGTCTATCACAAAGGTCCCAAGCCGTTACTTCTAGCACATGGTGTTCTTCCTTGTTTCCCTCCTTCTGTCCTTCTTAAGTTATTGCCACCAATCAATTGCAGACCCTTGATGAATAGCAACAGCTGAAGACTAGAGGGCTTCAAAGCCTCGACATACCTCCTCATGGTTTATTTCAATCCAATGATAGACATAGCAGCTGCACACCAGGGTGATATTTTCCACGGGAATGATGACTTGGCAAAATTCCCTCGAATAATATTCCACGGTGCCTTGTTGTTTGATGTTCTTGAAGGCCAATAAGTAGTCTGTCTGAGTATAAGCCTCAAATTTATGGTAGAAACAATCACAAAGATCCCAAGTGATTACTTCTAGTGCATTGTCCTCTTCATTGCTGCCCTCTTTCTGTCTTCCTTCAGTTGCCAAAATCAAATGCTGGCTCTTCAAGATGCAAAGTGAAAAAATTTATTGTTTGGTAATTGCCTAAAGGGTTTAATGATTAATCAGAAACTTTAGGACAGCTTTCATATCCAAGCCCTCGGCTTGATAACTTCACTACAACCATCAAAAAGGAGGGGAATCTTCCCAACTAGCCTCTTATTAATAAGGTTCCACCTTGGTTTCCATAAATTGCATAGTTACCAGGAGATGGGTACTCCGAGACGGCATATATAATTTATTAAATATGTATATTACATATATATGATTAATGGATATTTTAGAAAACAGTAAAAGGTTAAAACTTAAGGTAAAGAAATTGTGTAACTAAGTCAACAAAAGAAAAGCACGAGAACAATTAGTAGTTATATTGATATTTCATCTCATATCATCATATTTAGGATCAAGAGTACATTACTACATTGTAACTCACTGAAATGCCAACAAATAGGCATGTGAAAATTAAAAACAAAAAATCTGAAATGTGAATCTAAATCATCTTTGTCGCTGTTGCATCAGCAATGTCATTAGTGTCTAAGTCCTCTGTCAAGATGGTCTCTAGATAAGCAATGTCATTAGCTTCGGCTCCTCCGCGGGCAATTGAATAGGAGGTAAATCATTGAGGTCATTTGCCTCAAACCCCTCATCCTCCAAGGCTATGTCTGCTGCTCCATCAAATGGAATTTGATCCCATTTCGCTGAAGGACCCTTCTTGTACCTTAGGTCTCTACGAGACAGAAGACGAAGCGCACTAGGAATGTAAACCAATTTCTCTAAGTTCTTTGACCCTAGCCAATTCCTCTTCAATGAATGAATGAAACCATAAGTACTGCAATTCCTCTCACAAGATGAAGAACTAACAACTTGTGAGAGTAATTGTATTGCAACGGACTGCAATTCAAGGGCTTCACTCCCACAGTTCCACCACCACTCTATTGGGTCCTTCTTGGCACGCATATCATACAAGGCCTTCACCGTAGAAAAATCATTGCACCCACGTGAAAACCTATTCCACTGAGACCTGATAGTGGAAGCCTCCTCTCCTCAGCCATAAATCTTTTTTACTGCAGCCCAAAATCCCTTCATTACCTCTTTGTCCTCATATGGAGCCCTCTTCCTTGTGACATCTATATCATACCACTTTGGATTTAAAGCATAGGCAACACAATGAAGAGGTGTGTTAAGTTTGTTCCATCTTCCATGTATTTTTTCTTCAATCAAAGGATACAAAGAACAATCCCTTAAGTCTATGAATTTTCTTATTCTTTCACACATGGAATCGATTTCTTCATAAACCTCCCCAAACATGGCTTGTCTAAGTCTGCAAAACGGATCACCTCACAAATGGGCTGGATGAAGTCAACAACAAATTTTACATCAGCCCAAAAACGATCATCGAGGATCATTTATCTCACTTCAACTACAATCTTTGATGTAGATTGCCTCCAACTTGCCCATGTATCACTAACTACAATGGAACATAAGGCCCCTTTGACCACATAAAGACGGTCAAGAAGAATGAAGAAAGAAGCAAACCATGTATCAAGTTTGAGGAGTTCCACCTTGGCAAATCTCTGATAAATAGTTTGTGTGGTGATGATTGCATATGAACATCTGTATTTTCTTGCCTTTTTCAATGAGCATAGAGATCCACTCAAACCTACCAATATCTTGAGTGTATTCAATGCATGCACACAACATGGCGTCCAAAACACATGTTTGTATGTTTTGTATTAGCAAGCCAATTGCTTTACAAACTGGGGCAGCATCTATAACAACTTGTACAACATGTGATGTTCCAGCTCCTCAATTGCATCACATGGTCCTTCACGAACTCAGAACGGT
This sequence comes from Taxus wallichiana var. yunnanensis, assembly GCA_018340775.1. Classification (NCBI taxonomy): domain Eukaryota; kingdom Viridiplantae; phylum Streptophyta; class Pinopsida; order Cupressales; family Taxaceae; genus Taxus; species Taxus wallichiana. The sequence goes on from CM031239.1 coordinate 283,454,555, forward strand.
CTATTGCCTTCAAAAATAAGGGCCTTTGGAAGAAGTCACCATAACATTTAGAAGTGGACGGTTTCTAGTATCAGTCCAACCATCCATCACAATGTTGCATCTTTCTATAGACCACACTCTTTTGACTGGTGCAGTTTGTTCCTCTATCCTTGATTTCTCTTTGTCAATTAAAGTCGTACGAAGCTTCTCATATCCAGGGGGTTTATACCCTGCCAGCCCATTGTTAATCGCACAAACCATCTCCTCATAATAAGGAGAACATGCAACATTGAATGGTATTCCATTCACATAAAAGAAGTGTGCAATTGCTGCATCAATTGCATCTCTACCACACACATCGAACATGTCTCCAATGGGGTTTGAACCACCAGTGTTTGGTCTCTTATGAGAAGACCTTGCACCCTATTTTGCATTCAACACATGTCTAGAAGATACATCGGGTCTAATTGAGATTTCTCGAGTTTGCTTCTATGCTAGATTTGAGGTGTCGCTGAAGTGTGAGAGCTTAAATTAGGCCCTTTGCCTTCAACCCTTTCTTGTTCCTTCGTTACTTCGTAACTCTCATCCGCATTTCAACAAGCCTCAATCCCTTTCCCCTTTGTTTGAAAAAAATGGGCCCTCACCCTCGTGAAAGTGCCCTAAAATGACTTCCCACACAATTTGCAAGTGATGACTAAGGTGCCAACACTCCCTTTGCCCATCGCAATACAATCACAATATTTTCACAATGGGAAGAGGCCGTTTTTCCTTCCCCTAACAACCCCGACAAACTCGAGAAAAAATAATGAATATTAATATATAATATATTAATATAAATCAATAAAATAATAATTAAATGTTATTATTTTATTTTTAAAATTTAAAAATAAAACATTAATGTGATAAAGTTATAAACAATATAAAAGACTAAACTTTAACATTAACACAGTTTAGGCTTTAAGTTTAAATTAATTATTATACAAAATAAAAATATATTTCCATATCTATAAACTTAAATATTAAATTACAATATAAATATTAACTATTTAAATTTTGAAAATTAAATTAATAAAAAAATAAAGAATAACCTAAAACTAAAACTTAAGTTCAAAATTAATTAAAAAAATAAAAAACTAAGAAATAAAGATAAACCTAAAACTAAAACATAAAAACTTAAGTTCAAATTGTTAATGACATTAAATAAGAAAAAGAAAGGTAGGTCATAGTGGTACCATTTGAAACGACAAGGCCATCCGTGGCCTTTTCCAAACTCTTGACTTTGACTCGACCATAGCTAATAGCAAGACCATGGACCCTCGCATGGCGATGCCACGTGTGACGCCAAAACCAAAGTGATGGCATAGGCGGGAATGGTGACACATGATGAAACTTCAAAATGCAATGAAAAATACGGGTCATGCAACATGAAAAATACCTCAAATGCAACTTGAAATCCCAAATACCTTCACGCACCTTTGCACAATGATATCCAAATCGACTTTGCACGTTGATACTTAATGGCAAATCTGATGTGATGATACAAAGACAGAGAAAGGCACGTTGAATAAGTAGAAATCGTGATCATTAGTGTTTTTTGATTAAATTATTTATTGTTTTGATAGAGAAATATGGTTTAGGGTTTTGAGATCGGAAAGAGACATTGAATGTCTCATATGACCGTCTCCGGATATGGGAGACATCTTAGTACCTATTTCCGTCTCTAAAACGTGCGCCCACGAGGAAGACGTGTCTCTACTTTGAGGTGACTTAAGTGAAATAAGGTTGTGTGATGCTCCCCTAAGGTACTTTATGTTATATTTTGTCGATGACTTAAGTGATGGGTGAATATATGGTACTTTATTTTCTAATTCTTCGTTGGGGTGACTTAAGTGCACTTTTGGCATGTGGGGAATAAAGTGACTTAAGTTATTTTAATTAATTAAAGAAAAGACCCAAGGGGGCGATTAGGGTTCTTTTGGGCCTTTTGTTGCAATGAAAAGTTATAAAAGGAAGCACTTGGGGGAGAATAGGCATTCATTCATACACACACCTATTTTGATATTGGAGCTGTTGTTTGCACTTTCTTTGCTTGTGGAGTAAGATCCCACAAGAACCCTAGCTTCGGTGGTGAAAGATCCACACCTAGCTAGTAGAGCACTCTTCGGTGGTGAAAGATCCTCCCTAGTTTGCTATTTTGGAGCTTTATTCAAATTTTTGGATCAGATCTAGAGAGTAATCAAGAAATTCAAATTCAGAGTAAGAGGACAACCCATTTTTCATCAAGGGTTTTAGTTCAGATTTGGAACAACTATTTTCTAGGGTTTTATCTACTCAGTTCCATATTTGAGGAGCAATTTTGGAGGGGTTTTTGTGGTCCGATTCCGGAGATTTTGAGTTGGAGATTGTTATCATCATGAAGATGCCCTAGAATTCATTTCCATCATTTTTCCATTGTTATTTTGGAAATTACGGTCAGCTGTATTTTTCTCTCATTTTTGCCTAAAATAAATAAATAAAATCAGATCGAGATAAAAATTATTTCTCTCTTGTTTATTGTTCTATATATTTTTCTGAGTTGTTTGAAGCTTCTGGGTAGTGCTGGAAGTGATTAGTTTGCAAAATACAAAAATTTCTTTATTTCTGCATATTGTTGTCATAAAAATCAAAAAATTAAATTAGATTGTTATTATTTTATACATATTTTGTGAATTTCAAGTAATATCCCACAAGGGATATTTCAGTGGTAGAGACTATCAGAGCAGTGTATCCTCCCAGGAAGGAAAGAAGGAAAATCAGATCTGAATGCAACCAGAAAAAATGAAGTGGACCCAAGTTCCATTTTTTTGATGGTACTAGTAAAGTTTCGCTAGGTCTTGGTTGAAAGAGTTTGAGAGATATTTGCTATGGAAGCCTATGTGTCAGGATGATGCCCTCAGACTCATCCCTAGATACATGGATGGAGCAGCACATAAGTGGTGGCATCAATTGTTGAAGACCCAAGGGGTTGAATCCATTGCTTCACTTGCAGATTTCTCACAAAAGTTTCTAGAAAGATTTGATGTGCAGGATGGAAAGGGTAAGCAAGGAAATGAAGCCATGGAGTCTACACCCATGAAGGAGGACAAATCAGATCTACAACCAAAGAAGAAGAAGCTTCTAGAGAAAAAGGTATGACTTTTAATGAGCAAAATATTTGTGACAAAGAGGAACAAACATGGTTGGTTGGTTGCAAAATTGAAAAAGATATTTCAGTCCAAAAGGTACCTATCAATCCTCCAAAGAATAAGTCATTATCATATGGGATGGATTTACCAAGTAGTAATGAGCATAAATTTGTGAAAGGTGTTGATTCTTGTTCCACTTGTTCTCCATCTAAAATCATGAATCACAATAGGGATGGTGTTGTTTTGGAGGTTTCTAAATCAGCAATAGAAGGTGAACCTTTTGATGATATTCTTTATAAGGAGGTTAGTAGTAGCATGGATTTATTTCATCATCTTCATCCTATATCATTACAACAGTTTTATCATGATGGTATTCAACCTGTTGTGGATAAGAATGCTAAGGATTCGGTACATCAAAGTCAAGTCATCATGAAGACAAAGAGTGATGATCTTCTTTATGAGGAGATACAAGAGAAGCAAAGATGGAAGACCTTGCATGATACAAGGGTTCATGGGCATTATAAGGTATGGGATCTTGGTAATATGTTGCAATTGTCCAAAACTATCAATTCTGATTTTGAAAACTTTGTGACTGATTTCATAAGGAAAAGAAGGAATTCAAATGTGTCTTTTGGGATTACAAGTGTTGGCAAGCATGGTTTCTTCATTGGAGACTCGGTGCAAGAAGGGAGAGTACCTCTCAAGGTACTAGCTGATTTTTATGATTGCTAAAAAGGGTAAGAGAATATTTTTTAATCATCTTCAACTTGTTGGACTGTGTATAACAACAGTCATAAAGAGAGGAGAAAAACTTTGTTAATAGAACCCATGACTGATTTTTATATCAGCTACATGGTGGAACCCTTGGAAGGGTTAGTGGGGGCATTTGGTCCTCAAAGTGCTCAAAGAATCAAGGTGCAATCTGTTGTTAAAAAAGAGGAGTTGAATTCAAGGGGCATTCATGACTTTAGCATCCTAAGGTATGAGAATGGTTACCATTTTTCTAGTTTGTTGAGTTCTCCTATGTTGTTGCCATGTTTCTATCATTTGGGACAATGTGTACATGCTTGGATGATTGAGGAAGACTATTTCATAATCAAGTCTCAAGGTATGCTAGATGGGATAAACACATCCTCCTTTCACATTGCTCTTGATTCAACTAATGAGCATATGTTGGCAAAGAAAATAATGCAGCAGCCCATGATATTGAAAGGACATGAGGTATGTGGTATATTTATTGTGGTTGAGTTTGCTAGAGGTAAGGTTGTTTTTGGGATGCAATGGTTGCATGATGTTAAGGAAGAAGATGATGCATGGGTTGAAAAATCAAAGGAGAATGAAGATGTTGATCCTATATCAGAAATTTTGAGTTGCAAAGGTATGATGAGCAGCCCCAATTATGTTATTTCAGATGTGTTGTCTTCTCTCATGATGGGAATCAATGGGTACAACAAAAGGTATGAAGTTCCTTATGATAAAGTTTATGGATGCATGAGTTCTAATGTTGATTTCCCTTTCTCTTGCATTTACGATGAAATGAAAATATGGGGAGAGAGAATAAAGTGTGATAAGGGGGCAGCCATATATATTTCCAACATAGAAGAAATTAGTGACCTATGTCCATGGAAAGACATGCCTTGCACAAAGAAGGTAACTTATTTCTTTATTTTCTTTAAGAGGTTTGAGGTACTTGAATGTTTTTGTACAATTGGGTTACTTGAAGTGGGGACCATTCATTGGATACATTGGCTGCCATCTTTTGGGAAAATTGTTTTCATTCACCATGTTGACAAACTGAAATTCAGTGGTAAAATTAAAAAAATCAGAATTCAAGGCAAGAGGGAATGGGTGAAATCTGAAGTGGACTTTGAGGTACCACATTGTGGGATGCCCTTTCACATAAAAGATGATTGGAAAAAAGTTATTATAGCTGTAGATATCAAAAATCAGTTTGCTAATTATGATGTGAAAGGATTGAATTGGGTTGCACATGCAAGGAAAATAGTCACTAGCCATCTTGGGAGTAGAGAAAAAGATTACATACACATACGAGAGCAAAAAAGTAAACCTTGGGGATGCCACCTTTGGGGAAGAATTTGTGACATGATCATTAGACAAGATACGAGGATCAGTTTTCTTCCTTTCCCCATGAGAGTTGGGAGTATCCTTAGGAGCAGGCTTGCTCAGTCCACTTTGTCGGGTGAGACAAGTGGGATATTTGATGACTCCTATTCCAAAAGATTGTTTGCATGTACACAAAGCACACCATGATGACTTATGTGGAGAGTGAGTGGATGATGTTGAGTTGGGGAGTGAGTTAGGTATGATGGAGACTTTGACTCCAGATGATAGGGTGAGTGGAGTCATGGATGTGGGTGTGACCAGTAGTGTTGCACATGAGACAGTTATATAGATTGGGGTTACTAAGTTCAGATCACCCGAGTATATCATTATGTTGGTTATCAGAGGTTTCTGTAGACTGGAGATCTCATTTTCTTGTTGAGTACTCCAAGAACCGACACACTTGTGATAGTTTGGATGGTCACATACAAGATGACAACTACATATTGGAGGATGAGATGATCTTCTATAAGGAAGATTGTACCTTGTGTCAGATTCATGGTTGAGGATGGAGATATTGCGACATGTGCATTGTTCTTCCGTGATTGGACACTTGAGATTTGATGAGACCTATAGGTTCATATGGGAGAGGTTTAGATGGCATGGGTTGAGGGAGGATATCCTCAACTTTATACAAGGATGTACGGTTTGTCGTTATGACAAATTAGAGCTTACAAGTTCATCATTTTCTGAGCCGACATGGGATAACACTCCTATGTATTTTACTACTTCTATGCCCGGTGAGCACTTCACCCATGTGTTAGTCAGTAGAGGGACGAAGTTGACTCAGTTACTTGGTTATTCAGTAGGTTCACATTCAACACAGGAGGTGGACTATGTAGAGTTGATATTGTTGGTTGACCATTTACTGGAGCTTGGGACTTTTCCCCACAGGACACATTGAGACACATTATGAGGAGCCTTGCTCTCACACGAGTGTGGGTCATGTGAGAGAGTTGGCATGCTTAGTGCTTATACATGATGTTTCACAGGTTGATACAGGGGATGCTATAGGATTCAGAGTGGACTTTTCGTACCCGTGGGTTGACTGGAGAGGAAGTGATTGTGAGTGATCACATGATGGCAGCTTCACATTGGCAGAAACAATATAGATTAGTAGTTTCAGTGTGGGTATTAGTGGATATTTGGTGTGGGTATCATACTACTTCATGTGCAACATTTTCTCTACACAACATGGAGAGCAGGATGACTACATGGGGTGTCTTGGTTACGTCGGATCACACCGATCATTTGGTGACTACAAAGTGAAGTGGAGGAACTTACTTTGTGGTATTCAACTTCTTCAAGATAATGCTTGGGGTCAAGCATTTCTCGGGAGGGGAGGATTGTAATGTCCCCATTTCCGAGCAAGGTGGCCTAGAGCCTTTCATCCGTCTTAGCCTTGGTCATGCCCAAGGGGCTAGTGACGTTGATGGTTATTGGGTATGGTTTGCACCTTCATTTCACTTATATGTTATGTTTTGACGTTGGACACGTACTTTGAGGTGACTTAAGTGAAATAAGGTTGTGATGCTCCCCTAAGGTACTTTATGTTATATTTTGTCGATGACTTAAGTGATGGGTGAATATATGGTACTTTATGTTCTAATTCTTCGTTGGGGTGACTTAAGTGCACTTTTGGCATGTGTGGAATAAAGTGACTTAAGTTATTTTAATTAATTAAAGAAAAGACCCAATGGGGCGATTAGGGTTCTTTTGGGCCTTTTGTTGCAATGAAAAGTTATAAAAGGAAGTGCTTGGGGGAGAAAAGGGCATTCATTCATACACACACTATTTTGATATTGGAGCAATTGTTGTTTGCACTTTCTTTGCTTGTGGAGTAAGATCCCACAAGAACCCTAGCTTCGGTGGTGAAAGATCCACACCTAGCTAGCAAGAGCACTCTTCGATGGTGAAAGATCCTCCCTAGTTTGCTATTTTGGAGCTTTATTCAAATTTTTGGATCAGATCTGGAGAGTAATCAGAAATTTAGATTTAGAGTAAGAGGACAACCATTTTTCATCAAGGGTTTTAGTTCAGATTTGGAACAACTATTTTCTAGGGTTTTATCTACTCAGTTTCCAGATTTGAGGAGCAATTTTGGAGGGGTTTTGTGGTCCGATTCCAGAGATTTCGGAGTTGGAGATTGTTATCATCATGAAGATGCCTAGAATTCATTTCCATCATTTTTCCATTATGTTTTGTTTCAAGTAATATCCCACAAGGGATATTTCAACTTTCTTTTGGTAAACCCTAAAGCATAAACTTTAAGTTTGGAAAAAGGAAAAATGTGAGACAAAACCTTAGAAATAGAAAAATCTGAATATTCACAAAAATAAAAATCTAGATTCTACTTCATTGTTTGCTTAAAGAATTGCAAAAACAAAACTTCTATGAATGATCTATTTGCTCGCAAGAGAGAGGGAAAAAAGAAATAGCACAGTTTAAAATCTTATTTAGAGGATATATATAATATATAAAGAAGTGAGAGAACTTTTGTAAGGAAATATGGTCCCCAACCCAAGCCAAGAGAATTCTCCAAGCATGGTATCATAGTGGACTTGGCCAAGACGTGATCTCTATAGAATTGTGCACAAAGACCTACTTCCCAAACATGGCCTGCTCTAAATCCTAGGGGCATGTTTGAAACTAATTTCCCTCTTGAGCTCGTTTGTCTTCTGTGAATGAGATAATTAGATTTATTTTGCAAACATTACTAACACAAACAAAAAATGTACATGACTATAAAGATTTTTAATATGCTTACAAAGCCAATCCTAGCATAATCACAAAATTCCTAACCAACACACAAGGTACCAATAACTAGTAATGAAGTTGACCACCCTTGTGCATTGTAACAGTCTCATCATCAAAATAGATCGAAATGTATTTTTAGATTCTGAACTGCCACTCTTCCCCACTAAATGCTTTGGATTTCCTCTAGCATCTAAATCTCATTCTTGTAATTGATGGAAAGTGTCAAAGCTCAGGTATCAAATCAAATCCCCTACCTGTACACACACTGCTAACACCTGTTAGTAAAATCTAACTCATTAAATTAGTGCTTCAAGCAATGCATCCTGCTAGTACTTGAGCCGATTTGTTTTGATCTATATTCTTGCAAAGGAATTTTCCCAAGCATGGTTTCCTCTAATCTTAGCATAAAGTTCCTATGCTCCTATTTGTTGGTGGCATCAATATAAGTTATTTATGCCTTACTAATTAGGCATGGCCAATAATCCTTGTTGGAGATTTTACACTTGTAATGACCCCTCTTACCAGTCACCAGAAATACGTCCTAAAAACAATTGTTTGCATTCCATCCACCGAAGAGAAGTGCTACTTAATTCCAAACAAGGGTTACGAGATATCAAAAGAGGTTTATAACACAAGGGTATGATTTGTCCTAATCACAACTATATCTCAAGCACCAAACATCGATAGAAATCGTTATCAAGGAAACATATTATATATAACATCTCAAGCATCATCTAGCCCTAGATCCAATGCCACAGGTAAACCTCAAGCAAGCCTAGAGACATTGGAACCCAGTCTGAGAGTCAAGACTCAAGTTCTTTAAGAAGTAACTGTGTATAGGTTACGGGTATAAACTCAGAAGTTACAGTTCTCCCTGTCAAGGCTGCAGTGTTTCAAGTTTAATTCAGATTTGTTATAAAACAGGACTCGCATTTACAACTCAATTCAATTCATTTCATCACGAGATCATTCAAAACTGTACAAACATTACAGTCGCCAGCTCTAGTTCAGGGGTCAATGCGAAACAATCATATTCCAAGTTCATAACTTTGGGAGAGGGAGTGGGTATGATTTCCTCTTCATAATCACGAGGAAAGAAGAGTTAGACTGGTAATATTTATGCACAATACCATTTAAATGGCATTGCTTAATCGAACATAACAAAGTAAGATCTCCTGTGCCAAGCAAAGTTATTCAACAGTCACTACTAGTAAATAGTTACCTAAAATTATTGAACCATCTATAAGGTAACAACATATCTGAAACCAAGTCTTAAGATCCACAAGGTACATTCTTCAATATACAAGTAGAATATAACCCGGACTACTCCAAAACCAGAATTCAGGTACTCGTGTAATTTCAATTCATTTACAGACAAAGCCATATGATTCTTCTTTCAAGACACTTCAAAACCTAAGCAGACTACATAAATGCACTTAAATACTAAAAGGATTGTAATTTATATACATAGTTTCCATATGAAATCAAACACAAATATGGTAGAAAATCAGCACATTCCCAGAGTCATTAGTAACATATCAAGTATCTTTTCCAAACAAATAAGGTAACCAGATTTTCTTTAAACCAGTGGACGATACAAATAAGTAATTGAATATTAACCAAAACTCTCCAGTGAGCACTCTGAATTACAACCTTTTCCCTTCTTATCAACTAATAATATAGAATACAGTCAGAAGGATTTTAGGCCCTAATTCTCACACCAGAACAGTAACAATGAAGCATCAGAGAATCTTCAGAATATTCAATACAGTGTAGAGGGAATTCAATCCCAACATCTTTCAAAAATTACATACAGCCTCCATTTAGGAGGAAGTAGAATTGTTTACAGCCCCGTGAAGGCTCAACAGCAACACACTAATAGACCACATGGTGTCTGAATATAGGATGTTACATTCACTTCTTTATTCAAACAATAAAAATGTAAAGACTTCGGTAGTTAATAATGCTCCTTTCCAATGCTTCAATTTTTAAAAACAACATATACAAGTTCAATGCTTCAAACAGTCATACTTGTAAGATGAGAACTGCTTGTAAAAGAGATGTTAGATTAACATGAGCTCCCCATTTTAAATCTGCCTATTCAAGGCTACTTGGCTTATGACAGTCGGGAAGGATAATGCATACAGCTCATTAACTAAGATAAATTCATCAATTCTAGATTTGGAGACTGTGAAAAGCCGCTGATCACAAGTCAATCTTTATTGAATCAGACATACAGAGCCCTGATTGCAGGCCTATGCAAGCCGTAAAACCAGAGTTCTTTTTAATTCACAGAACCTTTAAATAACAATCACCTTCAACGTGCTAGTTTTTCAACACCATTTTGGATTCTCTTTTTCTTCCTTCAAAGGATAACATTTTGTATATAGTTGTAGCCCAAGGAGGGCCCGGTAACAAACAAGGGCATAATAATACAAATTAACAAATTTCCTTTTCTTAAGGGACAGAAATAGCCATTTTGCATTTCAGCAAGGAAGGTCATTCCAATTCCTCTTAGAGGATGATCCATAAAGGAGCAAAACACACTTCCTTCAAATAACATTTAAATCTTCCTTTATTATAATACATGTAACTCAGAGTTTCCTTCCTTTTTCTTGAGCAAGAAATATTGCAAACATTTACAGATTATCACATAATGAGATCAAAATCCTCCATTTTTTTCTTTTCTACGCCTGCCAAGCCTGAATAAGACATGGGTCAGCCGGGAACAAGCTGGCAGTAATTTCATTTCTTAAACTGAGCTTATAATTATAAACATCTGATCATCAGGCTATTAATACAGTATTCCCTTATGATAAAATTATCAATCCTTGATAATTTTCGGGAGCTAAGGTTAGAGACACAGTCATCTACAGCACAGACTTCAGTTAGTTATTTTCATCCAGATAATTCCAATTACAGAGCTATCATTGCAATACCCAGGAGAAGGGTTTTCAGAGAATTCCACAAAAGATCACATTTATGTAAATATTTCGCTGAAGTCTGAACTGAGACTCATCATAACATACACTGAAATCCAACATAGAATTATCATATGCGCTTTTCAAAAAGTCCATAAAATTTTTGCAGATGGGCCCTTAGTTTTAGGGAAGAGCGAGGCTCTTCATTAACCCTTGGTTTCTGGATTTTGACCCCTCCACTATGGTAGTCTCCAAATTGCCGGTTTGGGTCCGGCTCCCAAATTTGCCTATTCCTTTTTGCCATCATTTGGTCTTCAAGATATTGGCAATACTTTGGGCAAATTTTTAAAGCTAGACAATGAGTGATCTATGCATAATATATTCATCCATGCCCGAATCTATAGGAGATTGACCTTAGTAAGGGTCTCCCAGACATGTTGATTCTAAATCAGGGTCGCTCCAAATGGATCCAACTCTTGGACTATGAAAATACAACATTCAGGTGTCATTTTTGCCATCAAACAGGTCATCTGCAGGAATCATGTCCTCAAGCTCAAGGGCTTCCTAAAAGGAGAAAGGGGCAACTTGTCAAACCTAAAAGCTGACAACCATATGAGCTTCCTCTTTCGGAAGCCAAAAGTGGCAAGAATACAGAATATTTTCACACCTCAGAGGTCAAGAAAAAGAAAATTGAAGCCACAGAAGTCCAAAATGAAGATTTAAATCAGGTTCCCGAAGAAGCAATGTCTGTGGAGCATCCTTGCGCGAGAGAGCTACCTGTTAATGAAGCTTTGGCAGGAGAAATGAAGAGAGCCCGTGAATCGGAAATTTCTGATTCTGATAAAGATCAACCCTTAATCGAACTGCATAACACAGACCTCCAAGTGATTATTGCAGGACCTCCCCCTGGTGGTTGGACCGCGGTCAAAAATAAAGGAAAAAAAGGTAAGACTGAGGCCATTTCCTCGTGACAGATTTGTTTTCGCATTTCTTCCTTTTCTCTCACTTCCTTGTTTTTGCTGCTGCTTTGAGGTGAATAGGCCTTCGTCTAGAGGCCTTTTGAGCTCTGTTTGGCATTATGGGGTGTGACTCTTTCAACCCATCTTTTTGTATGACCAGCATTGTACTATTCTTTTGTATTAATAAAAGTGTGCTTTTCAATCCAAAAAAAATCCAAATAGGGATCAACATGTGTACCTACAAATATCAATCAAGGAATTGCCTTATATACGTATAGGTATATTCTTCTGTATATATGTTTATGCGTATATACAAGGCATATATGTATATATACATTCTTTATAAAACAAATCGAACTGGAGGTTATTACTCTTGCAAACAATCAAAACATATATAAAACAAGCAGAGCCTACGAAAGGAAACCATGCTTTTATGCGGTTGGCCATGCCCTAACTCCACAAGCTCCATGGCTCCTAAGCTCGCCCTTCAGCAAACCCCATCACCAGTTTGACGGCTATATAACAATAAATTTCAGTCCTAACTGCCACATTTTTCTTAACATTAAGTATACCCCAGCTCCACGATTGATGATTAGAAAAACAACAACGAACTCCACTTTCTTTCTCGACTTCCATTCACATTCCATCCACATGGAAAGCCTCCTAAAGTGTCCTCTCAACATAACTTCCTGTAACAAATTTCAAAACTCAACTTGCCCTAATTTTAGGGGTTTTCATTCATTACCTGTCATAATGAAACCCAAGTTTGATCCCCTTCAATAGCGTTCCGTAGCATTCTTCTTAACTTGCATGCCTCCAAGACAGCTGTAACTTCCAGTTCATCTCATGCCACCTGAAACAAACTCGAAAAATGCTGCCACCATGCACCCTGAAGTTAGGGTTTTCAAACCTCCAAAAGCATGTAGTGAATGACTACCAGAAAAGGTCAACTGATATCTTACGAGCGCATTCCAAAATATCCTCAACTACATTTTTAAATTCATCAGATTCAAGACCCTCAACAAACCATAATCGTTATTTCCAACAAAGTCAAAGCCCCAAAATTACTAATCAATACCGTAAGGCAGGAACATAACAAGGGGTTACAATGCCAAGTGCCATTTATGTAATGGTTGTGAAATGCCATGGAAATCATAATTACCAATAGTATAAGCCAAGGTCAAAGCCTCAAACAATTGTAAATCAATTACCCGGAATCAAAGCAAACACAATAAAATGTCTAATTCCCCTAATCATTATAATGCCATGCTCAATGCTAGGGCAGGGGATGAGGTAAGGGGGTACTGTGGGGGTGGTCCAACAATCATGTTCATTCCAATTTCAACCATAGTCAAAATCCATTATGTCATACAAGTTCACGACAATTTAGCAATAATGTGAAATACAAAAAGTCAAGGTGACAATGTTTTTAATCAAGAGTCTAATAATAATTCCTGCCCTCTATAAGTCACAACGTCAACAATGTCAAAGTAATAGCAATTCAAACAAGGCCTGCTTCATATAAACTAGTGTTACGTGGGGAAGCACCCCCTCCCCAACACGTATGGGGCATTCCAGTGAGGGAACACCCCCACCCCACCCACATTTCCTGCCAACCGAAAAACACAAGGGAAGTGCCCAGGGCATCCCTAAATATAAAGGGACATTTGTACATCCCACAAGAGGCGTCCTCGGGACGTCATAGAATTTTCTCTTTCCCCAACATTAGTCAATTTGGATTGAAAGCTAGGTAATTTGTTCTCTTTCCCCTTACCTAGCCATGGAAATTGTTTGAAATCCAAATACATAGTTTTTCTGATAGTTTATATTCTCATCAAACAATGTATCATCCAGGATCATTTATATTTATCTGGTACATTCAAGTTAATGAGTTCTACAATGCTAAGCTAGACTAAATGTCAGTCACCCTTGTTTTATAAGTTGTCAAAGGATTCACGTGCACCTTTATAATTAAATAATAATAATAAATTATGTACCCAGAGCATTCTTTGGATGCCTATTGAATTATCCAAAGCTGAGTATGTCCTGCTGGTTATGAGATCAAGGCCTTGTAAAATAAATTTTATCTGGAGTTAGCTAGTATGAAATACACTTTTCTTCATCCCAAAGCTTATGTGCCTCTTGCGGAAAAACACACTTTGCCAAGTACATAAATTTATCAGCAACCACATGAAAGGGGAATTTATTTGTAATTCGCCGTAATTCATTGCATTCTGTGTTAAACACAGACTCCTAAAACGGCAAGGTAGCAAAGATTCCTAAAACTGCTCCAGTGACAGGTTTTATCAGCAACCACATGAAACAGGAATTTATTTGTAACTCATTGCATTCTGTGTTAAACACGGACTCCTAATACGGTAAGGAAACAAAGATTCCTAAAACTGCTCCAGTGACAAATTTTATCAGTTAATTCATTAGTGATTCACTGTAATTCACTGCATTCTATGTTAAACACTAAGACTCCTAAAACTGCTCCAGTGATGCCCAAAACAAACTGTGTAAAAATAAATACAGAATTGTTTTAAACAAAACATGCATAAGAACTGTTACTGTCAACCACTAAGCTTGAATTGTCACAAAGAGTTGTAGCGCTATGCACATTTCCATTGGGAACTATATCATATTGTCAATTGATCAATCACAATGGTTTTATTTCAGCTTATTTAAGTCTCAAATGGTTTAATAATTTATAATTTATTGATATTTGAGCTTATTTAGGTCTCAAATAGCATTATTACAGTTTATTTAAGTCTCAAATGGTTTTATTTCAGCTTATTTAAGTCTCTTCCAAGTTATTTTTATAGTTTAGTCACTTTATTTTTATAGTTTAAATATTTATATATTATTTTAATTAGCCGTTCCCAAAATTTAGAAATTTTTTGCCGTCCCAAAACTCCACCCCGTCGTCCCCGAGTCTTAGGTAACTATGACATAAACAAAGTCAAACTCTCATTCCATTTTGTAAAATCTAATAGTCAACATGAAACCCCTAAGGTTCTTTAGGTGATAACAACTCATCAGCAAGGCCCGCATGAGTCATATGATATCCATCCATAGAGATCACAATTCGAACTTGACACTAATCTTTAATTGGTGTCTAGGTCTAGGAATAGGTTATAGGTCATTTGTCACAAATCATCTAATTAGAACCATGAGATATCGCATGCACATTTCCGCACTTTGTGCAAACTTGTTCGCATGCAAACTTGTTCGCATTAGATGGCCACTACAGTCTATCAACGGTCCTTCGGATGTCAAGTTTGGGCTACCAAGGAGGGATGTGACACTTGTACACAGTACAGATGTAGCTTACTCTACACATATTATCTGTTTTTATGCCAGAAGACATCAATTCCTGTCCTTGTCTACTCAAGGATCACCCATTTGGAAGCATTTTTGTAGAGCAATATCACCTCCAAAAAGTGATTTATTTAGGGAGACTAATGATGGATGTAAAGCTCATTCTGGGACAGATTTCTGGGATAAATTTCATTTATCTACTTGATCTTCTGAATAAAAGCCGTTATGTCAGTTGTTGGATGCAGAAAGCTATGTTTTGGTTTATGATTGTATGATACCAGAATTGACTTCTCCTAGCAAGAGTAAATGGAGCTATAGTTTTTGTTTGACTAAAGTATTTGAGGGCAACTACCAACCAGTGCTCATGGTTCAAAATCCCATCGATGTATTCAACTCGCACACAAAAGAAGTCCTGGCTATAGATAACCTATGCCCATTTCCTTAAGGCTTAGGAATCCCAGCTGAAATCTCTTGTCAGTTGATCTAACAAAACATATTTAGTACAGTGGATAATGGATTGCTTGTCAAGTAGTCACCAGAACTAAAAGAAGATAAAAACACAGTTGATTCCAGATATATATAGCAAAACGTTTACCTATGGAAATCTAAAAGACTTAGTCACTAGAACTTCTCAACACAGTTAAATTCTATGTGCAACTAATACACATGCATGAACCATATGCAGATGTGTTCCAATAAAGAATCTAAATCTCTATCACCACAAGATTTTTGAGCTTGAATGTGCTGAGTTGTTATACCAAAGCCAGATTAAACAAGGTTTTGATGAGAACCACAAACTAAAGATCACTTAAGTTCAAATTCTATCACCTTGCAATCTCAGGACTGGTACATTTGAATTAGATCAGAGAAAATAAGATAATGAATGTTTACAAAAACATAATTTATAGGATGTCAAAATTCAGAAGAAAACAGGCTAACATAACTATAATTTCAAGCTCCTCAAAGAGGACTAGAGGGCTTGTTGCTTCTGACACATTCAGGCATCCAAGGCTTAACAGAAAAAGTGAACGAATTGGTCACCATTGACACGGATATGCATAGACAGAAAGTCAAAACTCAACCATGCCAAATAGAGATCCCCAAAGCCATGGAAGAGCTTATATATTTTGCTCTGAACTGAATTTCTCAGCTAGCAAGCAGAACTGGAAATTTGGTTTTACTGGCAGATTCAGAAGGCACATAAAGCTTGCAAAAGAACCAATAGGAAAATCTGAAGTAATTAGGGGGTTGATTGTTGTCTGCCAAAATTTGAAAAATAGTAACAAAATAGGAAAAATGAAATATCTGAAATCTATTTTTTCTTTTTACAAAGACAAATCTGAGAAAATCGAGACATCTAGGCTATTCCAGAATAATGAACTTTTCTAGAAAATTCTCTGATACAAACCATTATTGTTATTACAATATCTTTTCCAAACAATACGTATGTACATATGTGTACATATACATCCAACTCAGGCCTAGAAGACTTCCAAGGGCAGTATGGACACTGCTCTTGGCCAAAGTTTTGTTTCCACAGACTCTTTGCATAACACTGCAAAACGTACAGTCCTTCAACAAATACTTAAAGGCCCATCTATGACTTGTTTCATTTTTACATCATGTTTTCTAGATGCTAGTGAGTCCATAGTTATGACAAGATTCTTTGTTACTCCCTATGAAAAGAAGGATGCTTTGTAACTTCCTCCTTACTCTGTAACTCCCTCAGACACCTAATATATACTTTGTAACTGCCTCACTATCTGATCCAGGAGAGCTCTCCCATTCTTTCTAGGAGATTAACTAGATTAGCAAGAAGCTATAGATAGAGTTATACATCTTGTAACATCCGATCTCGTGATCTTGTAGAGAAATATTGCATAATACAACTTTGCAGTTTACAGTTCTAGCACGATGTCTATCGTTCTCCTTTGTGTCTCCTTGTCTCATAGTAATCTGATTTTACAAGAAGCAATTGCCAACCAACATGAAGCAAGGCATGTACACACCTCTGTCGGTTCCAACGAGATTGTCAGTCGGAATATGATTATATTTTTAAGTAGTTGATAGATTCTCAATTATGGCGATTCTCAAACCTTGTAAGAAATTCATCTCAACTCTAGAAACAACTTAATTGTATTTTGAACGTGTTTGTGTTGGCGTGTTGAGTTCTAGGTGATGTCATTGATGTAAAAGCTCATTAATGACAAAGAGGATGATGGAGTAGTGTCGAACATGCAGAGGATGATGACATGTTGTTTCAAATGATTTCATGGTTGCAAGAGTGGATTCAAGTGAGATTGGCTTGGTCTAGCAAGCCTAATCAAGTGACCTAGCTAGCCTAGGTGATGATGCATGATGAGTGGAGCCATATGGTGAATTGAGGAGCATGGTAGTAACATGGAGAGCATGTTTGGAGAGTGTTTAGGCACTCACATGAGTTTCAGAGTGCAAGTACAGGTGGAAGACCCAGTTGCAGGTGCTCATCTAGACCTAGTCTAGGTGCTTGGAGACCAAATGAGGAGGTATAGAGCCATGTGAGCTCATGGAGGCATACAGGATGTGAGACATGTTGTTTCAGGTATGTTAGGGCCTTTTGGAGAGGTTTCTTGATGATTTATAGTGTTGGTTCAGTTGACCCTAGCCTAAACCATGCAAAACCCCAAGGGCTAGTCATGCAAATGAGATGGGTTGAGAAGATGGAGACCTATTTGAGCTATGTTGATGATTGGAGATGGTGCAGGGGTGTCCTAGAGGTGTGAGCAAAATTTCAAGTCATTCTGAAGAAGATTTTGCAAGTTATGGTGTTTTGGGTGAAACAAGGTCCAAGAAAGGGTGATTTCTAACTCAAATTGCACCTTTTAATGCTCACCATGAATTGTGTGCTTTGCATGGGACCTTGTGGCTTTCAAGGATGATTTTCCATTGAGTTAAGAAGGTTTCACAAAAAGAATGAGGTCATTTCATCGTCACATTTTTATGAACGAATGTTAAGAAGGTAAACAACTTTTTGTGAGTTTGAAACCCTAGCTCAAAAGTGGTAGGAAAGATTTGCTTGGTAAGTGCCCAGAATTAATTGGTCTTGCTAGTATGATGATTGGATGTTGTAGAGGACTCCTCCAGCTTTCCAGAAAGGTATGATAGAGCATGTGGTGATGAGTGAACCCCACTCAAACAGGTAAGTTTCTGAAGTTTAGTTTGGGACAAAGTTGTCCAAAGGAGTTATGAAATAAATTGACATTGTTTTTAGCATGGGAGTTGTACTTGATGTCCATGATAGTTTCAGATCATGGTTGAGCTTCTAGAGGGCAAAGTGTGCCCTATTTATGAAGATTGGTCTTAAGGCAGTTTTGGGGCAGTTGGAGCAGTTTTAGAGATTGACTTGGTTGGAGGCCTTCCACTTGGAGTTGGAAGGAAATGTAAGATGTTCTAGAAAGAGGATTCAGAGGGCTTTCCAATGGTATAAGGTTTGTGTCTTGATGATGAGGTTTGATAGGTCAACCAACTCAATTTGTGAAGAAGAAGGTTGTTTGTTTCTCATGACAGAATTGCTCTAGCTAGAAGATTGAGGTAGATGATGCATGAAATGGATTAGTTGATTCTTTCTATCAGTTGGAGAGTGAAGAGGGATGAATTTTGTTCCTAGTGAAGGCCTTTGGAGGTCTTGAAAGTGGCAGCAAGGGTGCAAACCAGTTGAGTTTCTAAAACTGCTTTCTGGGCAGCTCAGTTTGGTGAAGAGGAAAGTTGGTGTGGTTTGCATGTATGGATGTTTCATGA
Source organism: Taxus wallichiana var. yunnanensis (assembly GCA_018340775.1). Classification (NCBI taxonomy): domain Eukaryota; kingdom Viridiplantae; phylum Streptophyta; class Pinopsida; order Cupressales; family Taxaceae; genus Taxus; species Taxus wallichiana. The sequence continues at coordinate 283,473,554 of CM031239.1, forward strand.
GCTCTAGCAAGCATGAATGTGATCTACAGGTCAGGGGGATTCCAATGAGTGGTTACATGCCATAGTTGAGATGTTCTTGAGTGGTCTTGAGGCCCAAAGGTGAAGACAAGTTCTGGAAACAGTTGTTTTGAGAAGGATATGAGCCTTCTTGGTTTTGTTATGATAAATTTGATTGGTGCAAGCTAATGTGCGACCATGGATGGTGTTGTTATGTCATATTTGACATGTGTGAGGAATTTTGGAGCTTGACTAATCATGGTGATGAGGTTTGTGGTTTTTAGTCATCCAAGTGATGGGGTTTTTAGTTGTTTTTGAGCTTGTTTGGTGTGTTTGAGCATGGCCGACCTACATGGGTCCATTATGAATGTTTTTATGAATGTATTGGGATGTTTTTAAGATGTATTGGTTGAGCTAAAGGATTGGAACCAACTTGTTTGATGTTTTTGAGAAGAAAACGGTATAAAGTGCATGTTTGAATTCAAATTTGCACTAGTTGTCTTGAGAGGAAAAAGTGCGACTCAAGAAAGAGTGTGTAACAAGTATGAAAGCTTTCCTTGAGAGTTGAGAGAGAGTGCAAGAGGCTAAGGAGTGTTAGAGAGCTTGTGTGCAAGGGTTTGAAGCCAAGACAAGTTGTGAAAGTGTGTGATATAGCGAGTTGAAGAAGTGAGGGTTTGAACAAGGGTTTGAAGGTGTGTGAGCTGAATCGGTGATCTCCATCAGTTGTTGCAGCAACAAGACATCAGAGATCTTCATTCAAAGGTGGTTGAGTGGGTGTTTGATCATCTTAGGGGTTGTAGCCTCCTTGTGGAGTTGGTGCTCCTTGTGGGGTTGGTGCCTCACTAAATCAGGGGTTGGTGCTCCTTGTTGAGTTGGTGCTTAACTAAATTTGAAACATAGCTATAATAAAGTTTTGTTTGTGGGTTTTCTTCCCTTTGAGGGTTTCCCACTTATATCTTGTGTTATGGTGTTCTCTCTCATGGTTATGGTTATTTGAATGAATGTTGTATGTGCACACATTAATGGTTGAATGGTTTATGTTTTAAGCAAGATAATTTGAATTGATTAAAGGTTTTAAAGGATTGATTCACCCCCTCTCAGTCCATTGTGCTTCCAACAGTTTGGATCCATTTGGATTTCCATAAACTATCACCTCCGATAGGGACACAAGATTCTTAAGTTATTTCTAGAAAGCACATTGGTGTATGATGGACACAGTTGAACAAGTCTATCGCATTCCATCCTCAAACTGATGAAGAGATAGAAATGGTAAACAAGATGATCATGCATCTTCTTAAAATGTACAATTCGAGGAAGCAACGCACATGGGATGAAATCCTTCCTTTCATTCAGCACTACAACATATCTCTGCACAGCTCTAACTCCTCTTCATTGATGTCGCACAGCTCCAATAGTGTCAGTACTGTTTCACGCAGCTGCCCAGTGGCAATCCCTGAAGATGACATCATACACATGATTGGTTATGAAGCAATTGTACCTTGCCATTGTAACAGCCCAACCAACACTTTGTCCTCTACACTTGCATATTAATGTACTCTCCCATTCTTTTAAAGAGATTAGTGGGATTAGCAAAGAGCTAGATATAGAGTTAGACATCTTGTAACATGTGATCTCTCAGTTCTTGTGCAGAACTACAATGCATGGTACAACTTTGCAGTTTACAGTTCTAACTCGGTGTCTATTGTGCTCCTTTGTGTCTCCTTGCCTCAAAGCACTCTAATTTTACTTTCCGGCCTTTGTTATTCATATAAGTATCCTGCAATAACCATTTAACCCAATAAGTGTGGTTGTCCACCGAGTCTACTCCTAGGCCCGAGATCATTATCAGAAGATGCTTTAGAACTCTATGACAAGATTCCTTGTAAGTTGTAACTCCTACATTATAAACTCTATGATAAGATTCTTTATTACTCCTAACTTCTAGAACACGTATTTGAATAAATTTTCTAATATAAATGTATACAATAACTTTAGTTTTCACATAAATACAACTTAGGATCATAACAGTGACCCTCCATGAATGGCATTGTTTCCATTGTAATTGCAGTGTTGGATATTCACATATTTATTTGCATCTATTCGGTGTTCTTATTTCATACCTTTATTTTTTTAACCAAAATAAAATTGATTGAAAAGCTTTTGAACAATTTTGATGTTGTACTACTCAAGGAGAATGTACATAAAAAGTAACAAAATGGTATATTAGAGAGATTATCAAATTGAAAGCCAGGCCTTCTAGTCCCTTGATTTCTCCCATGACTGTTCATAAGCAACTCAGTATTGGCTGCAATAAACTTGGAATCTAAAAGGTTGATGTAGTACTATTCAGGTTGAATGTGTGCTCTTGGTTTGCTGAAACATTCTTTATCAAAGTGCCTTCAACAAAACAAAGATTTGAAATCTTGTCTATCTAATCAAGAATACCCTACTCCGTTTTTTTGACCAAATAATGTGTTTGCAGCCTTTGTGCATACTATTAAAGTATATTAATTAATGTTTGATTAACTATTAGTTATCAACTAACTAGTGTTCAGTTATGAACTTCCCCAACTATTTTGTAACCTCTTTCAACATAATATATATGAGCACTAAACACCTCTCAATGTGTGGTGTGTGCCTTTTAGTTTCTTTTCATTCTCTTTCTCATTTTTCCAACATTGGTATCAAAGCCAATATTTAAGGAAGCCATAGAGGGTACAAACCTCTGATTCAAAAATCGCGATTTATCGCCGATAAATCACCAAATGCATATAAAACGATTTATCTTTCAAAAAATCGTGATTTTTGTGCTGGCGATTAATGGCGATTTAAATGGGTGAAAATCGTGAAAAATCGACCCAAAATCGTGGAAAATCATGGGTATAATTTAAAACGTCAAAACAAAAAAACTTGCCCTTTTCCATGCATTTTGAGGTCATTTTTTGCTGCGCGATTTCAACATCCATTCAGAGCTCTGCTGCTGGTCGTTTTCTGCGTGAGAAGTGAGAAATGCTAGGGTTTTTGCTGGACGAGCAGGTTCGAAGCTGTTACGTTTTCAGGTTTCAAGTTCAACCTTTCACATCACGTTTTCATGTTTCCACTTTCACGTTTTCGCTAGGGTTCCCTGTCATTTGGGCGGGATGTATTATTGCATCTTGTCATGTTGAATTATTTGTCAGCTAAAGTGCTCTGCGAGTCTGCAGGGCTGTTTTGTGTACTGTAGCAGAAATGTTTCAGAGAAGTCGAGTGGGTAAACTAAATGCTAAATGCTAAATTTTGTAAATGCTAAATGGTAAACCGTAAACTAAATGCTAAATGCTTTGCATAAGTCATCTTAATGTCAAAACATATGATTCTATGAATATATTTCCAGGGCTGGCCAAGTTAAACTGCATGTGAGTATTGTCTGGAAGAAAATTACCAGCTCTTAGTCTGCTTTGAAGTAATGTTGAAGTTTGAACAAATCATTTTAATGATCTTGTTGGAGAAAATTACCAGCTCTTAGTCTGATTTGAAGCAATGTTGAACAAATCATTTTAATGATATTGTTGAGTCAACAATATCATTAAAATGATTTGTTCAACATTAAATGTTTACTCACTTGACTTCTCTCGAAAGACTAAAACATCATGATTTATGCTCCGGTACACAAAACAGTCCCTACAGAGTAGTGAGCACTTTAGCTGACAAATAATTCAACATGACAAGATACAATAATACATCCCGCCCAAATGACAAGTACAACTTGACACATTGCAATGCATTATGGTACTGCTTGGAGCCTTGGATTAATCATATTATGAGTTGTTTTTTGTGGTTATTTAGCTTATTTTGTTGCATATGCGGTTAATTCTTATTTATTTATTTCATGCAATTTGATTTTTCTAAGACTTGTAAAACTAAGACAAAAACTTTTGTGTTGTTTTTTAGAATGGCGTCGGCATCGGTTCAGGTTCAGCTGCTCTTAGTAAGCCTAACTCAAAAGACCCCTCTTGGAAGCATTGTGAACAAGCAAAGAAGGCAATTGTGTTGTATGCAATTATTGTGGAATGAAGATGAGTGGAGGTGTCTATCACCTTAAGTTCCACATTGCACGGATACCAGGGAATGAAGTGACAGTGTGCACACAAGCACCACCTGAGGCTCAAAGAGAGTTGTCTGCTTTCCTTGCAGCTTATGCGAGAGAAATAAAAAAGGAAAGTTGATGCACTTGCAGCCCTAGTGAATAGAAGGGCAACGAGGGAAGATTTTGACATTGAGGCCTCTTTTATGATTTGATCTTGTTGGAGAAAATTACCAACTCTTAGTCCGATTTGAAGCAATATTGAACAAATCATTTTAATGATCTTGTTGGAGAAAATTACCAACTCTTAGTCTGTTTTGAAGTAATGTTGAACAAATCATTTTAATGATATTGTTGATAGTCAACAATATCATTAAAATGATTTGTTCAACATTAAATGTTTACTCACTTGACTTAACGAAAGACTAAAACATCATGATTCTCGCTCCAGACACAAAGCAGTCCTACTGAGTAGTGAGCACTTTAGTGACAAATAATTCAACATGACAAGATACAATAATACATGTTATAAATGACAAGTACAACTTGACACATTGCAATGCATTATGGTACCGCTTAGAGCCTTGGATTAATCATATTATGAGTTGTTTTTTGCGGTTATTTAGCTTATTTTGTTGCATATAAAGATTAATTCTTATTTATTTATTTCATGCGAGTTTGATTTTTCTAAGACCAAAACTAAGACAAAAACTTTTGTGTTGTTTCTTCGAATGGCGTCGGCATCCGGTTGAGTTCACCGCTCTTAGTAAGCCTAACTCAAAACCCCTCTCGAAGCATTGTGAACAAGCAAAAGGCAATTGTGTTGTATGCAATTATTGTGGAATGAAGATGAGTGGAGGTGTCATCACCTTAAGTTCCACATTGCACGGATACCACGGAATGAAGTGAAAAGCAGTGTGCACACAAGCACTACCCGAGGCTCAAAGAGAGATGTATGAAAGCTTATGCAGAAGAATTAAAAAAGGAATGTTGATGCACTTGCAGCCCTAATGAATAGGAGGGCAACGAGGGAAAATTTTGACATTGAGGACTCTTTTATGATTTGATCTTGTTGGAGAAAATTACCAACTCTTAGTCTCACGATTTGAAGCAATATTGAACAAATCATTTTAATGATCTTGTTGGAGAAAATTACCAACTCTTAGTCATGATTTGAAGCAATGTTGAACAAATCATTTTAATGATATTGTTGATAGTCAACAATATCATTAAAATGATTTGTTCAACATTAAATGTTTACTCACTTGACTTTCTCGAAAGACTAAAACATCATGATTTCTGCTCCGGTACACACAAAACGTGCAGTCCTACAGAGTAGTGAGCACTTTAGTGACAAATAATTCAACATGACAAGATACAATAATACATCCCGCCCAAATGACAAGTACAACTTGCACACACATCGCAATGCATTATGGTACTTGCTTAGAGCCTTGGATTAATCATATTATGAGTTGTTTTTTTGCGGTTATTTAGCTTATTTTGCTTTGATATGAGTTAATTCTTATTTATTTATTTCATGCGGTTTGATTTTCTAAGACTTGTAAAACTAAGACAAAAACTTTTGTGTTGTTTTTTAGAATGGCATCGGCATCTGGTTCAAGTTCAATTGCTCTTAGTAAGCCTAACTCAAAAGACCCCTCTTGGAAGCATTGTGAACAAGCAGAAGGCAATTGTGTTGTATGCAATTATTGTGGAATGAAGATGAGTGGAGGTGTCTATCGCCTTAAGTTCCACATTGCACGGATACCAGGGAATGAAGTGACAATGTGCACACAAGCACTACTCTGAGGCTCAAAGAGAGTTGTATGCTTTCCTTGCACTTATGCAGAGAAAAAAAAGGAATGTTGATGCACTTGCAGCCCTAATGAATAGAAGGGCAACGAGGGAAGATTTTGACATTGAGGGCTCTTTTATTGCCTCAATTCCAGGGGGTCGAACATTGGGATGGGCTCATCCACTGAAAGTAGTTTAGCTGCATTTTTATCCCTCGAAATAGTCCGGGTCACAACCTTCACTGAAGGTACCACTTGGAATAAAGAAATGCACAATGAAGCAAGAATAGCTGCAGCAAACTTTTGGTACTACAACAACATTCCTTTCAATGTGGCAAAAAGTCCATATTGGGAGAATTTGGTCACTGCATTGATTATTGCCGAGAAGGGGTTCAAGGCTCCTACACCCCATGATTTGAGTGGCCCATTGTTGGAGGATTTTGTCATGCATACCAAAACACTTGCTTTAAGAGCAAAAAAAAAAAGCTACACCATTTTTTCTGATGGGTGGACGGATGGAAAAAACGCATAATAATTAACTTCCTAGTGGCTTCAAGTGGGCAGTTGGCCTTGTTGAAGTCAATTGATGCCTCCCACCAAGTGAAAACTGCAAGCACTTTGTGTGATATGTTATATGAGGTGGTGAAGGTGGTGAAGGAGGTGGGCGTAGAATGTCGCCCAAGTTGTGACAAACAACGACGCGGCAACATATGTAGCAGAACGGAAGACTTCTTGAAGAGAGGCACCCTACACTTTTTTGGACCCCTTGTGTAACCCATTGCTGGATCTCTTATTGGAGGACATGGGCAAACTCTCATGGGTGAAAAATGTGGTTGAAAATGCAAGAAATATTACCAAGTTCATCTACAATCACACTTGGGTGCTAAACTTGATGAGAGAGCACACCAATGGAAAGGAGCTTATGCGATCGAGGGTCACACAATTTGCCACAAACTTCATTACATTGCAGAGCATTGCAGCCTCACTAACATCCCTTAAGCAGATGTTTGTGAGCACACGATGGTTGGAGTCTCCCTATGCTAGAAAGGTCGAAGGGGAAAGGGTCGTGAATCTCGTTTTCGATAATATGTTTGCAAAACAAATGGAAGAAATCATGAAAGTAACCTAAACTTAAATATTTGTTTTTTTATTATATATTTTTTATTAATTTTGATTATAAATTTATGTATTTTTTTAAGTGTCAGAGCCTTTAGTTCGAGTTCTATGAATGGTGGATGGGGAGAAAAACCCAATGGGTTATTTTTATGAGGCTATGGATGTGGCCAAGGAAGTCATAGCTAAATATTATGGGCGAAATCGGCGAAAATATGAACCCATTAGGCACATAATTGATCAGAGATAGAACAAGACACTCCATCGACATATACATTGCGGAACGTACTACCTAAATCTAAAGTTTTTCTATTCCCCATAATTTAAAGGCTGATGAAGAGGTTATGGATGGCCTTAATACATGCATAGAGAGGATGGTATCTAATGAAAATATTAGAGACACACTTGTTGATTTAGCCGCAAATTTACATGATCAGTAAAGGGGAGGCTCTTTTCTTCGACTCTGTGTGAAAAGAAGAAACACTGCTCACCAGGTAAAAACAAATTGAGTCATTTGTATTTAGTCTCGTTATGCATAGAACTAGATACTAGAAATCTTTCATTTATTCAAGCCTAGTTAACTTACAAAATTATAAATGTCTTATTTGCATATTTGTGGTGGGAAGATTATGGTGCAAAAACACCAAATCTTTAAAAGCTAGTGATCTCGCATTTTGTGCCAACCGTGTAGTGCTTCTGGATGTGAACGTAATTGGAGCATGTTTGAAGTTGTTCACACAAAGAAGCGCAACAAGTTGACAACACAACGCCTCAATGACCTTGTCTTCATGTGATACAATCTTCATCTTCGTGTGAAACAAGTGGAGGGGGCACAAAGTTATGATGCAATTGACTTGGATGACATTGATTCATATAATGACTGGATTGTTGATGATGTGGAGCCTATGTTTACAATGAAGGAGATGGCAGATTTGGAGAGGGAGACTGAAGAAGCAATAGCATCAGGGGCATTAGGAGTTGGTGAGGATCCAGATGATATGTTTGTAGATGACGATGTTGGTGTTGCGAAGAAGAATCTTTACCTTCCACTTCCACAAGGTAGCCACAACAGACTTATTTTAGGCATGTCTGATGAAATGGAATATTATTGATAATTTGATACTTCAAAAGTCACATGACTCTATGAGCATTGTAGTTTGCAAACTTTGTACTTTGAGTTTGTACTCTTTTTTGGTCAAAACTTAATAGAAAATATACTTATGGGCCTATGGCATTCTATAGATTCACTTTTCGTGTCATTTAACAATGTTTTACATTTAATTTAAGTTTATTTTATGAATTTAAATGTTTTTTAAAGTAGCGATAAAGTTGTCGATTAATGGCGATAAATTCGAGAAATTGCCAATTCCCAATTTCCGAGTCAAAATTTGGCATGCCGATTAATTATCGATAATGATTTTTTGAACTATGGTATGAACAACAAGGTTCAAAGTTTGAGGAAGCCTTCAAGCGGTGCGAACCACGGGAGAAGATTTTTGCAAAGGTTTTCATGATTTTCAAAGGCAACCGAGAGGCGAAATGACTATGTTCGGTCTTTGATTATTGCTAGGGCACGGAAGAGACAAATGCGAAGGAATTACAAGTTAAAAGGGTTCGTGAATCTGTCAAATGACACAAAAATCACATTTTTGTCATTCGTCTAGGGCACAAATTTGAAATTGCGATTTCCGGTGCATGTCTAAGGCACACAAGTTGACTAAACCACTTACAAGAGAGCACAACGGTCACGAAAGGGCACACGACATGAGAAAACGAAATCACGCTTTTTTTTTGTTGTCTTGAGTTGTTTCAAGGGAACGTTTTTAACAATCAAGAGTATGTTGTGTTGTTTTGAATTGTTTCAAGGGCACATTTTCTACATTCAAGGGCATGTTTTGTCATTTCAAGTTGTTTTGATGTTTTTTTCCTGTTCGAGGGCAACATGAAGACAGGAAGCGAGACCCTTCTATTGTATGTCTAGGGCATAGAAATTTGTGTTGGAAGTTGTTGTAAGAAAGTACCCTTCTGTTGTACAACTAGAGAATGGAAATGTGTTGGAAGTTAATGTAAGAAAGTGTTGTGAGGTAATTTCTAATCTATACAAATATAAATCAAATTTTGAAGTAATTTGTTATGTTTTACTTCATATTTTTATGTATTTTCTGCTTGGATTAATTTGCGAGCCAGAAGTCACACGTTCAGAACAGATTGTATTTCCTTTTGTAGTAGCATCGAATAACAGGTCACAAAACAAAACATTCAAAATCTAGACTATGCATTTTTTTCATTGATTTCTGGGCAGAAAATCAAGTACTATGTGAAAAATGGAAAATGTTCAAAATTTTGTTCTGTTAGAGGCACAGAAATTGACTGACCAAAATTACAATGTCTAGAGTCACAAAGTTCTGACAGTCGCAGAGTAGCGAGACTGCAATAAAATCATTCTTTACACAGAAGGAAGGCTTGTTGCAGATTTCGCAGATTATGACAAGCGTCATAAGGAGGCCTTGTTGTTGTTGAAGTTATCAGTATCCGATGATTTGAATCATTTGATACTTGGGGTTTGGAACATCATTGAGGGTAGTGTGTTATGGACAAGTCTAAAGAATAAGTACATGACTTCAGAGAAGAGTCTGGTTTTCTACCTAAAAAGAATTATATTTTTGCAAGAATAATGGATGATGGCTCCCTGTCAGAACACATTCTTCGGATTAAAGATCTTGAAACCAACTTGATTCCATCAATAAAAAAGTGGATGATGACAACTTGGTAGCGGATATTCTAAATAGTTTGCCACCCTCCTATGAAACATTTGTGGAGGCTCTACATTTGATGGCGGAAAACCAAACCCTGACATTTGATAAAGTCAATTCCTATTCATTAGATTAGGAACAGAGGAAAACACAAGCAATTGAGTCCAGTTTCAGTCAATCAGATGGCACATTGACTACTCAATCAAAGGGAAAGTGGAGACGATCTTCTAGATACCAAGTGAAATGTCATTACTGTCATAAGTTTGGGCATATCAAAAGGATTGTTGGAAGCGACAATATGATCTTTCCCAACACAAAAAAGCCACGAGATGAGGCAAATGTGGCAGCAGTTGTAGATGAACGAGATTATGAGGAAGAGTATGCTCTCTATGCTCTCACAACATCATGCTCGAATGACAGTGCTTCCAATTGTTGGATCATTGACTTTGGTGCATCCAAACATTTTTCATGTCGAAGGGACTAGTATGTATCATTTACTGCAAATATAAATTGTTCTAATCAATTGTATTAGCTAATGGAGAGTCACTTGCAGTAAAGGGGATAAGAGATATACCTCAAACATTCTTGGTAAGAAATGTTAGGTATGTTCCTAGCATGCATAAAAATCTCTTATCTATTCATCAATTAACAAAAAATCCCAATATTTCTATAAATTTCTCTAGGCAAAAGTGTATTGTGTTAGATGTGAAACAAGAACAGGTAATTGCCCTAGGCATTGGGCAAGGTGGCCAATATAGGCTTGTTGACTCTAATACAATTGATTTTAAAGGCATGCACGAAGGGAGACTCTGCCATTTAGGAAAAACTAGAGGATGAAATTCCTCATAGGCTTGTTGACCCTACTTCAGTCAGCTTACATGCACTCATTGTGGGGGATGCAATGCCTCGAGAGGATGGAATTCCTCACTATATACAAAATGTACAGGAGGCTAAAATGCCTTAGAAGGATGGAGTTTCTCAATCAAATATACAATTAATTGTGGAAGGAGATTTCACTATCCAAGATACATTTGGCGGCATATAGTGAGATGTCAAGGCATGCCATTCAATCACAGGCACCCAGCTTGAAGGATGGAATTCCTCACCGTATACAAAATGTGTGGGAGGCTGCAATGCCTTGGGAGGATGGATTTTCTCACTCAGATACACAATTAATTGTGGAAGGAGATTCCACTATCCAGGATGCATTGGCAGCATATGGTGAGATGACAAGACATGTCATTCAATCACAGTCACTGGCTTGAAGGACGGTAGAGCATGGATACTTTGCTCATCTTGTTGTGAAAGGCTTTTCACAACAAGAGGGAATTGATGAACAATAGGAGAAGATGGTTATTTCTCCTACTACTACAGAAATGGCTTTTTCTCCTACTACAAAGTTCCTTTTTCCTCCTACGAATACTGCAAAAATAGTCATATTTTAGTTGCTTCTCTCCGGAGATTTGAATGAGGTCTACGTGGTTCTACCTAAAAAAATTCAAGAACGTGGAGATGCTTGTTTGGGCTAAAGATTGATTGAGTCCCTGCGCAGACTTGAGCAGGCTCCACAAGCCTAGTGCATTCTCTTTGATCAGCATCAACAAGATTCTGGTTTCAGAATTATGGAGATCGGGCTGAAATTATCAGCCATTGATGATTCATCACCAGTCAATGAATCATTCTATGAACACTTGGTGGACCACTTGTCATATCTTATGTCCACACGATCAAATCATGGTTTTGTTGTTAGTTGTCCTTTTCAATTGTTGTCTATGCCAAAGCTCAACCGTTGGACAATAGCCATACATCAAATGACAACTACAGATTTCAGAGTAATATCTAAGAAGCAACCTATAGTTTTCATGACTAAACTCCTTGGCATTATCGTATTTGTAAAATTTCGGGACAAACATGTAATCTCTAATTTAGTCATTGAGGGGGTATTAAAGTATATTAGTTAATGTTTAATGAACTATTAGTTATCAACTAACGAATGTTTGGTTATGAACTTCCCCAACTATATTGAAATATTTTTCAGCATAATAAATAAGAGCATCACACACCTCTCAATGTGTGTCGTGTGCCTGCTAATTTTTGTTCATTATCTCTCACATTTTTTCTAACATATACGATCTTCCAAGTCCGGCTAGAGATGTTGCAAATGAGGGCTCAAGTCCATTTTAAACCACCTCTTCAATTAAGATACAAGTTTGGTCATGATCTCCAACATCATGTCATGTATGTAATTCAACAATCTTTCAGGAATCAATAAAACCCTTTTTGTCATTACCAACAAAATCTGAATGTAACACCAATAAATCACTCTTAATTTCTAGGTCACCCAAAATGTGAACTCGATCTTTGTGGTCCTCACTCCTCAATATGAATTGCACACAATTCTTTTCAATTAGCATTGAGATTTTTTTGGCATCTCCTCAAGCCATTCTAGTATTTTTACCCCCAAGTTGTACTCCCTTGGGTATAATGTGTTGAATATCCTTATATTTTATCTTTGTTTCCATTCAAGGAAACTAAAGTTGAATCTATCAAATACCTTCTGCATGCCCTCTGCATAATGTTTGTGTCTTTCCAAGAGGCCACAAAAGTTTGGTCTACTAAGCATTGTTACGTATAAAATCTGAAAACTTATAATAAATGGGAAAAACAGCAGTTGGAATCATGATAATTGGGAAAAATAGCAGTTGGAATCGTAGTCTGAAAGCGCAAATCTCCCATCTGTTTTTTGTTTTACCTTTTGATTTTCTTTTAAATACTGAAATCCAAATCATCTCAATAAATCTAGACTATGTGATACAAAACCAGTGCTAATTTATTCAAGAAAAGTCTGAAGAAAGGCTTTACTATTATTAAAATAACTATCCTGCGAAGATATAACCACCATCTAAGGCCCACAGGACTTTTAAGGGCAGTATGGAAACTAAGCCAAAGCTTATCAACTTGTTTCTTGCTTTCGCGTTTGCTAGTAGATGTTTTTAACACCCTAGATATGGCAAAAAAATGTAACTGTCTACGACACCTGAGATGCTTTGTATCTCTCTCAATATTTTTGTAACTTTTATCATAAGACTTTTAGTAACTTTTCTGTGACCTCCATGACAAGATTCTTTCAAACTCCTACGGCATTGTCCAACAAATAAATTTCTTCACATATTTGAATACATTTTCTAATATAAATAGACAATAACTTTCACCCTAAATACAACCTAGAATCATTTCAACACAGCTCTTGTTCTTGTTCTACTTTTAATTTTAAGTGCATGCTTGTATAAGTCATGCTAATATCAGGTTAAGAGATGCTTGCTTCTTTGTCTCCACTGTAGAATTTATAATATAGTTTAAATATTTCTCTTAACATTAAAAAAATGACTTTCAACTGAAAAAAACAAACACAAAACATAATTATATGTTTGAAGAGAGATGTTAGACTGTTAGTGATAATCAATGTCATAATTCCTATAACTTGTAACTCTCACAAATCAAAGTGATAATCATTCTTACAATTTGAAACTTGATTGTCTTCCCATCCAGCTCCACTGTTTTAATTTTCTGTCAATGGTGTAACATGACTGAGGTCAGCTCATAACAAGAAAAGTCTCCTTAACAGAAAACAAAACTGTATTGTAATAGCGGATACCTTTAAGCCTAAAAGGCGTGCTAAGAAGCAGAACCCTAATAAAAAAATGTTCTAATCAAGAGAAAGGACTCTTAGAAGAAGAATTTCTTACAAAATCTACACCAATTGTGCTGATGTAACTCTCCATATATGAATCTTCCTGAAAGCAAAATTTATGTCAAAAGGTACAACTGACTTAAGGAAAAACTTCTAGTTTGCATCAGAAAACTCAATACATTTCAAAACATGAACATAGAAACATATTCCCAAAGAAAATCAACATTAAAGTACAATGAAAAGAAACATGAACATTTAAACGCATGATAAAAAAATTTAAAAAAAATTCCAAATATCTAACATTTTAAACTAATGCTAAATCGTGTTTTCTCTGTATTTGGCATTTTGTAGCAATGTTTGTTTTTATCTATTAATACCTCTCTTTCTGTCTCTATCCTCTCCTATGTTAGGGTGTGTATAATATTCCATGCACAAAAAAGCTTTGTCGATCTTGAAGCAAGCTTCTGAATGCTAGTCCCTATGTGGTTGTGCTGGCAACCGCCTCTTCTCCAATACTACCATCACTTAATGGTTCTTTCCATGCACATCAATATGCATTTTCAATTTCTAAATTTTTAAGTGCACATTTCATATTTTTACGTGCATATTTTCAATTCATATAATGTATTGATATGAAGTTGCCTGTTCCCAGGGTTTACCAACAAACATGGTGCACCTCATGCAGTTATTGATATGAAATTTCCCATGGCACTCACACCCACAAACACATGCATGATACTTCCCAGTCCATTATCTCACAAACACATACACATGTATGGCATTTCGCATTTTCAAAATTTTACACACACAAATGCATGGAAGTGACAACCCAGGGAAAAGATTGCAACACATCAACTGTATCAAATCAAACCTACATGTTTGAAGCAAGGACCATTGATGTGGTGCAAGTACGCCCAGGATTGGGTCTGCGTACAAGTCATTTCTGTTCACATAATTTTGTGAAGTGTCATTTACATTCTGCAAATCTTTGCCCTTTCCCGTTTCCAGCAAATTAGCTTAAAGAGGCTCCCTGCTAGTGGCAGTAAGCGGCATTTTCCCATCCAATGCAACAAGCTGGATTGACATGAACTGATTATGTACACAAATAATGCAAGCTCAATCAAGAAGAACTGAGGTAACAGGGTTATGAAGACCCATGAGCCAAAAATTGTACAAAGCTTCAGTTCCAAGGAACCATATTCCTACAATAACCCAGGTAGTCATGCGGGCCCAATATGCTGAACCCAACGCCAGGGGTTGACAGTCCTAAAGGAGTGATAATGAGACAAAAACGACGCAGTTCTGTGGAGCTGATTGTATTTAAAAGCAATTTGGGGCTCAACACCAACTACCTACCGTGAACAGTTAAGGGGATCTGTTCATGAAAACTGATGTGCCAAAAGATACTTGTCAAGGGCACCATACTCCTAGAATAACTTCGGTGGTCATGTGGGAACACCATGCTAAACCCATTGTCAGGGGCTTACTATCGGAAAGGAGTGATAATTAAAAAAACACAATGCAGTTGACAGTAGCCAGAGTTAGTACACATGATGCTCAGAAAACAGGTCCCACTGCTAAAAGTTCTGAAGGTAAGGATTGGGTTTACAACTTTACAGACAGTGTAGGGCTCAAAGCCAACAACCCACTACACCAGTATACACACCTCTGAACTCCCATAAGCAATTTCGGTCCCACTACTACCGAGCTACCAGTCCCTCACAGGCCCGGAGTTCAGCAGAGGGTTAATTAAACCTCCAACAACCCTCTTCAGCCCCACACAGCTTGAACATACCTAGCCCTAACACAGGTTTGTAGAACATGGAAAAGCATTCTAACAATGACCCACCAGGCATTCAAACCTAAGGCATCATATGCAATGCTAAGCATTCTACCAATGACCCACCAGGCATTCAAACCTAAGACATCATATGCAATGGTAAGCAATCCACCAATGACCCACCAGCATGAGATGAACCTCCAACATACCATACTGCATTGTTCTAATGACATTAAGCTTCTAAATCTATGAAACCTTGGTTCAATCACTGCTGCCCTGAATCTAAAACATTTCGTATGTACTAAAAAAGCATACTTACCGTGAATCTCAGAAGAAGACATGACTTTCCAACGGCAGAATCCCCCACAAGTAATATCTTGAACAAGTAATCACTGCAAGATCATATCACCAATAAGTTTTGCCTATGGCTGCTAGATAATGGAAGTCTAATCAAATAACAATTGCAGTAAACAGGACATATATTTATCATACTATTCAGCAGCCATATTGAATGGCCCAATCTGCAGAACTGGGTATTCTTCGTACTGCAGTTTGGTGAAGGAAAAGAAGAGTAGGCAGGCAGAGATAAGGCATGTGGGAATGTATACAGTTCACATGTAATCATTATGAATAAGACAGGTCTGAGAGAATACAATATGGCGACAGCATACCAAAGGTGTCTTATCAGACACACTCTTTTTACTGACGGGATAAAAGGAAAGTAGATGTGACAGTGGCCCAGATTTTAGGAGTCATAGATTATTGACCAAACTATGTACACCAAGAAAAAAAAGTAGTACGTAGATTTTGGTTTCCCTTTACGAAAGAAAAAATTCGAGAAATCCCAAGTTGGAAATCGACAATTTGAAGATTACGGTCATTTACAGCGTTAAAAATGGCACAAATTGGAGTGGTGTAAAATTATAAATTTCCCATGACATTGTTTGACAAGAATTGTGAACTAAGTATTCCTTCCTGTTTTTTTAATCCAACTCAGCGCTCCTCTCATGGATGCTGCTTAAAAAACATGGGCAACGTGGAATTATGAGGACCGGTGATGTTGTAGAAATGTCTCTCGTCCTTCCTAATAAATTAGATAGAATGTAATTCGTAAATATTGTACCGCAACATAGGAGAATATTGTGAAAGTGATACTTGGTAAGTGATCACCCTAATGTTAATGTATCGAAAATAATAATATTATCATTTGTAATAATGATAACTAGCAATTGCAAATGAGTTGCAAATTATGTCGGAGATAGTAGCAATATTTAGTTTATTTGAGTTGTATTTCACGTTGATATTGTCTGGATATCTATATGTTGTTGCAAAGCTCTTATTTTGCTATTGTCCATATTTTTGTAAGACACAATTATGATAGTCACCAAACTAAATCACGTTTCATCATTTGGTCAAACACCGAACATTTATCTATTAAAACTTTCGAATTTCAAAAATTTTGAACAAGATATATGACCAATATTATTTTCCAAAAAGTAAACTATAGAATTTACTTTATGAAGAATAAAATCAAAATCAGAAAACTTTTGAATCTCGAAAACTTTGAACAAGATATATGACCAATATTATTTTCCGAAAAGTAAACTATAAAATTTACTTTATGAAGAATAAAATCAAAATCGAAAAATTTGAAAAAAATTTTGAACAAGATATAATATTATTTTCCAAATAGTAAACTATAGAATTTACTTTATGAAGAATAAAATCAAAATCAAATATCTAGGATAGTAAATATCTAAGATCGTAGAAAATATCTAAAATCCTAAGAACCTTTAAAATATCTAAAATCGGCAAACAATAAATATTGGAGCCATAGGAATTTGACACTTTTCAACAAGGGCATCTTGAAGTGGACGCCACTGGCGAAATATATATTTTGAATATTTTATTTATATTTAGAAATAAAGTGTAAAAAGTGTGAAATTTCATGTGTAAAGGATAAGGTTTATCTTATCGTAAAGGATAGGTCTATATACTAGCAATTGTACATGAGTTGTAAGTTATGTCGGGAAAGATGTAAATATGCAGCGGGGCTAATGGAGCATGGAAATTTGTATTGTTTACGCCCCAAATTTGCAGTAGCCCTGTATCACAAATATTCATATTGTGTGTTATATTCAGATTTGTTTTTTTGTTTTATTGGAAAATATTCGAGGTGCACTTATCACAAATATAAAAGTTTTACTTTTAGAACAATGCCTTCTGTCATTGATGGTGTGCTCAGCGGGGGTGTGCCAGTGGCCTTGGTTAAGCAGTATATTTTCCCCTCTATTTCAATATTGTCGCCACATGTTGTCCATTTTATCTGATTGCACATCACCAAAATATTTCAATAATCACAAAAATCAATATTTCAATAATCACCAATATATCGATGGGAGAATGGTTTTGGTTGTTCCCACGGGCACTCCAGTTCTGATGCAGTTCTCCCCAGGAGCTTTGAAAATCCTCCCAACTTTCCAAACGCCTTTGGCAACTCTTTACAGATTTGATCACCATAAAAGTTCCAACTCATTGAATTTGGCAATGTTTGTAATTCCGGATAATTACTACAATCACAATAGTCCAAGTTGAGTGCCCTGAGATTTTCCATACAACATATCCAAGTTGACATTGCAAACCCAATTAGCCTTTTATTGGGTGCATAGAATATTGCAGAATGTTCCAATTTAAATTGATTTGCATGGGTTAACATGCGCTAACTTGTTGGCAAAGCATCCAAATAGCCTTTAATTTTTTTTGGCCTTTCGTAAACATTACATATCATTATCATTACTACATGACAACATTCCTTTCAAATGATATTTTTGTAGATTAACCAACTGATAAGGAAGCCAAATAGTTCACTCTATCTTTGAGCTGGCCTACGCTCCTCATTATTACTCGGTGTGATGGACAAACGCCAATCCGCTGACGGTAAACTGCAAAACAACTATAAACACTTATGTCGAAGAAATAGGCCCCCAGTCACATGAGCGGTCACATCTTTACCAACTGCGACAGGATCCCTTCTTCCATCCTTTTCAATTACAATTCATGGGTAATAGTGAATCGTATTGCCTGCAGTTGTGTCATATTAGAAACATTTTCTAACCTTAACAACTTGTCATCCTTTTTAATGGACAAAAAAATTTAATCACAACGTTCGTAAAGAGAGCAGATTTGATATTTCCTTTGGCACACGATATACAGTCCAAAAAGTAGATACAATCAGATTGTTAAATATTATCATAGGAAATATCTAAAATTTGTGGATACCTACCATAGTAAATACCTAAAATGGTAGGAAAATATCTAAAATTTGGCAACTTGCATTTAAGTTAAGACAACAAATATTGGAACCACCTGGAATTTGACACTTTCTAGCCAAGCCATCTTCAAAGGTGGACGCCTACCAGTGAATAAAGATGAGAGTTGAAATATGTAATATAATGGATAGAAGAGATTTTTATTATATCTTATAGATATGATGAATAAGCTCTAAAGTTTTATAAATAGAGAGGTTATACATGTACATAACACGTTGTGAGGGTTAGTATATGCAGGTAGTGAGAGTCCATATAGTTGTGTAGGAGTGTCGAAGAAGCTATCAAGTGTTGTGGTTGAGAAGTTTATATCAAATATATTATTAGAAGGTAAGTGGAGTCCATTGGAGTTGGTAACTCGAGGTGTAGATCTTGGGCAAGATTCAGAATGATACCTTGATAATATTATAATTGTTAGTTATATTCAATTTTGTTGTTGAACTTTCATATTATACTTTATGTTACTCTTGTATTGTGTATGTTGTTGTGTTTCTAGATTCATACCACCAAACCAAAAGTTGTGCATTGTTAAAACAATCATAGTATAGGGTGTTCTAGTGAAAGATTATCTAGGTGTTAGATTTGTGTTGACATTTTAGTTCTATTGTCGAGACCATTCATCATTGGTGGTTATTCTTGAGTGGTATACCCGATTAACCAACGATTACTTACATGGTAACTTTGTATTTATCGTGAATATTATTTACTAAAGTAAAGTCGAGTTTTTACTATGGTTATTCCTTTTACTATATTAAATCTACTTTTACTATGAATAGTGTTTACTATGGTAAATTCATTTTTACTATGGTCATACATGTTTTATTGTGAAGCATTTTTAGCATAGAAAATTCACTTTCTACTATAAGCATTTCAATTATTTTTGTAAATAAGTCATACCACTTATACTTGTGGGTTGGTATTTTATTGTGCTTACATTTATCGTATAAAGAAGAATGGGTAAGATTCTTATTTTTGGCTCAATTTAATGAGGATGTTATCTCTTTCATACAAGAGTTTAAAATATATTGCATTTGTAATGGGCTCATTAAGAGGAAATAATGGATTGAATTTCTTCCTAGATTTTTAGATGGTTTAGCACTTAGGTGGTTTGAAACCCTGAATGATAATGTTTAAAATGTATGGGATTTGTTGCCTAAATTTTTCTTGAATAAGTTGGTGCACAAAAGTAAGTATGTTGATATCATGATAGAGATCACAAAGTTAGCCCAATGAGAGGAAGAGAAGATCATAGACTATCATCCACGAGTTGTAGAGTTAAGGAGGAAGTTAAATACCTAGATCCAAAAGGAAGGATTATCGGATAGGTTAATGAATGACATTGATAACCTTGTCTGTGCAAGCATTTCATCCTTGAAATAAAGTCATGAATCAAATAAGTATGATCATCTAGTGACCCTTGAGAAAACAATTGATATTGTATGAGGTAGAAGGAAAATATGGAAGAAGATATGAAGGAATTTTCTTCTAAAGTTCATCTTGCACCAACACCTATGGTCCAAGCACTTTGCAACTATTCATAGTGAACAAGTCTATTCCCTCTAAGTATATCCAAAAAGTATGAGGATCTCCTTATGAAAATGGGTGGCTTAACTATTAATCTTCTTCAATGAAAGAATTTTTTTCCAAAACTCCTAAGAAGGAGATAGAGGTCAAAAATGATATGTGTTTGAAGTTGTATGTAATGGGTTTCATGAAAAGGGCCATTATAAGTACAATTGTCTAAATGGAGCATATACATCTTGACAAAAGATAATGATATAGAAAGGCACGTGTAAATTCATTTGATATAGTGATAAGAACAATAATAATAAGCATATGTTTTTGTTACTAAAATAAATAAAGAAAAAGATAACCAAGATGATAACGATCCCAAGAAAATGAAAGGAGGTAGTAGTAAGAAAACATAGGAGAAGAAAGTTGGACGTGTATAATGTTACGCTTTCACAAGGACAAGGATCATACTCCATCTTGAAGATATCTCCAAGCACCCTACAAATATTATCTAAGGCCAACTTGATATTTCTTGAGATTAGGTGTTTGTACGAGAATAGGTGTGATGAAAGGAGGTTATGTATCATTTTTTTGAAGCAAAGGCATATCCTTATGCTCCACAAGCTAAGGTATTGTGTAATAGTATTGTTTACACACTTTTGAAGTTTAATATATTGTTATTTATTGCTCAAGCGTATGAAAAAGAATGTAAGGTTAATTACATGGGTAATTATAATTAATTAACTTCCAACATTAATTGTACAACATCAAAATAACACATTAATACTTACAACTAGTGAAATACAAGCCCAAATACACAAAGATAAAGATAAAATAATTTATGCCAAGTGATACAAGAGAGATATAGGTGTACAACCTTTAGAATTTGGGAGTGTAGAGACTAGAGGATTCACTTATGATATTGTAACATTAAATTACCATGGTGTGAGACTGTACAACTCATTCATGATGTATAATATGGTCTTTCCCCTTCTATACAGTATTATACACCTTTTGGATTTGAGTTCTACAACATGTTGGGTCCTTGAGAGGTCTAGAAATGTGCTTCTCTACTAAACCCTAACTTTCGTAGTCCTAAAACCATCGGTGATCAAAGGAAACATGTCAAAACCCCCGACCATGGGTAGAAGATACTACAAGAAGGTTAGTATTTGGGTTGAAGTGCAATATGTTCACTTTGGCTACATCGGAACTACTCTAGAGATATCTCAAACCATAAGTAGTTATTTACCTAGTATGTAACATCTATATGAATGTAATTAGTTGGAAACTTGAACTACTTTGATCATGATTGATAGGATTGTGCTTTGCTAAGACTTGAAGTAAGGAACTTAGTGTGCTTGGAAATGAAGTAAACTAAACTCCTTAACTTGTTTCAATACTTTAGAACTCTAATAGTGGCTGCCCTAATGGATGTGCATCAACTTTGAGAAGATTCAAGGAGTATTATATGTCTTTTGTGAGTGTTGTAAATGAGTGTGCCAATAAAGTGCCAAGTGAGTAAATGAGGTGATGTTAACTTGCTTATATAGGGTTAGAAGGTAAATTATTATGATAAAGCTAACCTAAGAGGATGAAAAGACCCAATAAATGATATTGCATCAAAAATAGAGTTGGAAAGTATATTGATGCAAGAATGTATAGGTCATTCAAGAATAAATTATATAACCTTACACTCTATATGGTTTTGGATAAATATATCTAGTAAATGAAATCTAAAGGTTACACAATGGAAAGCATAGTTTAAGCACTCATATTATATATTAATATTCAACATTTGTCAACACATAGGTGTTTGTAATTGAGTAAGCTAAGAAAGAGATAACAACATGCACAATGAGTGAGGATAATATGTGGGTGTTTGTCTTAACCAAGAAGCACAATTGCAATTAGTCTAGTGTCGAATAATAAATTGTCAAATTTAAATGCCTACATGTATTTCAATTTATGATGTTTTAATAAATGGAGGTGCAACATTTAATTTTATAACTGAATCTATAATGAACATGTTAGGTTTAAAATTCAATCACCCTTCAACATTGATGTTAAGATAAATATATAAGAGAAAGACTAAACCATAAGGCATTATTTTAGATATAGAATTTTTTGTCATGGTTGTTATGTGTGGTAGATTTTAGGTAGTGAAAAATGGTAGCATTGCATACATAATACTATTGAGAAGGTCATGGTTTAGGAGAATTCATACAAGAAAATAATGAAATGAAGGATTAATAACAATTAATCATGGCAAAGAGATGGTGAAAATAAATGTGATCTCTCAAAATCATATGGCAAAGCACCTCGTGGATTTAAGTGATGAAACTAATGATTATATATTCTCATAGTACTCTAACACCAGTGAGGTGGACATTGATGATGAAGAGAGTGAGGTGGATATGTTAGTCATGGATATCCTTCTAGTTTGATCCAAAAATGAATTTAACTAGCCCACTTATCACATTTCCAATTTTTGAATACTTAACAAAGTGCTCTCAATTTCTCATAAAATGATTAAAATTAGCTTGATAATTTAAAACTAGAATTAAAACTAATAAAACAATGCACAAACCAGGGAAATACATAATGATAATGCAAACCAAGATGATAACAAAGTTCACCCGATGTGAGCTACGTCTCTAGGTTTGGAAAATCTCTCGAACTAATCAATTATCGACATAAAATAACATGTACAACAATAATTACATCAATTTAATTCTTTCATTCTGCAAAATATCATTGCAAAATCTCTACAGGAACACCTCCGATTCAATTTCCAACAACTTCCTATGGTAAAAACTCTAAAAAAATGCTCTAACTCTTCCGATTGGGGTTGTACATACAAAAGTTACTACTTCAAATATAAATTAGTGTCTTTTATATTGTTTCAACATTTGTGGCACAATGATGGAAGCTTATCATTTTACCTAACTACTATGGGGTTCGAACCCCCTCTATGTGCCATATATTTTGGTTTTAAATCCTTAAAATCAATAATTTATTGAAAAAATTTGTTACCATTTTCTAAGTTAGGTGTGTAGCCTAACGATTTGAGGATTACTAATAGCTTACGTGGGGCCATAAGTTCAATCCCCATGTCCCACCTTTTATCTTGGATTTTATACATTTCATAAAGGGAAAAATGCCAAATTTACTACGTGCACAACAAATAAAGGCTTTTATAGCCTTGAGCGGTTGGTTTGTTTTGGACGTCGACCACGCTTGGCATTGTTTTGTTGAGAAGCTTGTTAAGTTCAATGCTAAATCTCCATTGAACATGGCATTGTGCTAGTCTTGGACTTACCGCAATGCATTGATCTTGTTGTGAGGTGGCTTGGTAGTGACTTGGAACTCGCCACGTGGAATTAAATGGTGGCGATGTTGAGCTCGTCGAGACTATTGAACTCAACCGAGTTGTTTGGGTTGAACTTTGACAAAACCATGTGGATACATCCCACATACATAGTGAATTGGTCTCTCCTACAATTTATAATCAATAAAAATTACAATAGAATGTGAAGAATAAGGTGGTAGGGTCCCCTTCCTAATAAAAAGTCGACACCACCTGTCTAATGGGCCCCTTGTCGAAAAATAGTGTGGGCCCCCGCATTTTACCATTGAAGACCAAAGGCCAAAGCCAAAATAATCCTTTAACTCAATCACACTTTGACACTTTTCAACACCTCATTGTGCCACTTTTCGAGCTCGATTGTGGCCACATCATCTCGTGCAACTTGCTCCATTATTTTTACCAGTTGGAGATAAACTTCAATAAGTTGTAACTCCCGCATACGAAGTCTCTGTTTGAACCCATTCAAAATGTGTTGGAAATATATCAACAAGATCTTCCATGTGAAAGTAGCTTCATCAACATTCAGACTATCTAATTTATTCAAAGTGTGGGTATCCTCCTAGATTAATCATCCTCATTGAGGAGTTTTTGACAACTAAAAGTTCAATTTTATTTTAAGAATAAGTGAGGGTATGGTTCCCTAACCCTTCCGATTTCTATCTACCTTTCCTTGCTTGGATGCATTCCTTTCATACCCACTTGAAGATATTCCACATCGCCTTTTTGTGAACTCCACGCCCTCATGTTAAGAATAAAATCTTCCTACAATTCGTCAAGATATTAAGGAGAAAAATCATTAATAGAAGGTACTTGAATACTCTCATCCTGATCCATGATCATAAGAGGCTCATACAATTTCAAGTTTTCCACATTTACAATAAAATACATCTATATATATGGAGGTAATTCTAACCAAAATGCATTATTACCAATCTTCTCCAAAATTTTAAATGGGTCATACCTGAATGGTTTTAGCTTTTACCTTCACCTTTAAGTTTTTCCTTACTAATATGTATCCAAACTTGATCACCAACTTGAAAGTGATGATTAATAACATGTTGATCATGCCTAGCCTTATACTTGGCCTAACTATTTTCTAGTTACTCATGGGAAACTTGATGAACCATCTATATCTTCTGAATGAACCTTTTTGATTTATAAGTATCATCATGACCATCCACCACTTATTCTTTGTCAAAAGTAAAGTCCAAATGGGACTTAGGAAAATAACCAAAAAAAGTCTCAAAAGGATACTTATGTGTAGAAGAATGTATGGCACGGTTGTAAGCATGTTACACATAACATAAGTGTTCATCCCAAAGTTTAGGATGTTTGCTACAATATCCTTGGAGTAAATGTACTACTACACGACGATTGACCAATTATATTTTCTCATCATCTGTGGATGAAAAGTAGTACTTTTCTTCAATTTTGTGTCCATCAGGTCCCATAAAGATGACCAAAACTTCCCAATAAATTGATAATCTTGATTAAATACAATAGATGTAGGAAAACCAAAATGAACCCAAACATTGTTGAAGAACAAATGTGCAGTCTCCTCACATGTTATCTATTTTTACAGGGCACCAAGATACACATCTTGCTAAATCTATCCACAACCATGTACAAATAGTTGTGTTTTATTTTTGTCATAGGAAAACCTCCAAAAAAAGTTCATGGAAACACTTTCCCATGGTCGGGTTGGTGTTGTTGCAGACTCACAAAGCACCCGGATGCAAATCAAAGCTTCTAGGTTGATCACTCTAGCATCCAGTGTGATTGCACAACATGGAAACCTCTCTCCAAGTGTGGGGACTTGTGAAACTGAGAGAGGAATCTCCAGATTAGAGGTTGGTTCCTCAAACTCCTCTAATTTAGATCTATATTTTTGCAAAACTACAGAGGTTCAGATCCTAATCCTACTCTAAATGCAAGAGGCAGGGGTAGAAATGTAAAAATTGAAACTAACTGAAGATGGTGATGCACCAAAAGGAGTGGTGAAACATTTTTGTCATGCAAATAGACACAAACCAGAGATTTGCAACATGAAACATACACAAGCTGATAAGATATAACTTAGGATCTGAAATGAAGCAAATAATACAAACAAAGGACTGAAAACCATTCACAAAGCTTGCATTATCATTTCCAGTACCCAAATCACTGCATTACAACCTCAGAGAGGTAAAAACTATTACAATCTTTTGGAGAGGTCTGATTCTTGCATCAACCACCTGCTGGAGGTGAAAGAAGAAGTTGCTATGTCAAAAATTGTTCCCCCTTAGAAATGAGCCAAATCTGGCTTTTACAAAGGTGCAAGTGGTCGAGCCTGGGGATAAAACGCATACAAAACATGAGAGCCCATCCCTCCTCAATCACAGATGCATTAAAATGGCATGGGAACCTTACAAACCCATACCCTGTCACTTTGATCAATTACAGGAGAATGCGACCCATTCTGCATTAAATCTGGTCGCTGAAATGTCACTTCTGGCCATGAACACGCGTCAGATCCGTTTCTCAATTTTCTCTCTCTAGACTACACCAAAATTCAAGATTAACCCTAGAATCATGTAGAGAATTTCATAAGCTTTCCGTTGATATAAAGAACGTGCAAATCCAAGCTCTGGATCGAAAGATATGTCGATCTGAAGATCTAGGGCACAAAACAGGCGAAAACGGATTTTTAAATTTCTTCCCGCGCTCTGCCACCTGGATGACACGTGGCATGCATTGATTGGTCACGTGATTCTCTCTCCTTCCCTGCTTCATTGGACACGTGTCCTCTTTTTATTGGCTCGTGCTTGAAACCTCGCCCTTTGACTTTTGGACTTTTCTCCTTGTGACACGTGTCATGATTTGATTGGTCCGCGGGTCTGCCGGCTTTTCGCGCCCTTCGCGTCTTCATGTCCCGGATGTCCCAAACTGTTTGGGACAAAAACTCCCGATCCACCCGAAATGGGCTTCCTTGTCCCTCATTCCTAGATGACACGTGGCGTTGCTTGATTGGCTTTCGGCTCCTTCGGTTATCCGCGCCCCACGTGTCCCTTTCGTCCCATTGTCCCTCAAGGCTTTGAAGTTCCCGTTTGGCCGAGGCCGGCCGGTTTGCATCCTTCGCGTCCATTTGTTCCCAATGCGGTCCTGATCGTCTCAGGACAAATTCTTCCGAACCGCCGAAATGAGCTTCCTTTGCTCTCGGCGCGCCTTCTCAAGCGTCCTTGGCGTCCTCGCGCCCAGATGTCCCCAGGCAGTTAGTCAATTTTCTTCTCCTTGGCCAAACCGACTTTCCGCGTCCCACGCGTCCCGAGCGGCCCGGATGTTCCTTTGCCTCTCGCAGATTACCCGGTGGCCTTTCTACGATTCGCGCTCAGACGTCCTCATGTCTCATTGCTGCGAGGACTAGGACTTAGCCAATTTTCACAATTTTTTCTGGCCCAAGCTTGTTTTTTTGCAGCCTTTTCGCATTTTCTCGAGCTTTCTTTCCTTCTTCGGCCTAGGGAGTTAGAAATTATTTGAGGGGACCCTAGAAACATGATTTTTGCCCTGAATCAATCCATTTGCCTAGGACTTGAGAATTCTGATGTATGTTATCAAATCAACCCTGGGGGTGAATTTGGATAACAATTTGGCGACTCAGCGGGGATACCTGCCTGCTAGGTAGAAGATACCAGTTGCCTGAAGTAGTCCATTGGGCATGGAGTCATCAAATATTCTGTTTAGAACCCTAACTGACTCAGAATGTGCAAGGAGGAAGATGGAATGTCACCTGATGAAAGCAAGGACTGCTAAACATCTCCATGGACAGCAAGAAGTGTGCCAAAGCATTTAGGGAAACAAAACTAACCTACAAGAAACAATGTGCACAAGCACTTGGAGGAAAGAAAATCTAATCTAATATTTAAAGAGGTAGTGAACTTCCTCTAGAAGCAACGCTTGAGATAGATTCCATTGACTAGAATCTGCGAGTTCTTCACCCTCCAAGTGAGGCTAATTGGAAAGCATTGCTTGTTCTTGCACTTTGTGACCACGTATGGGCCACTCCAAATGGCATCAAATTTTGAATGCCTTCCGGGTTTTGCTATGTCCACATCCCATTTCAACACTAGATCTCCAACTTGAAAAGATCTATCCTTGGCCTTTCTATCAAAGGTCTTCTTGATCAAAGCTTGATCCTTTTCCATTGCTTGGGATGCTTTGATTTTTGATCTCTTGCAGCTCCATCAACTCTCGCATACCTCACCTTCATGGGCTCAAATTCAAGCAACTCCAGGCTACTTCATGAGTTCCAATGTTGGCAACTCAAGTGACATGGGCAAGATTGCCTCTCTTCCATGACAAGCCTAAATGGAGAGTTACCCGTGGATCTTTGGGAGTTATCCTATCGGCCCATAAGGCTGATTTCAGTTTGGTATGCCAAGACCTCGATTCTCATCAAGAGTCCTCCTAATGATCCTCAACAAGTTCTTGTTTGTAGACTCGCCCTGCCATTACCCCGAGGGTAATAGTTTGATGAAGTGCTTAGGTAAATACCATTCTTGACACCCACTCAATCACCCTAGATCCAATGAATGCCAATGCATTATCAGAGATTATTATAAGCGGTACACCAAATCTTGTTGTTATTCCCTCATAAAATTCTAAGATGCTAGACTCATTTGCCTCTTTGAGTGCTATTGCTTCTGTCCATTTGGTGAAGTAGTCTGTGGCTGTCAAAATCCATTTGTGCCCTTGGCTTGAATTGGGATTAATGACTCCAATGAAGTCCAAACCCCATTGCATGAATGGCTGGTCAACTGAGATTGGATGCAATGGAAGGGCAGCAAACTTCTCTTTTCCTGTGAAGAATGCACAATTCTTACACCTCTTGATCCATGCATAACAATCACTGAAGATTTTAGGCCAATAATAACCAGCCTTCATGATTTTTAGAGCTGTCACTCTTGGTGCAAAATGGCCACCAGCTGGTCCATCATGGAACTCTTCCAATACCCTTTGAATCTAATTTGTGCTAATGCATCTCAAAGAGACTCCATTCACATCTTCTTGAACAAAACTCCATCAACAATGGCATAAAAACAGCCCGCAATCTGAAATGTCTCCTTTGGGTCTTGTTCATCTCTCGGAGGGCATAGGTCTCGTGCCTAGGAAGTGCATGATACCTTGGGTCCAAAGCAAGGAGTCGGGGCAGCATTGTCTTCTTCTTTTCGCCTGCCACTCGGCTCATGGCTGTCTTGAAGCTGATAAAACAGCTTTCTTCTTTGTTGCATACTTCTTTTTGCTTCCCAAAACCAATTTACTCACACAATCCTTTCCCTCTCACCATCTTGGTGATCTCGATCTCAATGTCATATTCCATGACACGGGTGATCTAACTCGCCCTTTTCTCATTCAAATCCTTGTTGAGGAGGAAGTCCTTAACTCCAAAGCATGTGAGACCAAAGCAATCTGGACCTTGTTGTTTGAGATTAAATGCTTGAATTTCTTCAAGCTTCGATTACGCAAGCACATGCTTCTCAATAAAAGATTACTTCACCTCATAGTCATCTAGGCTCGGTTGAAGAAGGCAACCAGCTGTTCATCATTATCTTTGTTCTCACTGTACTAGAATGGTAGAAATAATGTCATCACCTCCAAATGCATAGAGGATGAAATCCTTGGAGAAGTCCGGGTTGATGAGAGTTGGTGCTTGAGAGATAGCTTCTTTGATTGCTTCAAAACTCTCCTTGCCTTCTGCTATCCACTTAAAAGCCATGCTCTTCTTTAACATTTTGGTGATGGGCTTGACAAGGGCTGCAAAATCTGGGACAAACCTGCGGACAAAATTGATCCTTCCCAAGAAGCTTTGAAGAGCCTTCTTGTGACTTGGCAATGGTAGTGCTCTTATGGCTTCAACCCTCTCTGGATCAATTTCCAATCCCTCTTTCGAGACAATATGGCCTAGAAGTTTCCCCTCATGAGCCAGGAATATGCATTTTTTGGGATTCAATGATACCCCAAATCTTCTACACCTCTGAAATACCTGCCTCAGATGAAAAAGGTGATCCACTGCATTTTTGGAGAATACAGTGATGTCATCAAGATATATCAAAACTATTTTATTGATCAACCCCTTGAATGCCATATCCATTGCCCTTTGGAAAGTGGCTCCAAAGATTTGATAGGCCAAATGGCATCTTCAGTAGGCATATGTTCCCCATTTGGTTGTGAAGGTTGTCTTGAATCGATCTTCCTCCTCACCATAATCGATTGAGCTTTGAGTAGCCATCAAGTAGTGAAAACCTTTCAACCAGCCTACAACTCGCAATATTTTCTCCATGGAAGGGAGTGGGTAATGGTCCTCGAGAGAGGCTCTATTCAAATCTCTGAAGTCGACACACAACCTGATCTCCCCATTCTTCTTTCTGACTGGGACTAAGTTGGCGACCCAACTTGAGTGTTTCATGGGGAAGATGATATTGGCCTCAATAAGCTTACTTAACTCTTTTCTCATGAGAGGTTCAATATGGGGATTCACCGGCTTTTTGCTTTTTCCGATGTGCTTGGATTCCGGATCCAGCTCAATAGTATGTTGTGCCAACTTTGGGTTGAAACCTCTTAGATCTTTGTAAGTCCAAGCAAAGACATCTGGGAACTCTTGACAAAGCTGAACAAAATCAGATTTCTCTTGTGAGGTACTTACTTTGCCAATTTGCAATGTCTTGCCTTCTTCCACTAAAATAGGCTCGAATCTTCACCCTTTACTTGAATGTTCGCTTTCTCCTTCCGAATTGATCATTCGGGTTCAAGATTGACTCCAAGGTTATGAGGCCTTTTGGTAATTTGTTAGTCTCTCGGTTGCACCACTTGGTCACCATATCGCTGATGCGGCTTGTCTTGATTCTGGCGGAGAACTCAGCCTTCTTCTTGGGAAATTAACAATTTCTTGATCATTCTCGAAGACTTGCCAACTTGTATTATTATCCGGAATACCTGGTCTCACAACCAATTTGATATGAGGTTGAGGATTTTCACTTTTGATATTTTCTACGCGTCAAATGCAGCCCCAATCACGCCAAATCTGTCAATGGCTTCATTCTTTTTTCTTGGGATGGAATTGATGCTAAAAGCTTCAAGATCTTCAATAAGATCCCATACCCGATTTTTGTAGTTCTTCAACAGATCATTTTTGGCAGCATTTTTTCCTTTGACTTGGTTTACAATTAGCTCACTATCACCAAATACTTGTAAATTCCTGATGCCTTTCTTCACCGCCAAATGCATAGTCCATGAATTAAGGCTTCGTACTCACCGTAGTGTTGTTTGAATAGGAAAACTAGAAACGGAAGGCTGAGTAATACCTTATACCTTGCGGTGAAATGAGCATAGCTCCTCCTCCTGCACCTTGTCTACTCCTTGACCCATCAAAGAACAATTGCCATACTTCATTCTTGTCTTTGTGATCCGGCTTGGTGATGTTGGGGAGAGGTTGATTCTCTTCATGTAAACAATAAACTCCTAGCGCAGATTCTTCTACTTCTTGATAGGGATCAAAAGCATGTATCTTGTTTGCCCATTCATCAAGAGTTAGATCCAAGATACTTCCAACCTTGGTGTCAGCCTCATCAGTGCTAGGGTGATCTTCTTGATCAAATGCTGAGCAATTGGCATTAATCTGACTTGGAGTGTAAGGCTCAATATGGAAGTTTGCAATAGGTTCGGATCGATCGTGGCCTTAGTTTCATATCTTGTTCGAATAGCATGTGTGACCAATCGCAGACAAATACCCCGATCTTGGTCTGTGAAGTCCCTTGACAAACAAATGGCAAAGAGTGGTGGAAGGTCTATGATTGATACGTCTTGTAACAACAACATTTAGACATGCGTGCAAGGTAAGACTTAAATTTCTAATGACTCCAACTGTTCTATTCTGTCCCATCTAGCCGCACTACCCTTTAGATGTTATTTCATCTTTGGAGCGCTAGTGATCAGCTATCTGTTTGGGCATTACCGAGCTACTTTGCCCGAGTCTATCATGCAATTATGTACTAGCTGATTTCCAATGATTAATGAAACATAGAAAGGAGGGGGCTTCAACATTTTACCTTGTTGTCCTCCATGACTTCCTTCAGGCTGGGCAACATTTGTAAGCACTTTATCTTACATCTGAACCCGCTGATTCAAGTTGGCCAATCCTTCATGGCACTTGCACAGATCTCTTTGGCCGGGATAGATAGGGATTCCACATTGATATGTTGACGCTTTTGTATTCTTCATCGATCAATGATCTTTTGAATGGTGATGAAGGATCTCTGTTGTCCCTTGGTTTGCACATTCTCTCCTTGCACGTGGGCAAGCAACAATGGCATTTGAGTTGGCCTAGGGCTGTTCTGGCTGCCCTTGTGCATTTGAAACGGGACTTTGCTTGCCAATCATTTGTGGAGCCGTGGAAGGTTTTGGATTGGGTGGGGCTAATGGTTGTTCTTCACCCAAATTTCTCCTCTTTGACCTTGTGTTGGCTGCGTAACGCCTTGAGAAACTGGCTGATTCATGCCACGAAATCTTACGCTGCTTTAGTTTACCAATGTGGTGTCATTTGGGGCTGATTGTTGTTGGAATGTTTCTTGTTGTTGTCTGTTTCTTTGACCGCCTCACCCTCCACACACCGTAGTTGTACACCATCAATGCTTGATTGAGAGCACCATTGAAACACATGGATTGGTTATGAGGCTCGTTGCATGGAAAGCACCAATCATATTCTGAGCAATGTTATTTTGGATCGGCACTAATGCTTTAGAAGCAGATACGACATTGGGGTTATAGGTGAAATGGTCTATTAGTGGAGGCCTTACTTGATTCATATTTCATTTGGATTAGGTGGTCTTTGTGGTTGGTATGGCTACCTATTAGGCTAAGCTTGGGGTTGATAAGAAGGTCTGAAACCTTGGGCTTGTTGCCTCTTGAGAGTAACCAACTCATTGCCTAGGTTTTGCAATTGCTTCATGACCTCTTGAAGCTCATTTGGGGCACTTGGAGATGAAGTGGAAGCTTCATTTGAACTTTGATTTCTAGGAGTGGGAGAGGGAGCCAAATTAGGTGTTTGATGGGTGTTTGGGCTCTCTAAACTTGGAAACAATGGCATGGGAGGTCTAGGGGCAAGTTTGCCAGCTTGGATTAAACAATTTTCAGCCCTAATGGCAATGCTATAAGCCATAGGGATAGTTATGCCTCCCATGGACTGAATCAACATAGAAATATCAGAATTTAAAGCTTTGAGATAGTATAGAAAAGCACCTTCTGTTGTTGGCTTGATTGCCACTGGAATCCTTTCCAAAGTCTTTTGAAATCTGAAGTTGAAATTGGTCAGCTGCTCATTAGGAGCTCTCTTGATGGTTGTTAGCTACTCCAAAAGAGACAAGTTGTCTCCCTTCTCTCCAAATTGCTCATGAAGTGCAATACATAGCTCGATTCCTGGGGTTTGTGATAGAACCAGCTCCAAGGCTCCTAAACCATTGTAATGCTTTACCCTTGAAGGAAGATGCCAGTAACTTGACAGCCACTTGCATTTCATTGATTTCATGAATTGCACAAAGGTTAGCAATATCTTTAACATGATCACCTGGAGTAGTCTGATTTTCTCCAGTGAAGTAGGGAATGTTCTTCAAGGCTGCAATAGGAACTGGATGTTGTGCATTGAGAGCAAGTGGGCTCATTTCGCTGTGAAGTTGACGTAGGGATTGTTCTGAGCCATTCTAATTGGTCTTAAAACCCTTGTTGACTGAATGAAAGGCCTACCAGGTGGAGGAGTTGAGAGAGTTCTGTTTGGTGGAGATGGAGACCTTTGAATCCTTCTTCCTCTTTGCCTTCTTCTTGGAGATAATTGCAGGTATTCAAACAACACTTCTTCTTCTCCAACTCTTGACCTTGTGGTGATTCTTCTCATGAGTTTTCAGGCCTGCACTTGGAACCAATCGATTCTTCCCCTGGGAGTCGCCAGATATGCAAATAATAGCTCTTTTTAAGCAAGAAAAATGTAGAAGATGCACATCAACCCTGCTGCAATGAAAATGAGACCTCTACTCCCACCGGGCGTGCCAAAACAGCTGTTGTGCAGCAGACCACAACACCCCTAGATGCAGATCAGGCTTCTAGGTTGATCACTCTAGCATCCAGTGTGATTGCACAACATGGAAACCTCTCTCCAAGTGTGGGGACTTGTGAAACTGAGAGAGGAATCTCCAGATTAGAGGCTGGTTCCTCAAACTCCTCTGATTTAGATCTATATTTTGCAAAACTACAGAGGTTCAGATCCTAATCCTACTCTAAATTGCAAGAGGGCAGGGGTAGAAATGCAAAACTTGAAACTAACTGAAGATGGTGATGCACCAAAAGGAGTGGTGAAACATATTTGTCATGTAAATAGACACAAACCAGAGATTTGCAACATGAAACATACACAAACCGATAAGATATAACTTAGGATATGGAATGAAGCAAATAATACAAACAAAGGATGAAAACCATTCACAAAGCTTCAGCATTATCATTTCAAGACCCAAATCATCGCATTACAACCTCGGAGAGGTAAAAACCATTACAATCTTTTGGAGAGGTCTGATTCTTGCATCAACCACTGCTTTGGAGGTGAAAGAAGAAGTTTCTATGTCAAAAATTGTTCCTCCCTTAGAAATGAGCCAAATCGGCTTTTACAGTGCAAGGGTCGAGCCTGGGGACAAAAACATACAAAACATGAGAGTCCATCCCTCCTCGATCGCAGATGCATTAAAAAGCATGGGAACCTTACAAACCCATACCCGTCACTTTGACCGAATTACAGGAGAATGCGACCCATTCTCGCATTAAATGCCGCCGAAATGTCACTCGCCAGAACGTGAACATGCGTGAGCCATTTCTCAATTTTCTCTCTCCAGACTACACCAAAATTCAAGATTAACCCTTAATCACGTAGAGAATTTCATAATCTTTCCGCTTATATAAAGAACGTGCAAATCCAAGCTCGGATCAAAGATATGTCGATCCGAAGATCTAGGTACAAAAAGCAGTAAAACGGATTTTTAAATTTCTTCCGCGCTCGCCACTGGATGACACGTGGCATGAATTGATTGGTCACGTAATTCTCTCTCCTTCCCTTCTTCATTAGACACGTGTCTTCTTTTTATTGCTCGGGTCGTCTTGAAACCTCGCCTTTGACTTTTGGACTTTCTCCTTGTGACACGTGTCGTGATTTGATTGGTCCGCGGTCTGCCGGCTTTTCGCACCCTTCGCGTCTTCATGTCCCGGATGTCCCAAACTGTTTGGGACAAAAACTCCTGATCCACCCGAAATGGGCTTCCTTGTCCCTCACTCGGCCGATGACACGTGGCATTGCTTGATTGGCTTTCGGCTCCTTCGGCTATCCGCGTCCCACGCGTCCCTTTGTCCCAACTGTGTCGATCTTAAAGTTCCCGTTTAATTTGAACCGGCCGGTTCGTGTCCTTCACGTCCATTTGTTCCAACTGTCTATCGGGACAAATTCTTCCGAACCGCCCGAAATGGGCTTCCTTTGCTCTCGGCCGCTTCGCCTTTTCGCGTCCTTCGCGTCCTCGCTGGCCCAGATGTCCCAGAGCAGTTAGTCGATTTTCTTCTCCTTCGGCCGAACCGGCTTTCCGCGTCCCACGTGTTCGGCCCAAATGTTCCTTTGCCTGCCAGACGCTAAGCGCCTTTCGGCTGATTTGCGCGCCAGACGTCCCTCATGTCCCGACTCATCATGCGAGGACTAGGACTTAGCCAATTTTCACAATTTTTCTGGCCCAAGCTTGTTTTCTGCAACTTTTTCGCATTTTCTCAGAGCTTGCTCTTTCCTTCTTCGGCTAGGGGAGTTAGAAAAAATCTGAGGGGACCCTAGAAACATGATTTTTGCCCTGAATCAATCCATTTTCCTGGGACTTGAGAATTCTGATGTATGTTATCAAATCAACCCTGGGGGTGAATTTGGATAACGGTTGGTACAGGAAGTGGGATATAAAAGCCCAACTTTATGTTACTAGGCTTACTTGTGGCATAAAAATACAACCTTTTACATACTCAAATACATTTTCATACATCCAAGGCCAATAATAATATCTTTGTAATTGTGCAACTCTTTTATCAATGCCAAAATGACCAGAAATAAGATAAGTATGTGCTTCCCTAATCAAATGAACCCTTTCATCTTGTGGAATACAAAGTTTACTAAGATGATAAAGCAATCCATTATGTAAATGATAGTCTAATTCTTCCACTTGTTTACCATGAGTTAAATCTTCATAAACTTCCTTAAAATCAACATCTCTAACATATTGTTCCTTATAATTTTCATGCATCAAAGGACTATGCTGCAAAAGAATAGATGTAATAACATGTCTAGAAAGCATATCAATAAGCTTCTTTTATCTACCTTTTTGTACACGATCATAAGATGGAATTGTTGCAAAAAAATTCATCAATGAAAGTACCTTGACTATTGCAACTTTGACTGTGATTAGAGATATTTCAAAGGTGATAATCCATATGAATTCTTGTCTCTTTGTCCATCAAATAATGCTTTAATTTTTTCACTCTACACCAAAGTATATAACTCATTTTCATAATTACGATAATTCCTTACTACACTTGTGAAGGCCTCTGAATGGTAACAAAGAGGCTTTCTCTTCTACATCAATACGACACCCATGGCATAATCACTTGCATTAGTTTTAATTTTGAATGGCTATTGCAAATTAGGTAGTGTTAATACTATGGTTGTGCTTATCTTTTCCTTCGGGGTATAAAAGGATTTCTAGTACTTGACTCCCATTGAAATACATGTTTAGTACTTGTCAAGGAATGCAAATGAGCTACAATGAATGAAAAATTAGTGATAAACTTCCTCCAACAATGAAGTGCCCCAAGGAATATTCTACCTTCAGTTACATTATTAGGATCATGCCACTTCATTATGGCTTCAACTTTAGAGAGATTAATTTTTAATTCACCACCCCCTACTACAAAGCCTAAGTAAATCAAAGATGTTTTACCAAATTCACATTTTGACATCTTCAAATACAATTTCTCCTTTCGCAAAATATCCAAGACTTTTAAAATGTGTTTAACATGATCTTCCCAAATTTATTGAAGATTAAAATGTCATCTAAGTAGAAAATAATAAAATCATATATGAATGGCCTAAATACATCATTCATAACTTGCATAAATGTACTAGGTGCATTACAAATCCCAAAGGGCATGATAAGCCACTCAAACAAACCTTGCTTAGAATTAAAAGCAGTTTTCCAAATATCACCTTCATTTATCCTAACTTGGTGATAACCACTTCTCAAGTCTAACTTAGTGAAATAAACAACATTTTTCAATTGATCTAACAAATCATCAATACGAGGAAGAGGGTATCAATTTTTCACCGTTATTTTATTCAATGCTCGGTAATTTACACACATCCACCAAGTGTCATCTTTCTTTGGTACTAACACAATTAGTGAACCACAAGGAGAAGTGTTTGGCTAAATGATTCCTTTCTCGAGCAACTCCAAAACCTACTTCTTTATTTCTTCATTCTCTACCACAGACAACCTATACATGTCAATATTAGGAAGAGGTGCATCCTATTGTAGATGAATCTCATGTTGTATATCTCTTTTAGGAGGTAAACTGTGGATCCTAAAACACATCATCATAGTTAGATATAACTTTAACTATTTCATTCTTATGTTTAGGATCACAACCTTCTAAAGCCTTGGATTTATCATCATCCTAGCTTTTACAATCATGAGTACAAAGTTTTTGCTTGCATTAACAAGCCTCTTCATATGTCCTACATATACAAGTGATAAATTTATCTTTATCCAATTAGCTCTTACAATGTATTCAATACCTTGTTTCACAAGAAAATATTTATCCTCTTCCCTATAGAAGATTTATTTTTTATTGAATAAATAAGGAATCCCAAGAACAATGCAACAAATTCCAAGTGGAACCACATCTAATTCTACCTCATCAATGAATTTAGAGGTGATTACAAATCTATGTTTGCATATTTTAGTGACCTGTACTTTAACATCGTCACATACCCAACCCAAAGGGTAAGGTTTAGGATGCGGTTTAGTCTTAAGTCCAAAGTTCTTGAAAATTTCTTTAGAAATGAGATTAGCTTGTGATCCAATGTCAAAAAGAGTATCAATTTTCATATGTTTAATTATTACTCTAATGCGGAAAACTCATTTCTTTTCTTTTCATGCATAGATTTAGAATTATAAGAAGTATGAGAATTAGTACTAGAAGAGGAAGAAGATGAACCTTACAAACCCATAGTTGTGATCTTGGTCTCATCACCTGAATTGGATCCAAGATCTAGCACTGCTACAATGGTCTTCTTGTCACCTTTCATGAACCTCTTTGGCTTGAGTTCAAGATGGAGCTTCCAACACTTAGCCTTTGCACGTCCTTCCTTCTTACAATGCGAGCAAGTAGGATTCTCAACTTCTTTCTTATAGGTGGAAATATGTTTTTCTTTACCCTTTCCTTTACCTTTGCTTTCAGGTTATTGTTTTCATGTTTTCTTGGTGAAGTTTTCCTTAGTGTTCTTACCCCTTGATTCAATATGGGTAGCTTGGACACAAACTTCATCAAGGTTAATGGAATTATACACGAGTATAATATGCCTCAAATAACTATGTAGCCAATCAATATATTTTAAAAGAGTCTCGTGAGTATAAAGGGAATGCCAAAAATCAAATCCCTTTTCCTTAACTCCTGAGTGTAATCTTGTACACTTTGAGCCTTAATTTGTTTTAAGTTTTTCCAATCCATAGTAGCTTATTGTATATAACCCAATGGATAAAATTATTTTTCAAAGCACAAACAAATCCAATCCAAGAAGAAATCACTTTATCGTGTTCCAAAAGATCTTCTTGTGTCTTACTCTCCCAAAAATGAGTTTTGTATCACCCAAACAAAAGTATCTAATTGAATCATTGCTTCCTCATCTACAATTTTCTAAACCTTGTAATATACTTCAATATGGTTGATCCAATGATCCAATTTTTCTGCACTAATATCTCCATTATAAATCGACAAAATCAAATTCAACATCAAGTTTACCACACCTCGAGACACTTGACCACTCGATGCCCTTTCTCCTTTCCCACATAACAAAATTTATTGAATGCTTCACCAAGTTTATTCTCACTAAGATACTTTTGCTTTGGATTTCTTTCTCTTGCACTCTTCTTGGACAATCTCTGCATAATATTTATTATTACTTTATAGACTCTCTATCAATTTTCTCTCCTCTCATGTATCTCTTACATGATCTATGTACATCTCATTTTCTCAATTTTTGAATCCTTCTTTTGAGTCTTTTATAGCTCTCTTATGCATTTTTCTATGTGTCGGCTCTTCTCCTCGCCATTTTATGATCTTTAAGACCTCTCTAATGATCTTCCTCCTCCGATTTGGTCCTTATGCCATCTAGGTCATTTTTGATTTATTCGGGTATCCTCATTACTATTGTCTTTACATCATCTTATTTGGGTAACATCTTGTCTTCTCACATAAGAAAATTTGTCTCCTTTAACCATTACAATTTGGGGTTCTCTTACATTCTCTACCCACATTCTATTTCATATTTGAGATTATAAAATCTTGCTAGCTACCTCACATTTGAAACTTTGCTAGCTATCTTCTCATCTTTCTCACTTGTAGGATTGTAGCCAACTCTAGTACATTATGACGAAAATGCAAATGCCGAGATGACCCTGATCCATTTATAGAGTTCGCAGAGTGAAATGGAAACATAATGTCTTCTTTATTACTTAACGGCCTTAAGGTATACTACGTGCATTTTCTTAACTATGGAGCTTACAATTTCTTTATTAGAGATTTACAAAATCTAGTGTGCTCCCTAAGGACCTAACCTAGATTGGTTTGAATCTACTTGAATTGGATCTAATGTCCTCTAATAACTTAGCGAATCTCAATTGGCTTCCCACATTTATTCAAGCTAACTTGTTGCTAACCTTGAAATGGTGAACTCATCCTCTGTTTATAGCCATGCATTCCTTCTACTCTCTCCTCATTTGAAATCTCCTTTAGGTGGATTGATCCCTTCTAGATTCTATATGATCTTTGCACTCATATTCAAATTTAAATCGATCCATTAATGTTTTGAGTTACCTTGCCATCTAGACGTTCCTACTTATGTCACATGAATTTGGTGGTTGAGATTAAATATGACCCTTTAGTCCTGGTCATTTTTCCTTGTTAGGATTTATGTCACTTTCTTGACACATTATATAAACTAACAACTCTACCACACATTTTTTCTCATAATCCTTTTTCGTGCCTCTTTTCACTTCTCCCTTACATCATTATCTCAAGCTACACCTTCACCTTATTCTCATGCACCTCTAGGATTCTAAGCCTCCTAAAATTTTATTTGATCATCCTTCATAATGTAAATTGTCACTAAACATTTATTTCATTCTTCCACACATCTTATGCACTCTATACTATTGGAAAAAACTCTTTGCAATCCTCACACACTTCTAGTCTTACGAGGTTGTGCCAAAACTCTCTGCACTCCTAAAATTCATATGCACAATAATTATGCATTATTCTTTTGTGCATCTCTATCTTCCTTCTCTGTAAACTCTCATGCATCAACTCTCTATTCTATGCTTCACCAAAAACCTCTACACCTTATCAAAACACACACACACTATTACATGCCCTCTTCTATTTGTGCACTTCATGCACTTTTCTCTTCCTCCTTAGTCATTTACACAAAGTCCTTGCACACTTCTATTTAATCACCTCTTAACTTTGATGCACCTCTTCTCTTCATTCATTGCACTCTTCATCCTCGTGGATACCCACACTTAGCCTAAAAATTTGCATGATTGCTCTAGACCTTGGATGCTCCCACGTATAAATTTGTATGGTCTTAGACCATGTGACAATATGGATCTATAAATTTTCGAGTGCTTTTCTTTGAACTTGGAATCGCCTTCATGATATATTTCTCTTGCTCACACAAATTTAGGTTGACTTTTATCAAAGCATCAACAATCAAGAAAGAGAAAACATGTATATGTGTGGTCATTCTAGAATACCTTTGACAGTCAGACTCCTAACTTCTGAACCAATCCAAGTGTTATGTTACATGCACTTGTGTGGGATTAAGTATCATGTAGTTCTCTTAGGTGTAGACACAAAATCTATGCACTTGGGAACATTTCTAGTCCTTAAAATCATGCTAGCATTTACATGATTTGTAAACAAGAAAACTAGTAATTAACAACTCCCTTTGGCCTTTTCTTTGTCTTTTGCACTTTTATTGGCTTTATATATTTGTTACTCTTGTTGGCATTTGAATATTTTATTTTTCTATGGCTTCAAACACTAGCTACCAGTTTAGATAAAGCAGCACTAGGAGATCTTGTCCCCCTAGGTGCTCATGTCCCTCTTTATCTTTTTCCTACCCTTTTGGGCCCCTTTCGCTTCTCAATTACTTTTTATTACTATGGGTCAGCATTTTAGTTGTCAATTATGAAATTCAAACAAGGGAATCATATAAATACATAGTTATGCTTTCAAAATGAGGGACCAAGCACTAGCATTACCTATTATCACCTAAGCTTGCATTCAAAGGCACAAGAGCACTTCAAAGGCATTCATATAACACATCCATTCAAGGAAGGGATGCATACTTTTGCATACACAACATAGGAAGGGGAAGTTTGTTCTATTCCATCCACACATTTTATACATCTTCTACATTCTAGATCTAGACCACTATCATTGGTGAAACTTGCACAAGGGCATCATCACACACACACACACATAAAGAAAGTACATGTAGTCGAGATGTATTGCGCATTGCTCGGTCATAAGTTCACTCTTTGGGTGAATTTTGGGGTCAATCTGACTCCCCATTATGTATTTTCCTTTTTAGGTTTGATGTGGTTTGTGGGTATGTGCAGTGAACTTCTTTCTTACGAGTTACTGAGGTACATTTGAAGATCAAGGACATAAACCATTATGACAATAAAAGATCAACAATGAACCTCTTCCCACACAAAAAGACCATATTCGAACTATTCGCACGAGATGCTAGTACCCAAACACAGTCATCACCGCTTGGGCACTTCTTCACGCTTGTGGGAACTTTTACCCCCTCAACTTGATTCCTCATAACCTCCGCGAGCCCCGACGATGTTGTTTCCAATCTATTTTAGCCATTCACACCCAAATCACTTCCAGATTTCTTGATAATTAGTTAATTCTTTCTCTCTCTCTTTCTCAAGGTTTTAATATTATTGCATGCTTGTAACTTGTCCAAATTACTGTATTTTATTATTTGTACATCATTTATTACAGTAGTTACTCTACAATTAGATTTAATTTAGGATTATATTAAATCATTTGGTGAACCCATCGCTCGAACCCTCCTTTCCTCCAGGGTTTTCCTTTTTATGCCCATCACCCATAGTGGTTGTTTTGGTTCTTTTGAACACATTGAGCTTCCTCCATATGTCCATAGGTCTTCTAAATCAATGGTTGAATCTTCTAATCCTTTTCTTGATTCCAAAAAATTCCGCTTGACAACATCGAAACTTCTGATAGTGAACAATCATATGATGAGGACACCAATGTTGATCAAGAACAATTAGATAAACTTACTAATTTTTTTTTGCCTTACACGATCACCCTATGCACATTCTACATGTCCTAAATTATTTGCTTCTTTGAAAAACATGCTTGAGATTTTACCTCTCACCCTTTTATGGGTTCCTCCTCGATCGTGATGACCTCCACACCACCCTCCACTATACATATTTCTATAGCTACCATTATTACTCCTCTCCCTCCTCCCACTACTTCCCACACACAACCTAGTTCCTCTTTAGGAAACCATGAACTAGCCTCTTTATACCAAGATCTCAAAATCCAAATTCACCAATTACAATAGACTATTTTCCACTCATCTCCATCTTTAGATTTTTCAATACCCCTTTATACCGCCATATCTTCTTATCCACTTCCTCCTAATTTCATTGCACCCAAGATTCTAACCTTCAATGGCCACAAGGACCCTCATGAGCATCTTCAATATTTTCATGTGGCATGTTTAGACTATGTGGATGACCTTACATTACTAGATAAACTATTTCCTAGAAGTTTGCAAGATTATGTTATGCGATGGTTTTATGATCTACCTATTCACTCGGTAACCTCTTTTACATACTTAGCCGATGCTTTCCTTACACATTTTTCTATCAATATCGACACCAAGATCTCTTATCCACAACTTGCTCAACTTAAACAAGGATATAATGAGCATTTAGCGGACTATGTGTTGCATTATAAGAACAACCTTGCTAAGATGACAAATGTACTCGTTGATTCGAATTGCAAGATATATTTATTCAAAGTATCTTACCTCCACTTCAAGAGAGTGTTATCTTTGAGACCTCTCCCTCCTTTGATCAACTATGCCATACACTCAAATTACATGAAGGAAAACTTTTATCTATGGGAAAATTGAAATACTATGATACTTCTTCATCCTCATCCTCTAATCGGTTTCAAGATAAATCTACTTTCAAACCATCTCCTAAGCCACAGAAGCAAAGGCCATTATTAATGTAGTTTCTACACCTGATAAGCTCCAATTGTAACCTCCAAAGCGTACTTTTACCAAATTACCCTACGCACCTCGGTTTCTATTTCGAAACTTATCGAGATAGTAATCTTATTACTCTTCCACCGCCGCTCAATCTCGATCCTTCTCACCCCGTGGCCACAACTATGATGAAAATGTAAGATGTGACTATCACCAATGTGTTGGGCACTCTACCGATCATTGCTTTAAACTCAAACATCTTATTCAAAATCTCATTGATAACAATGCACTTGATCTCCCTGAACCATCTACTTCAAAATCGGTCAATGATAATAAAAAGCTAAAAATATTCAATGAACCTCTACCAAAACATGACAAACAAGCTATTGATTCTTTGGAAAACCATACATATTGTGTTGTACCTCCTCCTTCCTTGGACCCTCTTGAATTTCTCATTACTATTACTAAGGTACCCCTACCAGTCATTACTTTCTCGGATCATGATTATCATGCTACATTCTCCTCGATTAATTACATATCGATGCATTTGTTGGTACTTATACCATCAAAAATATTATTATTTATCCATTGAAAGTTCACAATGTATGCTTCAGTAGCACTCCTCCTAGCTATCAAATGCCCAACATCCATTATCACATTTTTGGTTCCTAATTCTTATGGTCATGTCAAGCTTCCCATTACAGTTGGGCCCCTTACCATGCTTGTACCATTCCTTGTTACATCTTCAATCATTGGTTGTGACATGTTCTTAGGTCTTCCTTGGCTCCACGCTACCCAAGCTATCCCTTCTATGCATCACTTATGTCTCAAGTTCATTCATAAAAATAAATTTTCACTATCAAAGG
Source organism: Taxus wallichiana var. yunnanensis (assembly GCA_018340775.1). Classification (NCBI taxonomy): domain Eukaryota; kingdom Viridiplantae; phylum Streptophyta; class Pinopsida; order Cupressales; family Taxaceae; genus Taxus; species Taxus wallichiana. The sequence continues at coordinate 283,517,457 of CM031239.1, forward strand.
TATTCCACCATGTAGACAATTACCTCAACCTACTCTTATTGATATTTATGCACTAATCATGACATCCAAGATTCCTATTCCTCTCAAATCTAAATCTACTTTAATACCTAGCTCTCTTATCCACACACTGACCTACATCACGACCTTGTCATCCTCATCGGTCCATTCGTCCACCACATCGACATAAGTCCCCTACTTAGGAAGCCCCTTCATATAGGTATTCTCCACCTCCTTCAACACATAGGTCTCCTTCGTACACACATCGTTACTATCCTACACCACATATCTTAGAGCATCGTCACATGCTGTCTCCTTAGATATTAGGTGGAGGGCACTCACCCTTCACTATTGTCAAATATCCTACTATCCCTTACACACCTTGGGGGCATCGTGCTCTCTCCCCCCTTCATTACTTCTAGTTATCTCTAGTGTCTACTATTACACTTCATGCTTTGTGCTTCATGATTAATCTTTCTTAATACTCTTACACCTTTGGTACACACATTGTACCGTCATTACCCGATGACACACTCTAGTGTTATGGTTCGAGACTTGTTGTTGAGGGCATAGTTCATTAATGAACCTCACATCTTCATGTTTAATTCTTCATGATATATCTTTCTATTTCTAGCATTTACTCTCATGCACTATACTCATTACCCAGATGACACACTCTTGTTCTATGGTTCATTCTTGATTATTAAGGGTTTTATAAATGAACCTCATCTCACACACATACGTTGGGGAAACATTACTCCTACCATCTTTACATTTTGCATATCATACCATCACACTCATACACATCATTTGCATATCTTGGTTGCATTTATTCTTGTTTTCTTATACTACTTACATGTTGTTCTTAACTTATTATCTTATTCTAATACTCATTATGTCATTATATTTTTATATACACACATGCACATTCACTTGGTATCTTGAGGTGAATTTAGATCTTGTTGATCAAATAATAATTGTCAAAGACCACACAAGGAGTCCGCGCAGGATAGAAGGCCCATAACCAAGGGCGCATAAGGACAGGAAGGACCTACGCACGGAAGGCAAGTTCGATTTTAGGACTTAGCTAATTTTGAGCATGAAGACCTATTTTTGGAAGATGCCACAGAACACACCAATGATGCAGAGATGTGCACACCATGTATTATCTATCTTTGGAGAAGCGGTTCAAAGCGTTTATGCATGACGAAAAGTTGAGAATAGAATTGACACTTTAGTTAACTGCAAGAGGACTATAGATAGCGCACTTGCATGTGTGGCTATGCTTGTAAATGATGTGTGGCTATCAATAGCATGCAACCTATTTCTGGAATGGATAAGCGGTGAAGGGAAATTCCCCACCCTATATATATATATATATATATATATATATATATATATATATATATATATATGTTAGAGAGAGAGGGAGCTAGATGTATGAGTGTGGTAAGAGATGTATGTATGTGTGTAAGAGAATATACGTATATGGATGAATCACTTTGTATCGATTCCATACACGCATTGATATATATTGAAAAGTACTATAAGGAGCTTCGTATTTATTAATAGATGGAAGATATTGGTGAATCTAAGTGTCATTCGTGTGTAATTGAGTAGTGCATGTCATTAATTCAATCATGATTATTGTTTAAGCTTGTTCTTTCATAGATCCGAGGGTAGCATGCATTGTTGAATGATGGATTAGTTATGAATCTATATGTTTCTTCCTTCATCATGTTAATATCTTGTTACAACAACCCTAAAGAGGGACCTAGTACCTTTGTGCGCTTTGGGTGAGCACTCGATCTAGGTGAGTGATGTGCCAAAGCACAACTAGGGTGTTATACGGTAAATTTTAGGCTCGCATCATTAGTTCCATTGTCAGGACCTCTTTTTAGTTGTTTTCGGGATGGTTCGCGATGAAAACGCATTCTCTTGCCTCTTGCCCAGTAACGAGGAATGGATACATGATTTGGAGGAAGAATATGTTTTGTGATGCATCTATCCATCCTTTAAGCTTTTTTATCACTCCTCACCTCTTGTCATGGCAACTTATATGAAAGATTTTTCACTATCTTTCCAAAGAGAACCATGGGAGTGGTTTAATGGGTCTTGAAGTGAGTGTATCTCTTTGTGAAATCTATCTACAGGACCAAGGTGAATTTTTCTGCCTCTCCTATGCTCATCTCTGATCTAATCTAGACGGTGAGATTATGATACGTCCCTTTTCTGTGGTGTTCTACACCTCGTTAGTGAATATTCAATTTTAACTTTCTCTCTGCCTCCTTGGTATTGTTAGAATAGGTATTTAGATGCCATTTATCGCAAGAGGAACATATTTATAAGGTATCAGGAAGAAGAATCAAGATCTTAGGATGGACATCTCAAAGTGCAAGTCCCACCTAGAGATATGGTCCCATGTTATGCAATCACACTAAACTTCGCCATAAAGGCAAGAACGGGAACTCATTCAAGGTGCAGATTTCACACTAAGAAACATCTCCATAGAGATAGGTGGCTTAAGTATAATGAAGATGCGTGAGAGGAGACCTAAGAAGCAACCTCTTGTAGTTCCCTATGGCCTGGAGGAAACCAGATGGATCAAGGGACTTACTAGAAGCACCTATACCTCATGAACTCCCCATCTTGGAAAGCATGATATATATCCCCGGGCCTGTAAATGCGCCAAAGAAATATTACCTGGATCATGCGGACGTGTATCTTAATCCACCGGTGACCTAACCCTTAGAGTCGTGGAGGTAGTTCCATCCGCATGCGTAGGTGAACCAACATTTTGCGCACTAACTTGTAGAAGATGCACCAAGAATGCTCCTCAAGGATCAAGTGAAGTTGTATGTCCTACCATTGATGACTTCAATTTGATCCTTGAGCATTCTTGCATCATCTACATACTTGTGAGTTAGAATGTTGGTTCACCTGTCGAAGTGGAACTAAAACCAGCGCAAGACTCTAGGGTGTGTGGATTAAGATGCACGTACCGTTGGGTAGGGAGTACATCTACTGTGGTGTATTTATTGAGGCCTAAGCGGTGGATGGATCAAGAGCTATCCAAGTGGCTAGTTCGTGATCTCGGCTGTCTTCTACGTGAGGTAGAGGGAATCCATCACGAGATCTCGGATTAGGTCCTCCATGCCATACAATTATAGAATATCTATATGGAGATGTTGTTATCTGAAATCAAAGCATCTCCCCAAATGAGTTCTAACCTTTTTCTTTATAAGGCGGACTCATCGGTGTGATTGCATAACATGGGACCATATCTCAAGTTGTGGGACTTGCAGACGTTGAGATGTCCCTTGGCGAGAAAGCCATTAGTTTACTTCTTCTTACCATTAAGATCTTGATCCTAATGCTAAATACTCCTAATATAAATATGTTCCTCTAAACCACAAAACAAACCAAGGAGACAAGGAGAGAGAAAGTGCATAAAGAGGGAATACACTAATAAGGTGATAGCACGAAGAAAAGGGAACACCACAAATCCACATATCCAAGTGGAGAGAGGTGAGCGAGAAAGAGGGTGGACAAGATGCACCCGAAATTCAGAGATAGATTTCACAAAGAACACCACTTCAAAACCCATTAAACACAACTCCACAGACTGCAACAAACATCAAAATATGCACTCGTATACCCCGCAATGACAAGAAGAGGAGAGAAAATAAAATAAGAAAAGGATGGATAGATGCATCACAAAACATCCAATTTATAGCTCCAAAGTTCACACAGAGTATCCATTCCTAGTGGGACAGAGGCAAGAGAATGCCATACGTAGAAGAGTCCGTGAAAGGAGGTTCGAGACTCCATTTTCAACCCACGGGGGAAGAAAAGAAGAGGGGGACATGGAAGAAGAATGAACAACCTTACAATGAATCTTGCCCCGTATTTATAGATTTGATTAGAGAAGAAGAAGAGAGGGAAATGGGAAAAGTGGGTTAAAGCTCAACCACTTCTTTGTTAATGCTAATAAAATTTGCCCCCAAATCCATCTTTAATGCATCGATTCTTGGTTTGGCGCGTCTTGAAGGAAGAGAAAATGACGAAAACAATCAAATCCGATCTGGTTGTTGAGACAGATAGATCTTCCATTTAAGGCCTAAAGACGTTTCCTCCATTTTCCTTCACCTAACCTCCTTAAAATTAAAGTTTTCATACCTCCATGGCGTAGGTGAGGTCGAGATCTTTCTAATGATGTCAGATTTGCAATATTTGAGCCTCGAGTTGAAAGATATGCCCCTTCAAAGTTTGTATCGGGTCTGTACGAATGGACGGGGAAAAAAGTTTGAAAAAGGGCCCCCTTTTTGTTTGGGACACGTGGCAGCCGGATTAGAAAAAAAACTAGCCTTGCGGGTTTTGAATTTATCTTTTCCCCCTTTTCCACGAGAATCACAAAATCTAGAAAACTCCTGTGGCCCCACTGCTCCGCTTGGACATGTGGCACCCTTTTGTTGGCTGGGGAGGTGCGCTCCAATCTTTTCCTTTGTGCCATTTTGTCAAAAGGAAAATTTTCACCTTTTCCTCCACCTCCCCGCTTTGGCTTTGACTCGGGTTCAAACTTTGACTTTTCCTTTGCCTCATTCTGGAATGCGAGCTCGTAGGTCCAAACATTTTCCCTTCATATTTTCTCTATGTGAGGGATTGTCTTGACCAAATTTTTGGAGGGTGAATTTTGGAAAACAATTTGGTGAATCACGGGGACATCGCTCTAGCTAGACAAAGAGACCAGTGGCCTTGAAGCATCCATTGGGCATGGAGTCTACCCGATAAACACAAAACTAATCTAAAATTTTCAAGATCTAATCCTTGAGCCACTGGAAACCCACCGAACTTGGACTTGAACTTCACCAAAAGCCAACCTGAATGCACTATGTGAGAGCAATAACACCAAAAACTACTTTACAAATGAAAATCATACATGCTCCAAATGGAACACACAATGTGTACAAAACACTTCTTTTCTTTGAAAAAAACCTACCTACACTACTCTAACCAAGAGCAAGGGAGGTCAAACAAAGCCTACAACTGGCGAGGGTAAATAGCTTTCCTTCCTCAAACATGGCAGCCATGCAACTGATTTGGCACTAAACATGGTTGGTTGGATGAGTGAAAAACTGACAATAAGCCGATCCTCCACCCAAATCATCAAGGTATCAACATTAATGGAAAATACCTCCTCAAGCTGACCTGCATTGGACTCCTGAAGGTATTGATGGTGACCCTTGGTACTTTGATACTCATCCTCATGCCCTGAAGTAGGCATGACTAGTTTTGGCTTCTCCTTTGGCTCCAATGAAGCCAAGTACCTGATTAGGCATAGTCCGATCCTTTGGATGTGCCCATTTCTCTCGAAATTAACTCCAAAATGGAGTCTTCTTGTGGACCTTCTTGGGTGGATGGTGTGAGAGAGATGATGACATCCTCTAGCCTTTTCTCTTCCTCCTCTTTTGAAGAACATGGAAGATCAAGATCTTCCAACCTTTGTTCTAGAGGGCTTTTATGAAGTGCAGGTTGATGTTCCTGAATGTTCTCCTCCATGGCAACAGGCTCATGTGCTTGGGATGTGAGAGATGGAGGAAAAAATGATGTGATCTCCATGGGTTCCCCTCCATCAAGGCAATCCTCCAAGCCAGATAGGTAATCTACCTCCTTGTTGTCCCATTGTAAGTGCTCAACCTCCTTCATGGTGTCCTCCTGATCTACAATTGACTCACCATGGTTCCCTTCATCCTCAAACATGAATTTTGAAATCTCAAACTCTTCCTCAACATCGAGCTTGAAGGGGATGAAGTGGGAGGAAGAACTGAAGGTTCTTATGTGGCCTGCACCACATTTGGAGCCTCTGAAACTGTATGGTCCTCCTCCACAGCCAGAATGTACTCCTCTTCTTTTGGATTAGGAGTAGCTCCTTCTTTCTAGTTAGATTTACGGCTTGACCTCATCCTCCTCCATAGGCTTAACTAACAAGGAACCTTTGAAAAATCAAATTTGGAATCTTTTGATGTTCTCCTTAGCTAGTTTTTGGAGTCTCTTCCCAACATGGACTTGGGAAGGCAAGAGGGAGTGGTGGGTGGGGTCTCCAAGTTATTTCCTTGTTTGTGGTGGAGGGGATGGAATTTCTTTTGGCTCTTGTAGAGGGGAATTGGGTTTGGAAGGGGGAGGCGAGGTGGGATGGAAGACTAGGGGATGGAGAAATGAAATTAACACTTGGGGGTAGATGAGTGAGGGGCTTGACTCTTGCCTCTGTTGAAATGATAAAGATTGAGGGAGAGAAAATGAAAGGCAGGGAGAGTGGTGATTGACTTACCCATTGACAAGGTTGTCCTGACTCCAACTCATAAGCCCCGATCTCCTTAGCCCATTGTGTAAGCTGAGGCAACACTTCAACCATGAAGTCAAGCTTCTCTTGAGGGTTGTAATGTCTTGGAAAAGGGCCTTCCCATGGACAAGGTGCCTGAAACCAATCTGAAATGCCTTCATTTGTGCTATGCCCCTTGACTAAACCATGCCAACCTCCATTTTTGGATCTTCTCCAGCAGACCAACATCTTGTATTTGATTGTCTTCGTTGTTTGCATACCCCTGCTCTTGGAAAGCTTCGTAGCCAAACTAATTTTGGCATTTCTACTCATATGGGTAAGCATAATGATCCTGGATCTGATTATAATGCTGATCTGGAGGAGTTTGGAAATGCATTGGAGGTGGATTGTATTGTTGTTGTAAGTGTGAGTTCCATGAAGGGAATGAAGTCGTGATTGCACAACTTAATGGAATGGGAGAAAATGAAAGAGATGGAAGAAGAAAATGGATGAAATGAGTGGAAATGGATGGAAAAGGTCTGTAACTCAGAGAATGGGTTTTTGACTAGATGGAGTCACCATATGTGCTTGAAAGTGCCTCCAAAGGCTGAAACCTTCACCAAGAGCACATCGAACCTGATGAAGTGAAGTGGTAAGGTGCTTCAGACCTATCCCATCGGGTGTGCCAAAACTATTAGTATGAAATCACAACACCCCCAAATGAGTTCTAAAATCTACTTTTCTAAGGCAGACTCATCTGGTGTGATTGCATAACATGGGACCATCTCTCAAGTTGTGGGACTTGTGGACTTGAGATGGCCCTTCGGAGAAAGCCGACTTCTTCTTCCTGATCCTAATGCTAAACTAATCCTAATGTAGAAATGACATCTAACTATACCTATCCTAACAATGCCAAGGAGATAGGAGAGAGAAAGTGCATAAAGAGGGAAATCCTACACTAACGAGGTGATAGCACCAAGAAAAGGGAAGTGCTGGTCACAATCTCAGCTACTTGAAGTGGAGAGAGGTGAGCAGAGGAGAGGGTGGACAAGATGCACCATAGACCAGAGATAGATTTCACACAAAACACCACTTCAAAACCCATTAAACATAGCTCCCAGGACCTGCAACAAACATCAAAATATGCACAGTATACCTGCAACGATGAGAGGCGAGGAGAGACAATAAAATAAGCAAAGGATGGACAGATGCATCACAAAAATATAATTTATTGCTCCAAAAGTTCACACAATACATCGTTAGTGGGCAAGAGGCAAGAGAATTCCATTACAGAGCCATGAAAGGAGGTTCAGACTCCATTTTCGACCCGGGGAAGAAAAGAAGAGGGGGCAAGGAAGAAGAATGAACAAACTTTACAATGAATCATGTCCCCATATTTATAGATTTGATCGGATAGAAGAAAGAGAGAGGGAAATGGGAAAAGTGGGTTAAAGCTCAACCACTATGTTAATGCTTTTGATAAAATCTACCCCCAAATCCATCTTTACTACATCGATCCTTGGTTCGACACCTTGAAGGAAGAGGAAAATGGCGAAAATAGATCAAATCCGATCTAGTTGTTGAGACAAATGGATCCTGTATTAAAGGCCCGAAGATGTTTCCTCCATTTTCCTTTACCTAACCTCCTCAAAATTAAAGTTTCAGACCTCCATGGCATAGGTGAGGCTCGAGATCTTTCCAATGGTGTCAGATTTGTAATATTTCGAGCCTTGAGTCGAAATATATGCCCCTTCGAAGTTTGTATCAGTCCGTACGAATGGACGGGGAAAACAGTTTGAAAAATGGGCCCCCTTTTGGTTTGGGACACGTGGTAGCTGGATTAGAACAAAAATCGGGTCTTGTGGGTTCAAAATTTATCTTTTCCCCTTTTTCATGAGAAACACAAAATCCAGAAAACTCCCGTGGCCCCACTGCTCCGCTTGGACATGTGGCACCCTTTTATTGGCTGAGGAGGTGCACTCCAATCTTTTCCTTTGTGCCATTTTTTCAAAAGGAAAATTTTCACCTTTTCCTCCACCTCCCCACTTTGGCTTTGACTCGGGTTCAAACTTTGACTTTTTCCTTTACCTCATTCTAGAATGTGAGCTCGTAGGTATGAAATGTTTTCCCTTCATATTTTCTCTATGTGCGGGGTTGTCTTGACCAAATTTTTCGAGGGGTGAATTTGGGATAACAAATGTATCTCTTGTCTCTGGAGTATAGAGGTATAAAGGATGTTCGAACATGTGCATATGTGTGAAATCTAGTGGCGCACTAAAGGGATCTGCCTTTGAGCGAAAGGCAAGTCAATTCATCACTACATTGCAGAGGGCGCACACACACAGTTGGTATAGGAAGTTTGACCCTGATCAAACTTGCATGGATTATGTAGCATTGAGAGATGCTTTCTTAAAAGAGTTCCATATCCATGAGTTTGAGTAGAAGAGTATAAGTGCGCTCAAGGATATCAAACAAGGCACTACTGAGAGTGTACGTGAGTATGATGCTTGTTTTAAGACACTTCTATCTAAGCTATCTTATGATATTCATGCTAGCCAACATGCACAAAGTGGTTCATTGGAGGATTGATTACACCTTTTAGAAGGGTGTTGTCACATAAGACATACACTCGATCCGTGTAAAGCACTAGAAATAACTTTACGTGCTTAAGGCGGTTGGAAGAATTGATGTTGGCATTAGTCCATTCCTAGAGGCACAAATTAAAGCTATGGTGAAGCGATTAGAGAAACTATAAGCAAATTCCACCCATGAAACACGCTCAGAATTTAGTGTATAAATTGTGAAGTGGAAGGTCATACAAGAATAGTTGCCCTCACAGATCTCATGTACGCTCATTATCTTGTTGGGTGGACTGTGAAATTTATCATTTGAATCATGATGCTAGTCATTGTCCTTTGTTATAGTGCGTGATAAGGAAGAATGTATCTTGCTTTTACAAAATTTGTAGGTCCATGACCCATGATACTGAGGATTGTTGGCTGATTGGTTAGATCCAGGATGCTATAGACCTTGGGGTACGATAGACAAGTATAACAGATAGTTCTAAGGGTAAGAATGAGCACTAGGATCGGGATCATAATCAAACATGCTATGACAAGAATGAGGGGTGTTTTGAAGGAGGTCATGGAAGGGGATGTGGATATCATTATGGATATGGAGGATGAGGTCGTGGTGGAGGAAGAGGTGAGTTCCCTCGTGGAACATGTTATACATGTGGATCTCCTGACCACTATAGGCGTGAATATCCTCATAATATTACATGTTATTTTTGCGGAAAGAACCATAGCTATGAAGAGTGCCCAAACTTATATGAGCATTCGAGTAAAGCAAAGATAAGCAGGGAAAATAAGGTGTCGGGATGGTTAGAATCCAACACACGGTAGAAGATCAGTGGATTCCCAAGATAGTAGAAGGACCTAAGGCATTGACAGTGAAGATTACTACACGCGCTGAAGCAACATGCGTGAGAGAGGCATTGCACCAGAAGCCTACGATCACCAAGGAGGAGGTTTTGCATGCGAGGTACCTAGATCCTGCTCATCAGAAGGAAGTTTACCAGGATACCATGGAAGTGCTAAGGAATCTTCAGGGTGAGATACAATACCTAAAGGAGAAAAAGAAAGCATCAGAGATAGTCCAAACTGATATTGATGATCTGCGAGAGGTGTGCAAGATGTTGCGCCAGGAGAACATTATTCCACTATTAGGAAGTTGGTTAAAAGGGAACACTCACGTGCAAGTCTTGAGACCGGACGATAGATTCTGCATGCAAATCTTCCCCCTGATAGCATTGATTATGAAAAAGAAATTAATTTGAATGTTGTTGTGGATGGGTGGCTATTGAGCAACATATTGATTAATACAGGTGTGGAAGTAAATGTGCTTACATTAGATGCATTGGGTACAAATGGGGAGGCCTCCATTGTAGCTATCATCTAATGTGTTGTTTATGGAAAGCTGGACTAAGGCCACTCCCATAGGAGTTTTGAAAGATGCATCTATAACTATATAAAGAGGCCAAGTTCATTAGGGATTTTGAGGTATTAACACTTGCAGGAAGTAAACAATTTTCACCGCTTTGATGCCCTTGGTGTTATGCGGATAATGCGACTTGAGATTCAATAAGGTGTATATCAGCTTTGAAAACAAGGAGGAAAGGGTTGTGATACCTTTGACAGGATGGGAAGTCTACACCATATGTTAAACCTCTAAGTGAGGAGGATTTAAACAGAGTCTATGTACACTCTATTCATGACCTAGAGATCAATGAGCCATCAAAAGAAGGCATCCTACATTGGGAAGATTCTCATTCTCTTGGTGATACTATGAGTATTGCTTGTGAAAATTGGGCCCATGGTACATATTAGTTAGTAGGGTGCGTGAGGTGAAAAGCGTGGTTATGCGCAAGAATGGAATTTGTTCAATTCGGACGGATAGGTAGAAACAGTACCTTGGTATACAGGGGACAAAGATCTTCCTTCCTTTTCGAAGGCCATGGAATCAAAGTGGATAGATCAAGTTAAAAGGAGAGATATGTTAGTATATACTTTGCGTAGTACAATACACACGTTGGTGGGTAGTCCACAGAGATAATTTTATACACTAGGAAGAGATTGGAATAGCTTTGTCTACCAGGTTTATAAGGAATAATGCACCTATGCACTTATCATGGTGATCAACATTCAAACATCACATTCAACAATGTGAGTGACTATGGATAGCAAGATGGAAGCATCACCACCTTCACTGGGTGCATAGATTGTATTCTACGCTACAAGGATGCACACACGCCTAGTATGTATATGAAGAACTACATCGAGAAACTGGAAACTGGTAAGATTTGACTGCAGGTATGATCCAAACTTTTGACTACTTCTTGACTAAACCTCTTATAGAAGAGGCATTAAAATTTGTCAAGTGTTTAACTATGGTGGATAGTGCAAAAGAAGATCATATTCAGAATTTTTGGTGAGGCGAGTTAGGAGCGTGTTTTGAAAAGGAAGAAGAAATGGACTCCTTACTACTTGAACACGCTTTCCTTGAGAAAGAGAAAGGAAAGATGGTTTACGTCGTGGATGACGAGGAAGTTGAGAACCTAGATATTGAACATTCACACGAGGTGTGCAAGGTCTTGGATAGTGTAGACAAGGATATGCGTGCCTACCATGAACCCATGAAGATAAAGAAGGTGAATATAGGTTCGGAGGCTGAGCCTAAGGAGGCCATAATTGGAGATTATTGGTCAGATTTAGAGGTAGCAAAGATCATCGAGTTACTCAGGGATTTTCAGGACTTATTCCCTCAAGGATATCATGAACTTAAAGGCATGCATGAATCACTTGGGGAAATGAAGATCAAACTTAAGGATGGTGCACGACCAGTTAGAAAGAGACCTTATATAATGAATCCTAATTTGCATGAAAAGGTAAAAAAGAAAATTGATAAAATGTTGAAATTTGGAATTATCAAGCCTCTTGATGAGTCAAAATGGGTTAGCCCAATGGTGATTAGTATTAAGAAGGAAAGATGGATAAGGATATGTGTGGACTACGGGAGATGAATCTTTGCATGTGTCACATATTCATTCCCTACGCCATTCACTGAGGAAATACTAGAAGGAGTTACAGGGCGCGAAATATATTCTTTCACAGATGGATTTTTGGGTATCATCAAGTTAGGATTGCTAAGGAAGATCAAGAAAAGACAAAATTTACTACTGAATGGGGTAGTTTTTCTTATACTGTGATGCCCTTTGGATTGAAAAAGCCTGTTGTATTCTCGCGCATAGTTGTTCAGGCATTCAAGGATTTTATTCACAACTTCTTATAGGTCTACCTAGATGATTGGACAATATATGGGCTTGTGAAAGATCATTGTGAAAATTTGTGCTTAATGTTTGAACGATGTAGACAATTGAGTATCTCTTTAAACATCAAGAAGTGCATATTTGCTACACCATTTGGGATACTGTTAGGACATATAATCTATAAGGAAGGTTTGCTAGTTGATCCAACCAAGGTTGCAGTCATTTTAGGCCTAGAAGTGCCTACCAGTCAAAGTGAGGTGTGATTTTTAGGTCATACAGGATATTATAGAAAATTCATAAAAGGGTATGCCAAAAATACTATTACCCTTGGAAGAATTGCTGAAGGGGAAAGGTATATTTTATTGGGGAGAACCGTAGCAACATGCGTTTGAGATATTAAAAGATAAACTTACTACCGTGCCCATTCTACATTTTCCCTCATGGGATAAACCATTTCATGTGCATGTAGACGCTTCTAGTATGGCCATTGGTGTTGTGTTAGCTCAACCTAGTGAAGGTATTATAGATCATCCAATCTATTTTGCTAGTAGGAAGTTGACTCCTACAGAACGGAATTATACAACTATAGAGCGCGAAGCTTTGTCAATGATCTATGCATTGTACAAGTTTTAACAATACTTATTAGCAACACCATTTGTGTTTTATATAGATCACATGGCATTGAAGTACTTGGTAAACAAGCCCGTCTTACAAGGGCACATATGTAAATGGGTGCTCCTATTTCAAGAGTTTGACTTCACAGTTGTGGTGAAGCCAGGGAAAAGCAATTCTGGACCAGATCATTTATCTAGAATCAATTCAAGAGAGGATGCATAGACAATTAAAGAGACAATGTCGGATGCACAATTATATAAGTTACAATGCGCACCCATGGAATTAGAATACATTGGTGTCTTTTTACGAACATGTATGGCACCAGAAGGAATGAAATCATTAGAAAAGAAGTATCTTGCTATACACGCATGACATTGTTTATGTTAATCAGTGGTGACCTCTACAAGCTAGGTAGAGATGAAGTATTACGTCGTTGTGTATTAGAGCATGAGCATAAGGATATCATGGAAAAAGCTCATGGTGGTATTGCAGGAGGCCATTATGCAGGTGATGCGACTGCTCGAAAGATCCTACTTATTGGATTATGGTGGGAGACATTATATAAGGATTGTAAAGAATATTGTAAGGCGTGTGATCATTGTCACACCTAGGAAAACTAGGGCAAAGAGATGAGATGCCTTTGAGACCGATTACTAGTGCCGAACTATTTGAGAAATGGGCCATTGATTTTGTAGGACCTATTTCACCATCCGCGCACAGGACTGGATCACGCTATATCATTACTTACATAGATTATTTCACGCGGTGGGTAAAAGTAGCACCTACCAAGGACTGTACGAAAGTTACAACAACTAGGTTTCTATGGGAGAATGTTCTTACAAGATATGGATGTCCCTTAAGCTTGACAAGTGATAGAGGTACACACTTTTTGAATGAGACAATCAGGATCCTATTAGATGAGTTTATGGTTGCACACCATAAAACTACACCTTATCATCCTTAGGAAAACAAAATTGTTGAGGCCTTCAACAAGATTTTGAGCCAGACTTTGACAAAAATTTGTGATGTTGGAAGAAAGGATTGGGATGACAAAGTGTTTGTTGTGCTTTGGGCATATAGAACAACTTATAAGATATTGAACAAAGTCACACCGTTTCAGTTGGTGTTTGGCACGGAAGCTGTTTTCCCTATAGAATTTATGTTACCTTCCTTACGCATTGCTGTGCATTGGAGGTCTAGTTGATGAACATGCTTTAGAAGAGCGTATCGACAAGATGATTCAATTGGATGAGCGTTGAGCCATAACACGATGGAGTCAAACAAGAAAAGGTTAGGTAGAAGGCATGGCATGACATAAACATAAGGGATAAGAAGTTTGAGATTGGAAAAATGGTACTTCTTTATGACTCAAAGTTCTTGCGCCATCTAGGAAAGCTCAAAGTACATTGGTTGGGGCCGTATGTTATCACTTCTATACTTGAATCAGGTGCTTGCTAGTTAGAAGCACTTGATGGAACATGGCTACCCGATTACTTTAACGGGAGTAGGCTGAAGCCCTACTATAAATAAGTCTTCTTGGTGTTTGTAATAAGGCAATATTGCCATTTAGTTTAGGTTTTTAATTATGTATTTCCTTCATTATCATATGCTTTGTCAATTTAGTTGTGTTCTTGTGTAATAAGTGCACTTACACCTGAAGCTAATTACTATATGAATAATGTTTATGCATAGAGGATTGCACATACTTTTAGTGTGGGGTGGTTGTAGTTATCCAAGAAAAAGACTGTGGGAATTGAAAGGTGAAAGGAATAAGCTGCTACGGGTGTGCTTTAAGTCAAAAGAAGATTGCTTCTCAAAAGTGACCAAGGATGGAGATGAATGAAAGAAAAGTATAATGCGAGGTAAGCGGAGGCCATGTTAGCTACCAGGAGAAGGTACAATGATGAGGTACTCGGGCGTAGGAGTGTGCCTGAAGAGAAGTTTGTGACCAAAGGGTAGGAAGGCGCGCTAGAAGGTTATAGCTGGGCGTGAAGATGTACCACGTGGAATGAATGGATTTGGTCAATGAATGAGGGGATATTTGGTAGGTGAAGGAGCAATAAATGCATCAAAATTTGAAAAAATTATATAAGGATGGGATGCGGATTCATTTTTACCATTGTAACTAAGTATTTGAGAGAAAGAGCCAAGTGATCGAGTTAAGGTGTGAAGGGTGTGAAACCAAGCGTGACAACCAGATCTATGCAACAAGAAGCTTGTGTCCTTAGTGGTGAAGGGTTTGAGCAAAGTAGGAGACAGAAAAGAGTTAGGTTACAAAGTTTCCACCTAGGGCATAATTGAATCGAGCTAGGGTTTGATTCGTAGAGTTACAGAGTTGAAGAGGAGACATTTGCAAGGTAAAAATGGCACCAAAGAAGGCATCTACAAAGCATCAAGTAAAAGGAAAGAAGAAGGTGGTCATCGAGGAAGAAGAGATGGCACTTGAAAGCCATTTTTCAAAGATGCAATACCTAAAAGGAGTCATCGTCGGCCAAGAATGGGATTCACCCATTAGAAAGAGAAAAGTGAGTGAATATAATCATAGGACTTCGGAGAACAAGAAGGAGCTCGATTCCTTGCTCACTACTAGAACAAAAAGTGCACGGCGGAGGACATGCCAGTTTATGACGATGTGGGTGAGAAGCTTTTGAAGAGAATTGGGGTCTACCAGTTGTATGAGCTTCCATATTTTGGGAAGTATGAGCCCTTGTATCAGTGGCTCATGAGTAGGGTACATGAAGACTTCTTATACTTTGTAGGACATAGAGTTAGAATTTCATCTGCACTTGTCTCATCGATTCACAGTCGAAGGCCACATGAGAAGACATAAAAGGTGATCTTGTAGATAAAGCCGCAATTATAAAGACCAAACAGGAGTTGGGATACCTGAAGGGTCCGCGCAGAATGGACATAGATAAATTAAAGAACTATCCAGTTGTACAAGCTGCAACACACCTTGTTACCAAGTTAAATGATCAGGAGTGGTGGTCACAGGTAAATACTATGTGGTTACATGTGGCGCATAAGATGTCAGAAGGGACAATCTACAACATTGCAGGCTATATTGCAAAGCAAATAGTCAAAGAAGCATGCACAGGAGGGAAGATCAGATTTGGGGCTGTTCTACTATCATTGGTATTCATGGAGATCGGAGTACCAGATGGACCGAAGGAGAAAGTATGGGAATACCCCATGGAGAACAAGTCCCCAGCTGAAAGATTCAACAAATACCTATGCAAGGGGCCATGAAAATGATGTAAAGCAAAGGGTGAAAATTGGTATGATAGGCTTTGCACGACATTTAGAGAAGAGTGGTGCATCCCAAAGGACCTACCGAGCGGTGGTAGCGAAATAAGCTGTTTCTTGTATATCAACATTTACGCATCACACGCTTTCCAATTAAAGATGGAGTCTGGAGCCCTTGGTGCAAATTGCCATACACATTCATTGTAAGGTATTTCCAAGCATCATTCATAGATTTATAGACACTTGATGATTGATATTTAATGCGAGATAAGGTAGATCAGAACTACCATATACCGAGGAAGAAGTATGTGTATCTTGGAAGAAGTGCTTATACAGAGAGGATCATTTTAGAAGTACTAAATATCAAACCAATAAGTTTGGTTGTAGCAGATGTGGGGGCAACATTGGTGTATCTCTGGTTAAAGCCAAAGATGGTGAAAAAAAATTTGGAAGGTGAGTTCACACTTCTAGTGCCACCAAAGGGGAAGTATACAGTGGAGAACATCCCAGACACCTAAGCCCACAGAGCCAATTGAAGTGCAGGATGAGGAGGAGGAGCACGAAGATAGTGGTGGTTTGGAGCATAGGGGTAGGAGACATCCTACAAATAAGGGTGAAGCTGAGCGCATCGTTACACCACCTCAGCCACAAGAGGGGGATGATGAGGACTTGAATGTAGTCTAGCACATGTTTAAAAGGGTATTTAGGAGAACAAGGACCCAGGTGCTACTCTAACCACGTGTGTGAAAATCACCCAAACTCTCTCCACAAAAGGAGGTGATCGCTGTAGAGAAGGAGGAAGCGAAGTTGAAAGAGGAGGTGGAAGAGTCGGAGGAAAGTGCGCCGATTCTCCTACACTTCCAGAGGACACAGAATAACATGGTGAGGCATCAAAGGAAAAATAAGAGGAAATGAAAAGACCAGAGGAGACAATGTAGAGGATGTTCAGGACATGGAAACATAAGTCCCAAATTTGGAGGCTAAAGTTCCTAAGTAGTAAAGGTCTAGAAGAACAAGTGGAGAGCACATTCCACCGGCCATGGGGTATGCAGAGGACGTAAGAAAAATTGTCCACGCCCGCTTCCAGAGCACGATAACACAAAAGGATTTATTCGGCTGGGAGTTAATGGATGAGGATATGGTGACTGTGTGCACTCAAAAGCAACTATCGTGGTCAATGCACACCCACATGGATGAGCCTGACTTTGATTTGTGTAAAGAGTCATGCGTTTCGAGATGACTAAAGAATGCGCCTCAAGCTAGACACATGATGGTAAAGAAATTTCATGTCATGTCGGATGAAGCAGTCAACAATGCATTGGTGAAAGTTTTTTGCTAAGGTGGCTAGAAGAAACATGGAAAAAGCTGCCACGATCAAAGTGTTGCGCGAGGAGTTGAAGATAAAGGACAAAAAGATAGTGCGTATAACATAGGAAAGGGACTTCACGTAGAAGAAGAACAAGGTGTTTATAAGCATTGCAGAGGAGATTGGGGACAATGTAATCAAAGTAAGGCCACACTTAGAGGCCAAGGTACCACAAACATTTCCTTCAACGATACACTATGTGGGAAAGTTGGTGGACTTGGTACTCGAAGATGAAAACTCTGCGTATGCAAGCACCAGATCGCTCGAACAAGATGTCAATCGAGAGAAAGCATTTGTGATGAGAAAAATTACATCTTATGAAGGGTTTTGAAAGCATTACGGGAAGTATTTAAGAAAGCAAACCATGCTTTAAATGTATACACAAGCAGAGGTGCTTATCAACATCAAGACCCTCGAAGAGAACAATGAGGTCCAGAGAGTGATGAAAGATGAGACATTGGGCCCCGCAGAGAGGTTGTCAATGGTTAAACAAGTGTGAGGCCATGACAAGCAGCAGACAAGAGCCACATAAGACTCGGCTAGAAGAGCTTGGAAAGCTAATTGTGTAGAAGATGGACCTTTACAAGGAAGAACTACATCAATGTCTAGTGTTGTGTTGGTTCGCACAATGAGAAAGGAGAAATTGTGAGGGATGAGTTGAAATCCATTGTTGTGGACATCCCGAGAAAAGTAGAGTAAACACTCATTGACGACAAGTATTAGAGGTCGAAATAAAAAGGAGTATCCAGAGTTGATCTTTGCAAATGATACTGATTATCCATATTTTGCCCCCCATGCAAAATATTGGATCAGCCATGACCCCGTGCGAGAAGAAAAAGAAGAAACGACTCTGTCAAGCCGTTTCATGTCTTAAATCTATTTTACAAGCTTCAGGTAGATTCAACAATGGAATTACAGGGCCAAGAGCAAGAAGAAAAAAAAATGCTAATTCAAGGATTGAATAGATAAAGGGTTTTCAAACAAGCGTGGTGTCGCCACGTGTCCTAGGTCAAAGTAGGTCATCGGGGAAAAGGTTAGTTTTTTTCCCCTTACCCCAAAGGGTGTAAAAGTTGCAAAATGGGCCATGACTCCGCCAAGAGGAAAAAGTCAACATTTGAGCCCGAGTCAAACCAAAGCGGGGCCACGGGAGTTTTCTAGATTTTGTGATTCTCGAGAAAAAGGGGAAAAGATAAATTCTAAACCGAAAATCTGATTTTACCCTAATATGGTTGCCACGTGTCCCACATTATCAAAAGAGGACCCATTTTTCAAGTTGTTTTCTTGCCCTCCTGTACGGACCCGATACAAACTTGAAGGGGCATATCTTTGACTCAGGGCTCAAAATATTGCAAATTTGATGTCGTTGGAAAGATCTCAGCCTCACCAACCAAATGGAGGAAATATCTTCAGGCCTTCAATGCAGGATCCATCTATCTCAACAACCAGATCGGATTCGATCTATTTCCGTTGTTTCCTCTTCCTTCAAGGTGCCAAACCAAGGATCGATGCAAGTAAAGATGGATTTGGGGGCAATTTTTAGAAGCATTAATAGTAGTGGTTGAGTTCCAACCTACTTTTCCCACTTCTCTCTCTCTTTCTTCTTTCAGGTTGAATCTATAAATATAGGGGCAAGATTCATTGTAAAGGGTTGTTGTTCATTCTTCTTCCCTGCCCCCTCTCTCTTTTCTTCCCTAGGGTCAAAAATGGAGTCTGAACCTCCTTTCACGGCTCTATAATGGCATTCTCTTGCCTCTTGCCCACTAACGATGTATTGTGTGAACTTTTGGAGCAATAAAATATGTTTCGTGATGTGTTTTGTCCATCCTTTGCTCATTTTGTTATCTCTTCTCGCCTCTCACCATTGCGTAGGTATCTATGCATATATTTGATGTCCATTGCAGGTTTTGGGAGATGTGTTTAAGGGGTTTGAAATGGTGTTCTATGTGAACTTTATCCTTGGTATGTGATGCATCTGTCCATCCTCTCCATTGCTCACCTCTCTCCATTTCAGGAAGTTGGGTTTGTGATCAACAATTCCCTTTTCTCGGTGCTATCACCTCTATAGTGTAGGATTTCTTTATTTTCATGCTCTCTCTCTCCTTGGTCCCTTGGAATTGTTAGATTAGGAGTAGATAGTCACATTTCCTTGTTTAGGAGTAGTTTAGCATTAGGATTATGAAGAAGAAGATAGCTTTCTTCTGGAGGGCCATCTCAAGTCCGCAAGTCCCATAACTTGAGAGATGGTCCAATGTTATGCAAATCACACCAAATGAGTCTGCCTTAGAAAAGTAGATTTTTAGAGCTCATTTGGGGGTGCTGTGATTTCACACTAATAGTTTTGGCATGCCCAGTGGGATAGGTCTGAAGCACCTTACCACTTCACTTCATCAAGTTTGATGTGCTCTTGGTGAAGATTTCAACCTTTGGAGGCACTTTTAAGCACATCTGGTGACTCCATCTAGTCAAAAACCCATTCTCTGAGTTACAAACCTTTTCCATCCATTTCCACTCATTTCATCCAATTTCTTCTTCCATCTCTTTCATTTTCTCCCATTCCATGAAGTTGTGCAATCATGACTTCATTCCCTTCATGGAACTCACACTTACAACAGCAATGCAATCCACCTCCAATGCATTTCCCAACTCCTCCAGATCAACATTATAATCAGATCTAGGACCATTATGCTTACCCATATGAGTAGTGTCAAAACCAGTTTGACTATGAAGCTTATCAAGGACAAGGGGATACATATGATGGTGATAGTTATGCAGAGGATGTTGGTCTACTGGAGAAGATTCAAAAAATGGAGGCTAACATGGTTCAATTTAGGGCAACAACTCAAATGATGGCTTTCAGAATTGGTTACAGGGCACCTTGTCCATGGGAAGGCCCTTTTCCAAGACACTACAACCCTTAGGAGAAGCTAGACTTCATGATTGGAATGCTGCCCAACTGCACAAGTGGATTGAGGACATTGGGGCTTATGAGCAAAGTGTGGGACAACCTTGTCAATGGGTAAGTCAATCACCAGCTCCCTGCCTTTCATTTTCTCTCCTCAATCTTTATCATTTTGACAAAGGCAAGAGTCAAGCCCCTCACTTGCTGCCCCAAGTGTTAATTTTATTTCTCCATCCCCTAGTCTTCCATCCCACCTCGTTTCTCTTTCCCTTTTCCCTTCCAAACCCAATTCCCCTCTACAAGAGCCAAATGAAATGCCTTCCCCTCCGCCACAAACAAGGAAACAACTAGTGGAGACCCCACCCACCACTCCTCTTGCCTTCCCAAGTCCATGTTGGGAAGAGACTCCAAAAACTAGCCAAGGAGAACATCAAACAAAGGAACCCAACAGAGAAGAAATGATAGAAAATATGAAGAGTTGGGCTGCTAAATTTGAGTTTTCAAAGGTTCCCTTGTTGGTTAAGCCTATGGAGGAGGCTGAGGTCAAGCCTGCAAGTGGTGGAAGCTCCAGCTACAACACAAGCTAGGGGAGGAAGGAGCTACTCCTAATCCAAAAGAAGAGGAGTACATTCCGGCTGTGGAGGAGGACCATACAGTTTTAGAGGCTCCAAGTGCGGAGCAGGCCATAAGAACCTTCAGTTCTTCCTCCCACTTCATCCCCTTCAAGCTTTGATGTTGAGGAAGAGTTTGAGATTTCAAATTTCATGTTTGAGGATGAAGGGAACCATGGTGAGTCAATTGTAGATCAGGAGGACACCATGAAGGAGGTTAAGCACACTGTAGCGGGACAACAAGGAGGTAGATTACCTATCTCGACTTGGAGGATTTCCTTGATGGAGGGGAACCCATGGAGATCACATCATTTTTTCCTCCATCTCTCACATCCCAAGCACATGAGCCTGCTGCCATGGAGGAGAAAATTTAGGAACAACAACCTGCACTTCATAACAACCCTCTGGAACCAAGATTGGAAGACATGACTCTCCCATGTTCTTCACAAGAGAAGGAAGAGAAAAAGCAAGAAGATGTCGTCATCCCTCTCACACCATCCATCCAAGAAGGTCCACAAGAAGACTCCATTTTTGGAGTTGAATTTTAGAGAAATGGGCACATCCAAAGGATCAGACCGTGCCCAATCAGGTACTTGGCTTCATTGGAGCCAAAGGAGAAACCAAAACTAGTCATGCCTACTTCAGGGCATGAGGATGAGCATCAAAGTACCAAGGGTCACCATCAATACCTCTAGGAGTCTAATGCAAGTCAACTTGAGGAGGTATTTTCCATTAATGTTGATACCTTGATGATTTGGGTGGAGGACCGACTTATTGTTAGTTTTTCACTCATCCAACCAGCCATGTTCAGTGCCAAATCAGTTGCATGGCTGCCATTTTTGAGGAAGGGAAGCTATTTCTCCCTACCAGTTGTAGGCTTTGTTTGAGCTCCCTTTGCTCTTGGTTAGAGTAGTGTAGGTAGGTTTGTTTTCAGCAGAAGAAGTGATTTTTGCACACTCTGCATGTTCCATTTGGAGCATGTATGATTTTTAGTTTGTACATAGTTTTTGGTGCTATTGCTCTTGCACAGTGCATTCAGTTGGCTTTTGGTGAAGTCCAACTTCAAGTTTCAGCGGGTTTCAAGAGGCTCAGAGGTCAGAATTTCAGAGTTCAGATCAAAATCAGTTTATAAGGTTGGACTCCATGCCCAATGGATGCTTAAGGCCACTGGTCTCTTCATCTAGCAGGAAAATGTCCCCGTGAGTTGTCACCAAATTGTTATCCATATTTCACCCCTAGGAAAAATATTGGATCGGTCATGACCCTGTGCGAGAAGAAAAAGAAAACGACTCATGGTCAAGTTTTTGTGTCTTAAATCTATTTTACAAGCTTCAGGCAGATTCAACAATGGAATTGTAGGGCCAGGAGCAAGAAGGGGAAAAAATGGCGTTGATTCAAGGATTGAATAGATAAAGGGTTTTCAAACAAGCACGGTGTCACCATGTGTCCCAGGTCAAAGTGGGTCGTCGGGGAAAAGGTTAGTTTTTTCCCTTACCCCAAAGGGTGTAAAAGTTGTAAAATGGGCCGCGACTCGCCAAGAGGAAAAGTCAGTGTTTGAGCCCAAGTCAAACCAAAGCGGGGCCACGGGAGTTTTCTAGATTTTTGATTCTCGTAGAAAAAGGGGAAAAGATAAATTCTAAACCCGCAAATCTGATTTTTCCCTAATCTGGCTGCCACGTGTCCCACATTATCAAAAGAGGACCCATTTTTCAAGTTGTTTTCCCACCCTCCTGTATGGACCCGATACAAACTTGAAGGGGCATATCTTTCGACTCAGGGCTCAAAATATTACAAATCTGATGCCGTTGGAAAGATCTTGGCCTCACTAACCAAATGGAGGAAACATCTTCAAGCCTTCAATGCAGGATCCATCTATCTCAACAACTAGATCAGATTCGATCTGTTTCACTATTTCCTCTTCCTTCAAGGTGTTAAACCAAGGATCGATGTAGTAAAGAAGGATTTGGGGGCAGATTTTATCAGAAGCATTAACAGTAGTGGTTGAGTTCCAACCTGATTTTCCCACTTCTCTCTCTCTTTCTTCTTTCAAGTTGAATCTATAAATACAGGGGCAAGATTCATTGTAAAGGGTTGTTATTCATTCTTCTTCCCTGCCCCCTCTCTCTTTTCTTCCCTAGGGTCGAAAATGGAGTTTGAACCTCCTTTCACGGCTCTGTAATGGCATTCTCTTACCTCTTTCCCACTAATGATGTACTTTGTGAACTTTTGGAGAAATAAAATCTGTTTCGTGATGCGTTTTGTCCATCCTTTGCTCATTTTTTTGTCTCTTCTCACCTCTCACCATTAGAAGGTATATTATGCATATCTCTGATGTCCATTGTAGGTTTTGGGAGCTGTGTTTAAGGGGTTTGAAATGGTGTTCTGTGTGAACTTTATCCTTGGTTTGTGATGCATCTGTCCATCCTCTCCATTTCTCACCTCTCTCCATTTCAGGCAGTTGGGTTTGTGATCAGCAGTTCCCTTTTCTCGGTGTTATCACCTCTGTAGTGTAGGATTTCTTTATTTTCATGCTCTCTCTCTCTCCTTGGTCCCTTGGAATTGTTAGATTAGGAGTAGATAGTTGCATTTCCTTCCTTAGGAGTAGTTTAGCATTAGGATCAGGAAGAAGAAGCCAAATTTCTCCGGAGGGCCATCTCAAGTCCACAAGTCCCACAACTTGAGAGATGGTCCAATGTTATGCAAATCACACCAAATGAGTCTGCCTTAGAAAAGTAGATTTTTAGAGCTCATTTGGGGTTCTATGATTTAGCACTAATAGATATAGAGGAGGTTTCCTAATAACCTTATATAAATTCTTTATTTATCTACATTCTTTCATTCTTATTCTTTCCATTCTTCTATTCTTTCCTTCAATTTTTGGAGATACCCATTATCGGGATGACAATGAGATTAGTGTGGGGTAATGTTGATCAAAGAATACTTGTCAAAGACCACACAAGGAGTTCACGTGAGATAGAAGGCCCGGAACCAAGGGCGCGGAAGGAAAGGAAGGACCCACGCATGAAAGGCAAGTTCAAATTTCAGGCTTTAGCTGATTTTGAGCATGAAGACCTATTTTTGGAAGATGGCGTGCGAAACACACCAACGATGCAGAGATGTGCACGCCATGCATTATCTATCTTTGGAGAAGTGGTTCGAAGCATTTATGCATGGAGACAAGTTGAGAATAAAATTGACTCTTCGCTTAAGTGCAATAGGACTATAGATAATGCACTTGCATGTGTGGCTATGCTTGTAAATGGCATGTGGCTATCAATAGCATGCAACCTATTTATAGAATGGATAAGCGGTGAAGGGAAAGTCCCCACCCTATATATATATGATGTTAGGTACATAGTAGAGAGGGAGCTGAATGTATGAGTGTGGTAAGAGATGTATGTATGTGTAATAGAGAATATACGCATATGACTGAATCATTTGTATCGGTTCCATACGCATACATTGATATAGATTGATGATCTTGTAAGGAGCATCGTATTTATTAATAGATGGAAGATATTGTTTGAATCTAAGTGTCATTCTGTGTGTAGTTGAGTAGTGCATGTTATTAATTCAATCATGATTACTGTTTAAGCTTGTTCTTTCATAGATCTAAGGGTAGCATGCATTGTAGAATGATGGATTAGTTATGAATCTATATGTTTCTTTCTTCATCATGTTAACATCCTATTACAACAACCCTAAAGAGGGACTTGGTACCTTTGTGTGCTTTGGGTGAGCGCTCAGTCTAAGGCTGAGTGATGTGCCAACGCGACTAGGGTGTTATCTAGTAAATTCTAGGCTGCATTAGATCTCTTACAAATTTACACATGATGCAATGACGCTCGACATTGTATCTTTACCGATCCCATCGAGGCTCTTGGGGGCATCTACTTTCACCGCTCTCACATTCTACACATCTCAAGTTCTATTGCTACATTATTCACTACTTCTCATTATAGTTACTTTAATTTTTACTAATATATACATGCCTTGACATACTATTTATCTTTATAACAAGCTAATAGGTGCTTCATGCATAGCTTTTTTCTTGTAGGATCTATACAGCCATGTCTATCTGTCACTTTTTGCTTACTATTACTTATTATTATTTGTCATTGTTTACGGGCTATGATTTATGTCTTGCTTGACCATGTATGCTTTTAAATGCTTGGTTTGATTGTCTTGTGACATTGTGAGTGATGTAGCATATATGAAACTCACTTTTCATGGTCCATCTTATCTTCCTACTTGCTTGTTACACTGTCTTCCATTACATGCTAGCTTATTTTTACTAACTCTTATCATTATCCTACTTTGTCTACATGTGCCTTGGTTTCTACCATGCACATCCCCTACCTTTATAGGTATCCATTTCAGATCAATTTCAAGCCCTCTCCTTTAGATGGCATGCTCCTACATTCTTCACATGCACCCCAAATGAGGGGGGGAATCTATTGGGTGAAAAAATCACCCTTACAACAAAACATATCTTCATAACAACATATTACAATACGAAATTGGCACAATTTATAGTCACATAAATAGTCCGAATAAGACTTGGATCAGAATCTCATAAAGAAACACTAACACCTAAGTCCTGGAAAGTAGTGGTGGGTGCTTGTGTCCCCCTGGATGCTAATATCATGAGGGTAACATATAGTAATTTTCTTAGTACCAAATAGTTCACAACAATTTTTAGACCAATTCTCCAAAGTAAGAATAACTAGCCTCCAGATTACATAGCTTAGTTTACAGTTATAGTTAGAAAAAATTGAAAATAATTGGAGTGTGTCATCTATAGTGGTACTTTGGGAAGCAGTCATGAAAGGAGGGAAAAAATAGACCTATCTCCCCAACACTCTTCTCCCATGGTGTGAGATCATCCAAAAAAATAACTCTTCACAACATTTTAGGGCATCTC
Organism: Taxus wallichiana var. yunnanensis; assembly: GCA_018340775.1. Lineage (NCBI taxonomy): Eukaryota > Viridiplantae > Streptophyta > Pinopsida > Cupressales > Taxaceae > Taxus > Taxus wallichiana. The sequence continues at coordinate 283,543,261 of CM031239.1, forward strand.
TCTATCCTTTACACTCTTATACATTAGGTGCACACTTTCCTTTACTATTACTTTTACACACTTTTACATACTTTACTCAGATTTTTCATATACAAGACTTTGACTACTCTTTCAATCTTCTTTTGCAGGTCTATCCTTAATACACAACAAGGAGCATCTTACATTATCAAACATAGGTTCCAAACAACACATTACACATACACTTCACCCCTAGGTCATTTTCCTTTTAAAGTCTCACGCTTCACATTACAATCACTTCATGCTTCACTTGTGCACTCAATGCGCTATTAGATACACACTTTTCTACAAAATCATAAGGTATACATCTTTTATCTACTTTACGCTATCGAATATTAACTCAACAACATAAAGTGGGGGCAAACAATAGGCACAAAATCTATGCACTTGGGTACATATCTATGTCCTAAAAGCATGCTAGCATTTACATGATTCATAAGCAAGAAAACTAGTAATTGAAAATCCCTTTGGCCTTTTTCTTTGTCTTTTGCACTTTCATTAGCTTTATATATTTTTTACTCTGTCGGTATTTGACCGTTTTATTTTCTATGGCTTTGGGCATTTGTGCCTAGTTCGGACACTAACACGGTGCTCTTGTCCCCCTAAGTGCTTCATCGCTATTGATCTTTTTCCTCCCCTTTTGGGCCCCTTTCGCTTCTTAATTATTTTTTTGTTACTATGGGTCAACCTTTTAGTTGTCAATTACAAAATTTAAACAAGGGAATCATATAAATACATAGTTATGCTTTCAAAATGAGGGCCAAGCACTAACATTACCTATTATCACCTAAGCTTGCATTCAAAGGCACAAGAGCACTTCAAAGGAATTCATCTAGCACATCCATTCAAGGGAAAGGGTTGCATACTTCTGCATACACAACATAGGAAGGGGAAGTTTGTTCTATTCCATCCACACATTTTATACATTTTATACATTCTAGATGTAGCCCACTATCATTGGTGTAACTTGTACAAGGGAATCTAGGGCATGATCACACACACAAGCATGAAGAACTACACAGAGTCTAAGATGTAGTGCGGTGCTTAGTTCTAAGTTCACTCTTTGGGTGATCGTCGGGGTCATTCGACTCCCCATTATGTATTTTCCTTTTTATGTTTGATGTGGTTTGTGGGTATGTGTAGGTGAACTTATTTCTTGAAATTTATATGTACATTCAAGATCAAGGAGTGAAACCATTGTGATAAGAAACGATAATAACAAACCTCTTCTTGTATATAAAATCCCGGATCTAGATTGTTTGCCTGCAGATGCTAGTGCCCAAACATAGTCATCAATGCCTAGGTGCACCTTCACGTCTATGGGAAATTTTCCTACTCATTTTCGTGCCTCATAACCTTCGACAAGATCTAAAAATGTTGTTTCAATCTGTTCTAGTCATTCACACACCCAAATCACTTCCAAATTGCTCAAGAATCAACTAAGTCCTTCTCTCTCTCTCATACTTAGGGTTTTAATATTATTGCATGCTTATAGCTTTTCCAAATTACTGTATTTTATTATTTGTACATAATTTATTACAGTAGTTATTCTCGTAATTAGATTTAATTCAATTTATATTAAATCACTAGGTGTTTATGCAAGTGTGCATGACTAACCAACCCCCTAGGGGTGCCCTCATGTATCTTGACACCAAGATATTGGGATAACTATATAGTGTAGAATGTAGCCAAAATGATAATTGTGAGATGTGGTGTGCTTCAACTTCATGATCTACCCTTGTTCCTTAAAAAGCTGTTGTGTAATGATTGGAGCGACTTTTCTCTTACTAAAACATGGCTCTATGAACTTTGCATGCTCGGATATGGAGGAAGCTAGACTCTTTGATTTGGTTAAGTTCTTCAGAATTGTATTAGAGATTTTTTTATATGATGTGCAACTAATTTAGGTGGATTTAGGAACCCTTGAGTTATTTTGGAATGATATTTGTAATAGGATCTTGTAAGAGTTCCATGCAAGTTATAAAGTGATAATGACTTGTTTTTATAGCCTTTTGGGGATGAAATATCCTAAAAATTCTGATCCTAGGGAGATGAAATGACTCAAATAATATTGTGAAGTTGAAATATGAGTCACATAGTGTAAAAAGGTGGGACCATATAGGTTTGCCAAAGACTAGACCTCACATCCCGACCCTTCCATATGTTTTTGGACTAGAGAGATGAAAAGTCAAAATGAAAGTTGTGTCATGAAGAAAAAGATTTTATACTACCTTATTTAAACAATATTCTTTAAATTAATGAAATACCATGTTGTTAGGACAACAAAGTTGTAAAAGAGTTAGAGAGATGAGGTTGTTGGATTTCAAATGTGAGCATTTGTCTTAGCAAGGGAACATGGTCAAACTTGGCATTGCACAAGGAAAAGTTACCAAATTTTAATGTCTACAAGAACATACAAGTTGACCTAGACCATAATATGATGTAGCCTTGTTCTATATGGTCCCACATAGGCAATTAATGATAACATAGCTAAAGTATGTGAAAGATGCATGGTGATATATTATTGCTTTGATAATTAGTATTGCATAGATGAATGATAATGTAGTGTTTATAGATCAAGTCATGTGTGAGAGAGAAGGATATATCAATCGAAATTTGAATGTGAGTATTCATCTTAGCATATGAATAATGACAAACTTTTCATTTATAAAGGAAAACTTTTCAAATTTAAGTGTCTACACAAGTTCATGTCATAAGAATTTTTACGGCCTACTTAGAACATGTGCCAAAATAAGAGCTTTGGACTAGAGTACAAACCTCAATCATATGGTGATTATAAACATATATGTTGGTAACTCTTTAGAAAAAAATTTCCCTAATATATTTCCTTAGATACATTTGATCTACTACTAACAACATAGTTGCGTGGTTAAATTTAAATTAACATAAGAAACCGAATATATAAAATATTTAAAAATAATTTTTAGGAATGCCTGTGACTTTGGATTTCAATATCACACATTTCATTTGGGGTTTTAGTTTAATGTTTAATCAAACATATTTACAAAAGTAGAACATAACAAATATCATATCCACTTATTATAAGGCATGCGAGGGTTAGGGTTTAGTTATTTCTTCTTTTTCTACATAAATCAAACATCTAGTCTAGGGACTTATGGAAATCATAGTGCGGGTCTTGAGTTTAAAACCTAGCCCCTATAAAGATAACATAAGTAATTTTATCTACAATACTAGTGAGTAGAGGAATTTTTTTAATGGATTTATTTTTGTAAGATAACAACCCATTTAATTAATCTAAGGACACATTAGAGCCTCTCCATATCCATAAGACATGCACATCAACCTAATGATTTCACATCATATCATAGCCAATTCAACATGCATAAAAATTAAATCACACCACTCTCCATTTTGGTGTTTCGTTTGATGGGTGAAGCAACATACAACACACAATACTATCAGTATTTTGACACTTCTTAGGTTTGATGGTCGTGGAAGTTTTTTAAAAATAAAAAAGTAGACTATAAATTTTCATTTGTTTGATTGATCTAGATGTATACTCAAATGGATGGCATAGGTTTGTTTGATGGTATTCTAAAAGGTTCATTTCATAGAGAAGAAATATAGTTCAATCTATCATAGTTAGTCTAGTCGGGCCAGTCTTAGATGCCGACCACCTATTGATTCCGGATGGAAGGATCCAATCGGGCCAATCATCACTTTGCTTATTCTGGCATCACTAGCTATAGATGGACTACATTTAAAACAATTATTAATGGAAGATAATACATACGTCTCTTGAAATCTTATTTATAAGAAAAATATGCAATTAAACCTGCAACCCATTTCAAAATGTATCAATGAATTGTTGGAAAGTAACAAAATAATATAAATTGAACACTATACTCAATATTAAAAAGTAACAAAACAAACTAATCCAAAAGATAGATGAAGTCAACCATCACTAATGTGTAGGGGTAGAGTAATTATGCAAAAATGTCAACTTAATGTGATTATGCATCTCAATATAATGGATGTCTAAGAACCATAGGCTTAGAAGGATTATAAAGATGATTGTGGAGACCTAAAAATTACATTGCATGGAAGAGATTGTTTTAGCCAAATAAAGTTAGAGTAAGGCCACACTTGGGGTTCCTATAAGGTTGAGCCCCTCTTCCCTAGGATTTCTTTTTTAATTTCTATTTCATGCATAGTGAAAACAAGGCTTGGTACCCCAATAGAGGAGTGCTCGAGCCACTTGAGATAAGTACCTTATTAATTAGTAAGGTGTCCAAGAAAATATAAAAGCTTACATAATATAAGAAATAGAGTACTTTATTTTATCCCTAACAAATAAAATACATACAAAAATGTCAAATATAAGAAATAGAGTTGCATCCATTGCATCACTTGCATCCACATAGTTCCATGCATCAAGGCTAGGAGATTTGCATCAACACACACTTCATAGGGGAGGGATTCTATTCTATTCCATGCACACATACTATTACATTTTCTATATTTAGTTATTGCTCGCTACTTCACAAAGTGTGACTAGACACAAGAGAACTTAGGGCACAACATGCACACACACACCAAAACTACATTTGGGTTGAAATGTAGTGCAACACTCAGTTTAGTAAGCCCACTATTGTGGTAGCTGAGGTCAGTCCGACCCATTCATTTGCATATTTTATTTTTTTTAGGGTTTTGATACTTCTTTTGTCTCTTGCAAGTCTTCAATATCATCTTGCTATATTCGATACATTTGGTGTAGTCCAATGAATCCAAAGTGCGACATGAAGTGAAGGTTACAATGTATCTTTTGACCTAGAAAGAATCAAATTTTGAGCTTTTTCAGAGACTAGGGAACCTATTTCGCCATACCAGGTGCCCCTCTGGGCACTTCAGTCTATTCAGATCCTCCAGATCCATGCTTTTGGGACCCTTGTGCACGGCCATTCTGCTTCCGGAATCTCCTCATCACAAATGCACACTCTGCGACCATCATCTGTAATCAACTGAGTTCTTTCCTTACCTTCTCCTTGCATATTAGGGTTTTATTTCCATTAGTTTAATTATTTAATTACTTTATATTACTTTAGTACATTTATTTACAACGTTTATGTCCTCCTAGATTAGATTAACTATCACTATACTTTCCCTAGTTTAGTTAATTTTAGTTAATCATTTTGGTGAACCCGACTTGACCTACACACTCTTCCAATCCCCATTCTCCTTAGGATTCCTTCATCATGGCTATCTCCATTCATGAATTTTTACTTCTTCACCCCGAGCTACAAGCTAAAATTATTAATCTCTTACTCACTACTCATATTCCTGACAACACTCATCCAAATATAGTCTATAATACTTTTACGGATGCATTCTCTCAACATATTACTTTCCCATCCACTCCTCATAATGATTGTGCTACTTTTGACAATGATCCACCTTTGCATATTATCTCTCACATTCATAATGTCATTGTTAAGAAAACTTTAATTGACAACAAATTTGAGCTTAATTTGTGTCCCATGTCATTTCTCAAAGTTTTAGGTCTCACTGCTCGTGACATTAGTCCCTCTAGTATTTCACTGTGTGCTTATGATGGTTCCACTCATCCATGTTTTGGTCATGTCACATTACCCATCACTGTTGGTCCTAAGACTGTCCACACGGTCTTTTCATTGTTGATTTCCCAGTTGCTTATAACTATCTACTTGGTCGACCATGGCTTCATGTCATGTGAGTTGTCACATCTACTGTCCATAACTATGTTAAGTTCTTACATGAGGGCATGGAGTATACCATTTTTGTGACCATGATCCATTTCAATATTGTGACCAATCTCCAAACACTAGTCTTCCTATTCCATGCATTAATACTACAAATGACCCCCAACCTATGGATGAACCACCGCATTTACCACCACTTGATGGTACTATTTATGTGATAGATGTCATTTCTTCTCGCCACCTGCTACTACTACTACTATGATTCCTTATCAGGGGCATGTCCAGTCTATGGACGTCGATCTATCACATCCCCCTCCACATACATTTCCTACTTTAGCATGCCCACCATTCACTTGCACACTCTTCATACATGGTTCTTATTGGGAACACATTTTATTAGATCCTACTTTACCCGAAACTATATGTACGCATGAAGGTTTAGCTCACCTAGGTTTTCTATTGTTGATATTCTCCCACCACCATATCACCCTCACTTATATCATGGGTTGGTCCATGTTACAACCGCCTATGGGCTTCGTGTATTTCATCTTGATGTTTTTCTTGCACACACTCCTACTATTCCCCACTCACATTAGGACGATCTTGGCTTGATTATATTGGGGGAACCTTAGATCTGGATCATATAAATATATCCTTTCCTATGCCTTTTGGACGCATTATCATATGCAATAGTTCTTTCCTAGGGTATACACAAAATCTCACTTGGTGGTATGCACATAGTTTCCCACATCCTCCATTCACCGATGAGGAATATGCTATGGGAATGTACAATCTACACCTTAAGGGATCATTACACGATCAACCAAACACTATTGCTTATCAAGTCTCCAACACTTATCCATTTGAATTTGACCCCGAAGATGACAATCTCCTTGATGAGTTTACATAGTCTTTAGGCACACTACCACGTAAGGCATAACACTTAACACATCCCCCTCCTCATGACATAACATAGTTAGATAGTCTTATATCACACCTTTCATATTTATCATTTATTATGCTTTCCTATAGGCATACCATATCACACATCATAGCACCATTGTTACCCGATGACACACTCTTGTGCTTCGGTTCACACTTGATTGTTGAGGGATTACCATTACACTAAACCCCACACACTACACCTTAGGAATTACACATTGCATTTCATCACACATCACACGCTATACACCAATACATACTACACTTAGTCTACATTATACCATTCTTCTACATGCATCTTGCATCATGCCTATGTCATTCTACGTACCATATATCCTATTCATTCTATACATTACATACATTATTAGGCTATCCACGCATAACCTATACATCGTCACATCATACACTATGCATTTATACATATATTCTACATACTATGCTAGGTTACATTCCATATGAGTCTAGATTTACATTTTATCATTACATATTCCATTTCTATCTACACCTATTATCACATTTTACACATTACACAATATACATCCTACACACCCTACATATCCTACATTGCATTTCCCACACCATGCATTTACAAAACCCTACTAATCACATGGTCATCTAGTTTCATCATACATGCTACATTGTCTTCTACGCGCTGCACTCACCACCCTATGATGCACTTTAGTTCCTCGGTCCATACTTGACTGCCGAGGGTTTACAAATCAAATGGACCTTACACTCACCATGTGACATTCCTAGGCTAGTGACATACGCTTTAGGATAAATCGTCACTCACTCTAATTTCATCTAGTAGTGGTATACACTTTAGGATAGATCACCACTTCCATTATATCATTCTATAGTGGTATACACCTTAGGTTAAATCACCACTCCTTACCTTTCATCATATAGTGATATACACTTAATGTTAAATCATCACTCATCCTACTCCTTATCATTCATCATGTAGTGATATATGGTTAGCGTTAAATCATCACTCATCACTTGTTCATTCATCGAGATAGTGATATATGCTTAGACTAAAACATCACTCGTTCATTCCTCAAGTCGTGATAAACACTTCAACTATAGGGTTCACATACATCCTTTCTATATGTTGCATCTTATTACCACTACATACACACTCATTATAACGCGCTAGACACAACAAACACTACTCGACCATTTCTCGATGATGCACTCTCATTTATGATTCATTATTGAGTAATGAGGGGGAAAAAAATGAACCTCATTACATACACTTCCATCCACTCTGGGGGCACGCGGCTCCTATCATTCCATATTGCATTCCATTCCATTCATCCATAACATATTACATTCTCTTGGAGCATTTACTATTGCTTGCTAGTGTTTTGCATGATCACTTTACTACACACGTTAGACTGATTTCTTATATGTCATTATCTATTTCCTCCACACATGTGTGCTCACATCTTTGTTTAGTGTGATCATAGATACATGACTCTACATGCGGCATGAATGCTCACCTTCTACCCTTCCTATATTGGTCATTGGGGGCATCCACATTCATCTCATCTAGGTGCTATTGTTTCATTTTATACTTAGCATCTTACATTACTTGATCATACACGATTTGAAATATTGGTTATTGCTCTAACATGCTAACAGGTATTCCATGTGCAACACTTTTTTGCAGGATTATATGTTTCCATGACTACTTGTTTATTTGTTTGTACTTGTCTACTATTGTTTTCCATTATATGCGGGCTTTGCCCTTTTTTATGTGCACACTTGTTTGTTGTTTGTGACCATGATGACCTTGTGTGTCTTGTGAAATTGTGAGTGATGTCCCATGTTTGTAACCCACTTTGTGCGGCTTACTTGTTTTCTTGTGTGTTTACATTTACTACATTGTTTGTGTAGCTTACACATGTTTTCTATATGCATGCATTGTTTGCTTTACACTTGTCTTTGGCTAGCCTTCTTGTTTATGCGTGCCTTGGTTTCTACCAAGAACTTCCTAGGTACACAGTTCAGAGTGCGGTTGGTCCTCTTTTGGGGCCGCATTCTCCTATCAGCAACGTTGCATGTGCCCCCAAAGAGGGGGCATCATTTGGGGGTTTACATACTAACACAACACAACTACACCGGTTCAGTACAATGCACTTTCTACCCTTGGCATTATGGGTTTATATATAATGAGTGGGTTCAAACCAATATACGAACCCCATACACAACAGATTTTATAGGACATGGTGTCCTTAACATTTCTAGGAAGTAGTTATAGGCTTGGAGGTTACAATGGTGCGCCTCTCTTATTAGGTCGTGGAGCCTTTTTTCATGTGTGAAAGTGTTGAAGACTCAAACTTTTCATGTATCCTCATTGGGGTTGGGGCGAGCCCTGAATTTTTTTTTTTTTTTTAGGCGTAAATTTTTGGCCTCGAAAAATTACACGAAATATCGGGAAACGTGCTTTTCTCATATGGGCGAGTTTTTTGACCCATAGGTTTATGGGCTTGAGTTTTCCATGGTTTTGATACCCACGGGTTTTTGTAAATATAATGATTGTTTCATTTATATGGTCTTATGCATATGATAGAAAAACAAGAAAATGATTGCAGATGTGTTTTGAATTCGGGTGTGAAGGTTCAGTAGAGTTTGTTGAGCATAGCTCAAACGGATATGGGTATTGATTGAGAGAGCGGTGGCTTGTAATAAAATATGAGCAAGTGATTCTTGGTGGACGTAGCCCAAATTGGGTGAACCACGTTAAATACCGTCTCTTTGTGTTGTGTTATTTTATTCTACAATTTTATTTGAGACGTAATAATTTACGCATATTAGTTTCTCTGTTGCGATTACGTGAGGGATTATTTCACATATTTTATCCCTTATTTCCTAACATCTCTACACTACTTTGGCTAGTGGCATCAGATCACCCAAAAAACCAAGACAATATAGAGATCTCTTCACACACATTTCAATAGAAAAGTTAGATTTTGGAGGAAACAAAGCATTTCCTCCCTACACTTCTTTAGCTAGGGTGGCGTGAGATCACCCAAAAACTCGCAAAGCAATACATGATATCCTTCTACACCCTTTCTCTCAACATGGATCAGGTGTACATGTTCCATTTACACTTTTCATTTCACGTATTTTACACATTTCTATACACATGCGTATTTTACATAGCATTTTTACATACATACATATTTGACTACTTGATCATTTTCTCCTTGTAGGTCCGACCGTATGAGAAACAAGTAGTCAAATTGGGAAAAACAAAATAATGGTGATGACGATGACAACAACATTCCGTGACAAGAGCATGTCTTACTAACCATGTAGGTACACTACACACCGCAACAACTACACATGCGTTCCGCCCTAGGTTCACTCTCATCACTTTTTCTATGTGCATTTTTCATCTATAGTTTCCATGCTCCTCCATATTTTTATCATTCCACACTTTTGTCTATTCCTTTGGAATGTTCTCTACTACACTCTACATGGACACCAAGTACACATTTCTATCTACTTTATGTTATCAAGCTTTGCACTCACCAACATAAAGTTGGGGAAAAATATAGTCACACAGTCATGCACTTTAGGTATTATTTAGCCCGGTCTCATACTACTATTTAGAGGGTTCTTGAGTGAAGAAAGTACTAATTAATCCCACCTTTTGGCCATCTTGTTTTACCTTTATTTTGTTATTCTCACACATTTTTAGATACATGCCCAATCTATTTTGGAACTTTCCCATCATTTTAGCCTAAATTGGGGTGCCTCGGGGCGCCCTGGTCCCACTGGGGCACCCCGATCCTTGTTTTACTTTCCCGCCTCTTTTTGGGCCTCTTCTAGCCATTTTCATCCTTATCTTTTTCCTAGTTGGCCATGTCGGGGTTAATTATGAAATTAGAGCAAGAGAACCCTATAAATATAAAGTTATGAGACCATAATGAGGGTCCTAACGTCACTTACTACTATCACTCCATCTAGAGTTGCATCCATTGCATCACTTGCATCCACATAGTTCCATGCATCAAGGCTAGGAGATCTGCATCAACACACACTTCATAGGGGAGGGATTCTATTCTATTCCATGCACACATACTATTACATTTTCTACATTTAGTTATTGCTCGCTACTTCACAAAGTGCGACTGACACAAGAGCACCTAGGGCATGACATGCACACACACACCAGAACTACATTTGGGTCCGAAATGTAGTGTAATGCTCAATTTAGTAAGCCCACCATTGTGCCGATTGAGATCAATCTGACCCATTCATTTGCATCTTTTTTTTTTAGGTTTTTGATAGTTCTTTTATCTTTTACAGGTCTTCAATATCATCTTGCTATATTCGGTACATTTGGCGTAGTCCAATGAATCCAATGTGACAGACAGTGAAGGTTACAATGTATCTTCCGACCCAGAAAGAATCAAATTCTGAGCTTTTTTAGAGACCAGGGTGCCTATTATGCCATACCAGGGCACCTTGGTACTCTCTTGAGTGCTCAGTCTATTTAGATCCACGCTTTTCGGGACCCCTATGTAGTCTTTCCGCTTCTAAAATCTCTTGTCACAACTATGACACTTTTGCGACCATATTATGCAATCAATGAGTTCTTTCCTTACCTTCTCCTTACATATTAGGGTCTTATTTCCATTATTTTAATTACTTTATATTGCTTTAGTACATTTATTTATAGCTTTTATGTCCTCTTAGATTAGATTAACTTTCACTATACTTCCCCTATTTTAGTTAATTTTAGTTAATCAAATATCGTTGGGATTATAATACATATCAAGGCCATAAAGGCTAACCACTTTGAATATGTTAATCATTCCATTTTCTTGTTTATTCAAGCTAACTCGATATAATCTATTTGATAAAAACAAAGTCTCTCTTCTACACCACTTCTGTAAATTGTCTTGTATATTAATATACTACATTAAATAGGATATATATACACAATATGTGAGAGGGAGATCCTTTTACTCCTCCCTCCCTCCTCCTCGCCACACTATAAATGCAACATAAATGGAAACATAAACAATTATGTTCCTTCCAAAAATTAATTAATTACTTTGTTCATCATAATCATTATCACACAATAAAAACAATGCGAAACCTCCCTCTTTCATTTAAAGCTACTAATCTCTCTCTGATTTCTTATTTGTAAATTTTCACCATCTTCAAATATGATTTCCTTTACGTGTCCAACATTATTTACGGGAGATAGAAACATAATACATCTTTGTGAGTAAAAATCATGAGTTACTGACCAAATATATATACTCTCACAATAGTATTTAGGATTGAATGAGTTGGGTTAATCATGTTGTATTGTATATATAGTTGTTTGAGAAAATGTTTTTTGACCCCTTCCTTCTAGCACCCTAGAAACTACCTAGGTTTCCCAAGGGATGATCGCCTCGATGATTATGCCGACACACACACACACATTGAGTTGCATTGCATCCTCAACCACCTACTCTCAACCATGTCTTGAAAGGATAACAACTAGAAATCAAATTTAACATTTGTAATAATCAAAGACATTATGTTTATGTAGAGAAAAGAGGTGAATAAAAATCAAACTTAACATGTGGAATAAAAACATTTTCTTTATGTAGAGTACAAAAAATACAATTAACCCTAATTTGGAAGGCCCTAGTTTGGAAGATGATGGTAAAGCGACAACGAAAAGAACGAGATCCAATGTAGCTAAGGAAAATGTTAGGAAGAAAAGGAAGGAGGAAGATACCTCGGGAAAATTGGAGAACATTGAGGTTAGATCGACTTAGAGGACCGAAAGAAGGTTATGACCATATTGTTAGTAGCACGGTTGGGCAAACAAAGATTAAAGAGAGTCTTACTAGAAATAAAATGGTAGAGCAGAGCGGTGATATCCCTTCCATAAGGATGGATAAGGATGAAACCGATAGACACTCCCATAATAAAAATGAGGCTATTGTGATCCTTCATGCGCTAAAAGATACACAAAAAACATATTTATAGCTCAGGACTCTACGGTGAAATCCAATGTTTTTTAAAAGAATTTGAGAATTGTAGATTGGACACTGACATTAATAGGCACAAAATCATTATGGTGATTATCGATCTGAGGGAACTTCAATAGAAAGTGAACAAACTTACTACCATTATGATAAGTGATAACTTACAGAATGTAAATGAAAGATGTATCCTATGGAGCAAGACATCCACGAAGATGAAGGAAATCATAATGAAAATTAAAGAGGTCCACCTTCTAAACGTGAAGAGAACTATTCATCACCTCAAGCTATTGGCTATAATGATATAATCTATGCAACGCCAAGCGATTGGAGAAGGATGACACTATGCCCAAAAGGGAGACGATTGAACCAGAGTATGAATATTGGAAGACAACCATTGTTGGATTGGTTAAGGAGTGGAATGATTGCATGCATATTATGGGTGACCTGATTAAGGAATGATTTTTAGCTACTTTCTTATGCCATGTGATGATGAGTTTCCTTTTGTTTCGATGTTAGTTTTGATGTTGTTACTTTCTATGTTGTTAGTTTGGTTCATGTTGACTACTAGTCTAGCTATGTTTCGGTTTAGTTGGGCTTGATGGGTATACCTTTGGCCTCATTGATTTTGTTCCTGGATCTTTCCTTTTGTACGGGGTAGGGTCCCCTCAACCATTTTTTACCACTAATTAAAAAAACAATACAACTACAACAATCCATAAACCTAAAAATATTATTATATCAAGAAGTCATTTATGTGCATTAGGATAAAATGAAATTAATTTTTATAATGGTCTAATGTTTGATGTTAAAAAGTGGCAATATGATTTCCACAAAGGTTTGAATGAAAAACCTTGTCCAACATAGGAAATTGTTTACTTATATGGTGACAACAATACAATGTCAAATATTATGTCATTCTATGTAAGAAATATAAGAATGCATATAAAAAAGTAATGCAAAGTTTTGTAAAATATGTAAAAAATAAAAACCAAGTTTCTTGTTGACAAACAAAGACCACATCAATCAATAGTTTCACTCCATAATTATATTAATCCACAAAAGAAGACACTCCTCCCCTTTAATATATGCGGGTTAGAGGAAAATTTGTTTAAGGGCACGGGGAAAGCTTTGGTCTTTTTGTATTCCAAATCACCGAGATTAAGCATGTTTTGCTACATTAAGTACAACAACTCAATATAACCCTATGGGTAGGTTTTATCCAATTATAACCCTTGTCTCCACCGCAAGTCACCTCAAAATATTATTAATAGAGGAGTTTGGAAAACTCGACATGGGTTTATAATTATATGAGAATTTCTTCAAAAGATAGAAATCTCATTCCATTTGCAATAAGCCTCATCTAAATCATATAAAACCCAAGCTTTCCAAGCCTATAAATGGAGATTAAAGTGCTTGGATGATAGTTACTCCATGCACAAAATATCTAGCCCTCTGTCATGCATCATATCGATCTTACAAGTACCCCTTACAAGTACAATTTTCTCTAATTTCATTCTACTCAAATTGGTGGAAGCTCTACAATCCACAACATGATCAAAAAGTTCCAATGGAAAAGACTAAACTAAATGGTTGTTCCAATGGAGGACACTAAGTTAATTGGTTGTTACATATATTTTTGTAGGAAACCACATTCGAGAAAAGCCTATGCACACTTAGTGATCCTTCATGTGATGTCTTTTGCTGCCATTAAACTTCTAACTTTGAAAATCTCCAAATTTTGGTCAAATTCCGCAAAACACTTAGCAACAATCCTACCATATTTTTAGTGAATATGGAATTTCTCTTTGCCTTGGATGCTCCTATATTACTCGGACATGCATTACATTGGAATGCTTATTGCAATTGCTTTATACTCAAGGTGTACTAATTGCCAAACTATTCAAAGTCTTATGGGAAAATAATAATGGAAAGATAAGACACTTCCTCATTGAATCCCCCCAGTTTATACAATTTTACAAGATGTTATGGGCTTATAAGGATTCTAAGGAAGTAGAGTTGTTTCGTAGTCATTCACAACAATTTATGGAAAAGTGAGCGAGGTGTTTTGAGCCTATAAACAAATAAAGAGGCTTGTTTAATCAATTTTGCAATTTCAGACTTGCAAGAACCTTACTCGAGGCTTATAGTTGTCGGTAAATGAGCGCTAGGGTTCCAATCAAATAGTTTCATTTAACTTGATTTTTATAGATTTTTAAAAATTTATTTTATCTACGATGCCTATGTTTTAATGACTATGTACGGAATTGCAAATTAATATGTAACACTTGAAAACCCTGATTTACAAGTACTTTTAAAACATTTTAATTATTACAATTGTCTCATGCTCCTGGGTATATTTATTTCAATATTTATGTCACATTTATATATAATTAGTGGATTTTATTGGGTCGAATCACTTGTGAATTAGGGCTTTCAAGTGTTACATATTAATTTGCAATTTGGTGCATAGTCATTAAATTATTACAATTATCTCATGCTCCTCGGATATATTTATTTCAATATTTATGTCACATTTATATATAATTAGTGCATTTTCTTGGGTAGAATCACTTTTAACATCACTAGAAGGGATTACTTGTTATAATTTTTGCTTGAATTTTGTAGTAATTTTTGGTATATTGGGTAAAGGTTAGAGTGGTGGGTTGATAATGAAAGAGGCCTAGAGACACAACACAAAGAATATTTTAGGCTTTCTCATTTAAATCCTTGAGAAACTTTAGAGTTACGTATATGGAAACAAAAATAGAAGACTTTTTTTTCCTAGATGGTTTTATGGATAACAATAAAGCATTATATACACATAAACATAATTAGCTTATATATTCAATGATGCTCATGGTTTAGAATAATAAGAAGCATAGGTTGTATAGTTAAGAAAAAACAAACACACACACACACACACACACACACACACACACACACACACACACATACATATGTATATATATATATATGTATGTATATATATATACCTATGTATACATATATACATATACATATACATACATAGATATATGTATGTATGTATGTATATATGTATATACATGTATATACATATACATATATACATACATACATGTACACACACACACACACACACATACACACACACATACATATATATCTATACATATATATGTATGTATGTATATATATGTATGTATATACATATATACATATATATGTATATATATACATACATATATATGTATAGATGTATATTATATACATACATATATATGTATAGATATATAATATACATATGTATATATATACATACATATATATGTATATACATATACATATGTATGTATGTATACATATGTATATGTGTATATATATATATATATATATATATATATACACATATACATATGTATATATATGTATATGTGTATATATGTATATATATACATATATACATATATACATATATACATATATATATATGTACATACACACACACACACACACACACACACACACACACACATATGTATAAATGTATGTATGTATATGTATAGATATACATATATCTATACATATATACATACATATATATATATATATATATACATATACATATATACATATATATATGTATATGTATACATGTATATATGTATACATATATACATACATATACATATATATGTATATGCATATGCATATGCATATATATATATATATATATATATATATATATATGTATGTATATATATATATATATACATATATATATGCATATATACGTGTATATATATATATATATATATATATATATATATATATATATGTATGTATGTATGTATGTATGTATGTATGTATGCATATATATGTATGTATGTATGTATATATGCATATATATGTATGTATGTATGTATATATGCATATATATATATATGCATATATATATGCATATATATATGTATGTATATATATATATATGTATGTATATATCCATGTGTGTGTGTGTGTATATATATATATGCATATATGCATATATGTACATGTATATATACATATGTATACATACATGTATATATGTGTGTGTGTGTGTACACATACACATATATGTATACATATATATATATATGTGTGTGTGTGTGTGTACATATATATCTATATATATGTATGTATATATATGTATGTACATATATCTATATTTATATGTACATGTATATATGTACACACACACACACACACACATGGAGTATGGTTGGTATCCAACATGTTACGTCTACCATTCGGAAGCATTAGATGAGAAGCAAAGCATGTTGCCTTGTTTTTCTTGGTATGGGGCGGATTGGTGGATTAACGTAATAGCTATAGGCTCCGTCGTTGTTTTTGGTACCAACTCCCATTCCCCCATTTGTTCATTCTAACATTGATGTGATGCTAGGTCGGGCATCATTCGATCACATCATCCCATCCCCCTACTATACTATATATAGCTTCTAGATCCAACCAACTCTCGCTTGATCAAAACTTGATTGTTTTCATTCTTGCTCTTACGATAGGGCCCTATCTATCTATTTGGGGTTACTCGACCACTATATCGAGGCAGTGGCCCCCCCTATATAGATTCTCTATGGGCTCCCCTATATATGGCCGGGGCTGGGATAGGTGGGTTCGGCTCTATAGACGTGATATGGGTGCTAGCTCGACTAGAGATGAACGAAAGACTGACTGGAGATATGATATGCGGGACTAAAGATGATATGATACCGTAGACTAATGATGATATACCGTCGACCTATATATGGATAGGGGAGTGGACTGCCCTCTATCCCTCTCTCCCCATCTAGATAGAGGGTGTGTGTGTGTGTGTGTAATTTTGGTATGTTAGGTGAGATAAGATATATAAAAGAAGGAGATTACATAATGTTTTATATTTAATTAATAAAATATTTTTAAATTAAAAAATATTAGTAAATTAAAGATAAAGCAAGATGAAAATAGAAAAATGGGGCCATATATTTTGTTATTGTTAATTTTAAAAAAATTATTTCAGATTTTTGTTGTTGTTTGAATCCGAACTTGTATGTGTTAGGTGCATAAAATTATTAAGCTTAACCATCAAGGATCAAGGGGTTCCATTCCACCAAATTCACATAGGGTACGATCCCAATCTCATCTCTTATTATTGGGTATCTCATGAGATTTGTACCCTTGTGGATGACTAGCCATCCCTTTTATACCATCATACTCACTCTTAGACTACAACCCATTTAATATTTCATATTTTTCATATACCACCTACATTAATGGTTCTATTACCTTCTCACTAATTTCATCAATTTATTTATACTTTTTTATCGAGCTCAATAAACATTCGACAATTTTTGAACAAAAATATTCACCAAGTTACCTCACATTTCCAAATGAGTGGACCCACCGATTATTTCCAACCGCCACTATACATGATCTTTAGGTAGAGTTAGATGATGTATCTATCCACATATATGATGCTAATTATTTTTATAATCTATGTGGTCGTTCATCATTAATTTAGAGCATTAAAATTGAATTCAATTTCAAGAATCAATGAAATTGATACAATTGTGATTCGTTTGATAAGAACTCAATTATACTTGTGACTAATCCACCTACAACATAACACTATGTACAAGCCTCCACATGCCATACTACACGATCATATAATGCATACCAACATGTCAAGTGAGCCCTACTTTTGAATTTTATATATTTTCAAACATCAAGTAGTAGTTGTAAATGTTTTGATGAAGACCAATTGGAAAAATGTTGCACTCACAAATAAGAGTTTGTGGGTTCAAATCACATTATTTTCCCTGTCATAAGGCGATAAAAAATTGTTATAACACATCCAATGAAACCAAACCTTATATATGAGACACTCATTTAATAGGCTCAAATATAAATATTCAAAGAGTTAAATTACAAATCCAATCAAATAGGGTGTAGTCTACTAGTGTTATGATGGTGTAAAAGGTGTTGTCTAGCCATCTTAATAAAATGTTATAATTTTTTAATTAAATATCCCACTTATTTAATTATAAATTTATTTTTACAAAACAACACATCCAATCAAACCAAACTTTATATATGGGACACTAATTTAATAGACTCAAATATAAATATTCAAATCTAGTTAAATTATAAATCCAATCAAATAGGTTGTAATTTACTAATGTTATGATGGTGTAAAAGGTGTTGTCTAGCCATCTAAGAGTGTACAAATCTCAAGAGATACCAAGTAATAACGAGTGCGGCTTAGATTGTGCCTTCCATAAATTTGATAGAATGAAATCTCCTCAATCTTCAACGAGTAAGCCTAAACATTTTGTGCGCCTAACCTATACAAACTTCAAATTCAATCAAAATTACAAATCAAGAATAGAACTTACATGTATTCAACATACACTTATATTATTTCTCCACTAATATGTGAGATTTTGTTGGAGATAAAAACATTCAAAGATTAAATGTAAAACCATAAATAAAATTTAATGCATTCGAGAACGCGTTTTGCGGGCGTGTCTTGATCAGCAACCTAGGCGCATTGCCTAGGCGGACAAAACAAAGGGTGCCAAATTTTCAAATTTTTTTCTAAATTCTAGGTCCCAGTGAGTCGGCGACTCAAGGGCCTAGGCAGTCGGCTTTGAAATTTTACCAAAACAATTGCTATTAAACCGTAAACGTGGTCTCGAGGAATGATGGAATCTCAAATTTCAATCGTTGTTTATACTTTCAAATTCAACTTTTAGCATGATCCAACTGTAATTTGACCGTATATCACTACACTTGTGACTTGCGGCTTGCCCTTGGACAGTGTTGGAGCGGGCAGCGGCGTGGCTCTCCTCATTGCTTAGACATGAGACAGAGACTTCAGTCTACTTTTCTCCACTTCTGACTTCTCCATTGTCCAGTCTCCTGCAGGCTCCAACGAACTCAATGATACACTACAGGTACTACATACAGGTCTACAAGACACGGACAAGCATCTACTACTATCTACAAAACAAGACTAGTCACTACATCATGATTCATACATGCCGTGACCCACTGTCCACATTGCAATGCAACTTGTTAGTTGTTACTTCAGACTTCTGAGTCACTGTCAGTGTTGAGTGAGTTGCAGTTGTTGTAACAGTTAACTGAGTTCTAAGGTTCTTAACTCGTCTGGTCCGAGAGTGAGTTGACAGTTGTTGCAATAGCATGTAATCTCCTCAGGTATATACTACGCCAAATTTTCAAAAGATAGACTGATAGTAATACAATTATCAGTGATAGTGATCACGATTCATCAATATCATTCACTGTTCACAGACTATTACTATAGTTTCTGTTACTCTGTATACAATATCTTAATCTTCCGAGTCCCACGGGCCACTCCCAGGTGGCAGGCTGTATGCCTGTGGCTGTATCTAATCTCCAGAGGCTCTGAGGTAGACTCCCACCGTCCACGGGCCACTGTAGTCTGTCCACAGATAGTAGAGTCTAGACAGAGACTACAGTCCCACTGGCACTCAACACAGTTACACAGAGTGATAGACTAAGGCTAAGAGTCTAAGACAGTCCACTGTTACAAGACTACAAGTACAACTTACGGTTACCTTGAAAGTTGAATGAGATTCGAGAATCTATTTCTTTTCAAGAATCAAATGCACTGCACACGTTGAGGGCCGAGGCACTGATCGTGATTGTATGCTTTGCCTTTCTGTATTGGGATTCGGAAAGGAAAATTATATATCTTAATCTACTTGTAAGTTGTGGATAGTGGACTGTGGAAATTGAGCTTTGCTGCGACGTTGAACTGTGAACATTGAGCACATGTGAAGCCTGAAGGGATTCGGGAACTAAAATTTATCAGGTATTACCATATTAAAATTTCAGACTTCAGTTGGTCCGGACTGCCTGGCCGCCACTCGCCGGTGGGAAGAAGATTGCAAAATTCAATAGGCGCTTGCATCAGATCTTTCTCCAAATTCCAAAGCCTAAAGTTCCTTTTAAATCAAGTTCAACACCGGATCTGGTAGATCATCATTCGTCTTGGGGGAAGAACATAAAGCTAAGTGATCAAACCCTAACTGCTCTAGCATCGTACATTTGATGTTGCATTAATTTGGTTCTCAATTGCATCAATTATATCATTACATTTTGATTTAAATTTTTAATTATTCTTATTATGTAATTGATTGTATTTATATTATTTCATTTTTGGAATAGTATTGATTATAATTTATAGCATCATTATCAACGACAACAAGTATTCGGGTAGTTATTGTAACTTGATAATTGTTTAGTTCAAATGGATAAAACTAAAAAATTAAGTGGTGCTCAATTTCGAAAAAAAGCTAAACAAAAAATTGAGGAGGAAAAAAACCTTTTGAAAAAGATACCTAAAATAAATATATTTTTAAGTGCATCAAACGAAAATTTAAAGTCAAATGTAGTTTTTAATGAAAATGAGAATTATTGTTCGGTTAGTGACAAAAATACACAATCAAAGTCAATAGGAAATGAAAACACACAAGAGAAGGAGAACACACAACTACAAGAGGAGAACAATGAAAATACTATTGTTCAACCCATCGTTAATGAACATTTCATTGTTGATCCTGATCCTGCAAAATGGGTAATAGACAACAATACAATAGAATATATAATTTTAAATACGCCAAAACAAGATATGAATGTTGATTTTTCAAATTCAAAACGCCAATACTCATATTGTTTTAGATATGTTTCTAAAGATTTGTTTCAATGAAACTTTTAAACAATGAACGAAAATTAAGAGAATGGTTGCTTTACTCAGAGTCAAAAGGAGTTGTTTATTGCATTCCTTGTCGCCTTTTTCAAGCAAAATCAACCACATTTTCTAAAATTGGATTTAATGATTGGAAAAATGCATCGGCTAGTTTAAGAGAGCATGAGGATTCCCCTGATCACAGGACTTCAATTCTTAATTTCATCAATCGAAGTAATGTTTTGGGAAGAGTTGATTCTACACTTGCAAGTCAATACCAAAATGAAGTAGAGTATTGGAGGAATGTTTTAAAGCGTATTATTGCAACTATGAAATTCCTTGCTACTAGAGGTATTGCCTTTCGTGGTGGTGAAAATTTATTAGGATCTTCTAGAAATGGAAATTTTTAGGGTGTTTAGAACTTATTGCAGAGTTTGACCCATTTTTGGCAAATCACATTTCACAATATGGAAATGGAGGAAAAGGAGTTCCATCTTATTTATCTACGACAACATGTAATGAATTTATTGACCTTATGGCACAAAAAGTTATAAACAAAATAGTTGAAGAACTCCACAACGCAAAATATTTTTCAATTATTGTTGACTCAACACCTGATGTATCTCACACTGACCAGTTAGCATTTGTGGTAAGGTATGTTTCTCAAGAAGGAATTCCAGTTGAACGATTTTTAAAATACATTCCTTCGGTTGGACACAAATCATGTGATTTAGAAGCTTTTGTACTTACAACACTAGATGACTATGACATTAATATCAAAGATTGTCGGGGGCAAGCATATGATAATGCAAGTAACATGTCTGGAAAATACACAGGTCTACAAACTAGGATTAAAAATCACAACTGTATGGCTGAGTTTGTACCTTGTTCAGGGCATTCCTTAAATCTTGTTGGATCTTTAGCTGCAGAATGTTGTACAACAACTATAGATTTTTTTTTTCAGTACTTCAACTTATTTACACTTTCCTAAGTGCCTCAACTTATCGGTGGGAAATTTTATTAAATTTTTTGGATGGAATTTGTCCCGTTGTAAAATCTCTTTCTGAAACAAGATGGTCAGCTAGAGCTGATGCAGTTAAAGCACTTTTCTTGGGATATAGTAAAATTCAAGATGTTTTCCTAAATATAGCACAAGACAAAAATCAAACAACTACCACACGACATGAAGCAAAGTGTATCCACGAAAAACTAGACAAGTTAGAAACTTGTGTGATGTGTTGTATTTGGCATAGTATTCTTGAAAGAATGGATGCAACGAGCAAATATCTACAAAAGGTAGACATTGACTTAACCATGGTTGTGACTCAGTATAATTCATTGATAGATTATATTCAAAATATTAGAGAGAATTTCGATACATATGAGCAACATGCTAAGATCATTAGTGGAAAAGAAGAGTACGAAAATGATAATAAAAGAAAAAGAAAAAGAAAAGTTCTCTTTGATGAAACAAGAGATGTCAAAATTCCACAAACAGGAAGGGATCGTATGAGGGTGGAGGTATTCTATGTTATTATAGACAACTTAATAAGGGAATTATCAAGAAGAAATGAAGCATATAGTGTGTTAAATAATAGGTTTGGATTTTTGAACAATTTAAAAGATCTTGATAATGAGACAATATCGAAATGCTCTAATTCTTTAGTAAAAACATATAACACAGACTTGGAAACCTCCCTTGACATTGAATGCATCCATTTCCAGGCATTAGCAAGACGTGAAAACTTGACAAGTATATCATCAATGTCAAAATATTTAAGAAAAAGTGGACTAGACACCACGTTCCCAAATTTAGATGTTGCAATACGAATGTTTCTTTGCATTCCTATTGGAAATTGTAGTTCTGAGAGAGCATTTTCAACTCTAACAAGAGTAAAAAGCAATTTAAGGTCAACAATGGGTGAAACTAGATTGAATAGCCTTTCTATTTTGACAATTGAACGTGACATTGCTACAACAATAAATTATGATGATGTCATTGAAAGTTTTGCTATGGCAAAGGCAAGAAAAAAACCTTTATAGATTTAATAAAATGTGTCAAGAGTTATACTAAGTCTATAATTGTTTTAAAAAAATTCATATACAGGTGGGTCGTAGGTCCCGGGTGGGAGGGGGCGCACGCTCCATTCTAGGCGCTCGGGAACCTTAAACTGACGTTTTGATAGATGTTTTATTAAATTTTTACCACATAGTAGAGTCAATTGTTAAATCTTATTCTATTAACGCACCCACATACTATCAATCAAACAATTTGTCGATAAGCCCACAATATATTGTATACGACCTTACCAACCGTAACTTTGTAGAGAACGGTGATATTTTACTTGGAGTATATGAGTCAGGTTAGTTTTTAGGGATTATTTATTTTTCTTTTGATTTAATAATTTTTAAAATTTTAGACTCAATTTAGAAGAATTTCAAAAATATTTATCAAATCTTCTTAGTAATATATATAAATGTTAAACCCAACAAATATACGTATATGTTTAACAAGTTTTACAATTTTCCTTTAAATTCAGCTATTATTTAAATAGATTTTTAAATTATCAATTTAAAAATCTTCACCCATCATTAAATATTTCTGTAAACATCTCCTTTCAATCAGTAGGCATGGGACTGATAAAACTACTTATTAATGATGTAACACTAAACAACATCAAAATTAAATTGCCGCAAACTAAAGAGAAATAAACATTTTTACTAA
Organism: Taxus wallichiana var. yunnanensis; assembly: GCA_018340775.1. Lineage (NCBI taxonomy): Eukaryota > Viridiplantae > Streptophyta > Pinopsida > Cupressales > Taxaceae > Taxus > Taxus wallichiana. The sequence goes on from CM031239.1 coordinate 283,567,426, forward strand.
TCACAAAGAGAAATAAACATCAAAAGATGGGTTTCATTAGTTTACTACTGCAGCAATGTGAGATAGAGAAGCAGTAGTAAACTCAAAATTTTTAAGGAGTTCCACTGTTCCAATATATTTTACGAATTCCATAGTAAAGTAAAAGCTATCTCCGAATCAATTGAAATATTGCTGTTCATGTTTTCGCATTGTTGCTGTAAAGTAAAAGCTATGATTAATCCCATCCCCCAAAAAAGCGTACTGTCCCATCACCATGTTTAGATAACAGTATAGGTGCAGAGAGGAAATTATTCTACTTTTTAAAAACTGTTACAAAAATTCATAGAACAGACACGTTAGTATTAATTTTCTCGATTTAAAGTGTATTGATTTCTTTAATGTAAACCAGAGCCGCGAAGCGGCTCAGTTCCTGCCGTCATGCTACAAGTTGTAGAAGGTCTAGTTTGATTTTGTTGCAATATTTGAGTTGAATAGGGCATGGATGTTTTGGGGTGTCTCAGATTTCTTTTGTTAAATTTGTTGATGGGTGTATTTACATTGCGTTGTGTGGTTTTTGTTGTACTTGTATTTTTGCTTCGAGCAATAGACCTGAAATGTCGAAGTGATGCTTTAATTGTCCTTGGTATTACATAACTCTGTTGAGTGCATGGTTTTGTAATTGCCTATTGTGGTTGTTCTTTGATTGTTGTCGCATTGCTACATCGAGCAATAGACTTGAAATAGCAGACGAATGTTTTACTTGTTGGTGTTATGGAAGAAAATTGTCGAGTACTAGCTTTAGTAATTGGTTCATTTCAATTGTCAATAGATGTATGTTGTTTCTGTTTCAAAATAGATTATATTAATAGTTGATTTGGGTTGTACACAATTGCAATATATGGTCACAATGCATTTTTCACTCGATGACCACAATTTAATTGTTATATTGAGTAATAGATATATTCATTCTAGGCAAAATTCATTTCCCTCAATTCTCCTGTGCTTGTAAAGCGTTCCCAAATTTACAGTGTAATCTTGCCCATTGTAATTTTTGATATTTGTCATATATATGAAAACACAAAACCATAGGTAAATAAGAACAATAACTGGAATTTTAAAATACCACTTAGTAAATTGAAAAAAAGACCACAATTTATTGCCATTGATAATATTAAATCAAAATTTTGTTTATTAAAAAAGATAGGCGTGAATTTTTTCTGTATTTCAATTGTAAACAATTGGCGAAAGTTAAAACAAAATGGCCAAGTGTCATCCTATTAGTCCATGTAGGAGGCTTAACGCCCAACCCAATGCCAGTACCATGAACATGGATTAGTAGCAACAAGTAAATGGCCACATCAGTTGTCATGGTAGCAGAAACTAAATTGTTCAAAAACAATTCAGCCCAGAATAGGTAGCTCCAGATGTGGAACGCCTCCTGAGCAGTCAAGAGAGCAAGTGGAAAACTCGCAGCTTCCTTGGCTGGATAAATTGTTAGGCTTGCGGGCAACCAAATGTTGTTACACATCACAACCAGGAACAACTGTGACAACAAGGAAAACTTAAAAAAAAATTTACAGAGAAATTTATATATTTGCAATCTTTATATTTAGACCGGAATTTATAGCTGAAAGTTGTTATTCGGGAATACGTCGTCTTGTAGCTTAAAATCCAAGGGATTGAGAGCAGCTGCGCGGACTTTCACCAGAATCTGCTCAGACTGTAAGACATGTTTCTCTTGTTCGATGCACTCTCAAGGTGCCAGCTATTATCAAACATCAGTTTTGACTCCTATTTAGAAACGACCGGCTCCTATAATTATTCCACGGTTTAACCCCTGTTAGTAGAGCTGAATTTGCATGGCAGCTGAAAACTAAACGTCAGATTGGCTCTTATTCACATGAATTTGTGTTTATAAAATACTACACGGAGCGTATGCACTATCACAATCGCGTAAAAGCTTAGCGTAATTTGATGGGGATAAGTAACATTCTTTCCTCTTGCGCGTCCACTTTCATGCTGCTTAAATGCCTCCAACACCTCAGAGAACGAATACTGGCTCTTGGGATAGATCACCGCCTTCACTTTTCCGCTCTCTAAAGACTCACGAAGCCTGTACAGATTACAACCATAAAAACAGCACTTACACTATACTGTGCAAATAAAACAAATAATACATCTGCTCACAAAGTGAGCGAACAGCAAAGCTAAGAGAGAACAAAAATATTTGTTTTATTAAAAAAACTGTCTTCTTCTCCTTCTGTTGTACGTTATACTGCAAGAGAGAATGCATAGAATAAATAGAAAAAACAAACTAACTCCTACAGTTTATTAGGCAGCGAATGAAGCTGCAAACAAGAGAGAACTGAGACTTAACTGAAAGTGAACTAATCCTATGACTGAAGGAATTGCTCAGTCTACAATTTATTAACTGAAGTAAAAACTAGTTAATGAGCTGGAGTTGTAGAAGATGAGCTGCAGTGGTGGCGGTGGAACTGCAGATTTGAACATGCATCCTTCAATCTCCCCCTGCATGTGAAATGGGGATGAGTCCCAACTGATTCCTCAAAGCAACAAAACTGGATGTAGGTAGAGCTTTGGTAAAAATATCAGCAACTTGCTCCGTTGTAGGGCAAAATTGTAATTCCACTGTCCCATCTTGAACTAAGTCTCTGATGAAGTGATGCCGAATCTCAATGTGCTTCGATCTAGCATGAAACACAGGATTTTTGTCATTGCAATGGTACTACTGTTATCACAGTAAATAGTGGTTGGATGTTCCTGAACCAATTGCAAATCTTCCAAAATCCGTCTAATCCATATGGCTTGACAACTAGTTGTTCTTGCTATTGCTGCAATATACTACCTTTCTGCGGAAGAGAGAGCAATGGTTGCCTACTTTTTACTACTCCATGAGACAACTCCAGAACCAAGTGAGAAAATATAACCAGATGTGGATTTTCTATCATCCACTGAACCAGCCCAATCAGAATCGTGTAACCACATAGCTCAAACTTATGTGTGGGAGAATAATGAATGCCAAAATTGTGTGTACCACTCACATACCTTAAAATTCTTTTTGCAAGCACGCCAATGAGACTCATGTGGATCCTGCATGAACCGAGAGATGAGGCTCACAACATACATAATATCAGGTCTCATGGTAGTGAGGTACATGAGGCTCCCAACCAAACTTCTGTATAAAGTAGCATCTACTTTGGAACTTGCATCTTCCTTGGTTAATTTTTCACCAAGGGTAACAGGAGTGGCAACTGCAGTGCATGACATCATTCTAAACCGCTTCAATAGATCAGCCACATACTTGGTTTGAGAAATGGATATACCTTCAGATTGTTGTTGCACCTCCACTCCAAGAAAATAATGCATGAGTCCCAGATCTGACATCTCAAATTCTTGTTTCATTTCTGCTTGAAATTTCTCCATGAGAGATGGGTTGTTACCTGTATAAATGAGATCATCAACATAAAGGCAAACAATTAGAATATCATTACCAAGATGCTGGATATAGAGGGTTGGCTCTGAGGAACTTTGAATGAATCCTTTCTTCAAGAAATAACTGTCAATCCTTGCATACCAAGCACGAGGTGCTTGCTTCAACCCATAAAGAGCCCTTTTTAGCTTGTAAACCAAATGTTCTTTTCCTGGAATTTCATAACCAATAGGTTGTTCCACATAGACTTCCTCATCAATAAAACCATTTAGGAAGGCTGATTTTACATCCATCTGATAGATTGGCCACTTGTGTTGTGCAACAATAGCCAATATAATCTTGACTGTATCAAATCTTGCAACTGGAGTGAAAGTCTCTGAATAATCTACTCCAGGCGTTTGTGCAAATCCCTTGGCAACTAATCTTGCCTTGTGTCTATTCATAGAACCATCAACATGATATTTCACCTTATAAATCCATTTGACACCAATCACTTGCTTATCTTTAGGAAGTTGCACTAATTCCCATGTATTGTTTTTATCAATTGCATGCATCTCTTCATTCATAGCATCAATCCATACTTGTTCTTTCACGGCTTCTTCATACACCGAAGGTTCAACTTGAATGGTACTAAACAAAGCAAAATTGGAAACTAGATTCAAATTAGAACTCCTTTGATAAATTTCATTTAAACTTCGTACCTTTCGTGAAGAACTTGGACTTGATTGTGGACTAGAACTATCACCTGAAGAGGAACTTGGTGAACTTAGTGAACTGGGGCTTGAACTTCCACTTGAGCTTGTGGGGAGAGGAGGAACTTGTTGAACATCTTCTATACCCATGATGAGTGGTGTAGTTTGTTGAACTCCTTTTTGCCATTGCCATACTCCCCCTTCATCAAAAACCACATCTCGACTAATAATCCATTTCTGTGTGTCAGGATTATAGAACTTGTATCCTTTCATGAAATCTGAATAGCCCACAAAGATACAAAGTTGGGATTTTGCATCCAACTTCTTCGCTTCTTTTCTGGAACATGAACATATGCAGGGCAACCAAATACGAAAGTGAGCTACTGAGGGCTTGTGTCCACTCCAGGCTTCCTTGGGAGTGATATTTTGAAGCAATTTTGTTGGGCTTCGATTCAAAATATAAGTTGTGGTTGCTACTGCAACTCCCCAATAGCAATTAGGAAGGTTTTTGAACTGCAACATACTTTGTGCCATCTCCATAATGGTACGGTTCTTTCTTTCTACAATGCCATTCTGTTGTGGGGTATAAGTTGCCGTAAGTTGTCTCTTAATTCCATGAGTATTACAAAAATCAGCAAACTCATTGGAAGTGAATTCTCCCCCTCTATCTATTCTGAGTATTTTGAGAGAATACCCGCTTTGATTTTCTGCCATAGCCTTAAAATGCTTGAAGCATTCAAATGCCTCAGATTTGTTTAAGAAAATAAACCCATGTGTGGCGTGAGAAATCATCAATAAATGTCAGAAAGTAAATATTCTTACCCAAAGATTCCTCTTGCATGTCACCACAAATGTCACTATGCACAAGCTCTAGAGGAGATTTTTCCCTCCATGATTTGTTCACCGGAAAACTGTCTCGATGTTGCTTGCCAAGTGCACACCCTGAACAAACTTCTTCTTTTTCCTGAATTGCAGGAAGTCCTCTCACCATGCCTTTCTTATGAAGCAAACTTAATCCTTGAAAATGAAAATGACCATACCGTTGGTGCCATAACCATGAATCATCTATGGTTGCCTTGAGGGCATGCATCTTAGTGGACTCCAAAGTGAGAGGAAATAATCGATTCTTTGTCATACAAGCCTTTGCTACAAGATAATGATTAGTTGATTTATCAAATATTTTGCAGCAGTTATCTTCAAACACAACCTTGTAATTTTTTGCTACAAGCTGCCCAATACTTAAAAGATTATGTTGTAATTTGGGCACATGCAAAGTGTCATGAATAAATGTAGTTTCTCCTTGCTTAGTTTTCACTGCAAGGGTACCTTTTCCCATTACATCAACCTCTTTATCATCACCAAATTTTACTTGACTCCTTACAGATTCATCTAATTTGACAAAGAGATCAGATTTACCTGTCATATGATTTGAGCAACCGCTATCCAAGAACCAAACATCCTTTTGAGGTTCTTTTTGCCAAATTGCAAGCGAAGAATGTAGAGTGTTTTGCTTCTTCAAAAGACTCTTCAGTATAGTTGGCTCTTGACTTATTCAAATCAGATTTTTTCTTTCTACATTCAGATTCATAGTGTCCATACCTTTCACAATACTGGCACTGGATGCTTCTCCGATCCATAGAACTTCTTCCTCTTCCTCTTTTGTTTCCTCTTCCTCTTCCTCTACCACGTCCTCTAGATGTAGAAGACTCCCCTTCAGATTTGTTTGATTGAGAAGGGGTTGTAGATTTTTCTTCAATTCTTACAGTAGACTGGAAGGCTTGAACTAGGTTCACTATAGAACGTTGCATACATGCTCCTCATGAGATTGCAAAGAACCTATCAACTCTGCAACTTTGAATGTGGTTAGATCTTTACTTTCTTCAATGGCTATGACCACTGGATCAAACTTTGGAGGAAGAGATCTCAAAATCTTTTCTACAATTTTTTGCTCTATGACACTTTCCCCTTGAGTTTTAAGATGGTTCACAATACTTTGAGCCCTAGTAATAAACTCTTGAATAGACTCAGCGTCCTTCATACTTAAACTTTCAAAATCTCTTCGAAGGGTTTGAAGTCTTACCAACCTTATTTTTTCAGATCCTTGGTATGCAGTTTGTAGGGCCTCCCATGCATCCTTTGACTTTGTCATACCAGCTATACGGGGAAAAATTGATATATCCAATGCAGATTGGATAGCAAAAAGAGCTCGATTGTCCTTCTTTTTGTCTTCTTTCAATTGCGTTCGTTGATTGATTTGTTAAAGCATTTAAAGCATTTTGATCTACAAGTTCTGTGTATCCTCCTTCTACTAAATCCCAGATATCTTGGGATAATAGTAGGGTCTTCATCTTTATACTCCAGTAATCGTAGTTGTCTCCGGTAAACAATGGAAGTTGGAATGAGAAATTGCCACCATTTGACATTCTGATAATTCTTGGAGAGAACCGTTAACCTGCAACTTTTGCAAAAAAAACATAGTCTGCAACCAACTCTGATACCAATTGAAGATTATAAATAAAAATAACACTTACACTATATTGTGCAAATAAAACAAATAATACATTTGCTCATACAAAGTGAGCGAACAACAAAGCTAAGAGAGAGAACAAAAATATTTGTTTTATTTAAAAAGCTGTCTTCTTCTCCTTACATGTTGTACGTTATACTACAAGAGAGAATGCATAGAATAAATAGAAAAAACAAAGTAACTCCTACAATTTATTAGGCAGCGAATGAAGCTGCAAACAAGAGAGAAGCGAGACTTAAGCGAAAGTGAACTAATCCTATGATGAAGGAATTGCTCAGTTTACAATTTATTAAGCAAGTAAAAAACTAGTTAATGAGCTAGAGTTCACATAATACTTAAACAAATCTCTTGCCAAAAATGACATTTAAGACAATAACCGTGCAAAACCTGTTGGAAATGAGGTGTCTCAACCTTGTTGGATTCATGTAAGTTTTTCTTACATTTGTGTTTAAAAATAGGTTGTCAAAATATTCCCTGATGATATTATATCATGGAAGGGATATTTTTAGAGATATTATGACAAATTTTTTGACATCTTTGAGGGTCAAAAACGTAGGGGGTGAATATTGTTGACGGGAGCCTAATTTTGGACCGAAATCTTTCTATTTAATGCAATCCACCCCATGAGAGGTTTTGCACATGGTTTTAAAACCATAGGTGGTTTCTTGTATAACCGGAGGTCTAAAATTGAAGGCTTGAAGAAGCAGGTTTGTGTGGTGAGTTTTGCAAGTATTGTTATGTTGGAATGCAACCTGAATCCTTCTAGAATTATTTTTGGTGATACTCCTATAAGAAACTTGCTCTACAAGTGTATGTAATCTTGTTATTAGATTTGAAATACATTGAGTGGGATTTTGGAGTGTGGGGTTTTTCATCGAAAGGATTTTCCCCACATATATCTGGTGTTTGTGTTAATTGTTTATTTTCTTGTTATGAATGTGTTGTTAGAATTTTTGTAATTGTTTGATTAATTTCTAAAAGTTTTGCATAATATCTCTCCTCAAGATTGGCATAGGAAGTTGTTCCGCTACTCTAATTTCCTAACAAGTGGTATCAGAGCCTGATCACCTTTGGTTTCAGTTGTGGGTTGTTGGGTTTTTTGTGCTAATCAGGGTTTGAGTGGGAGCTTGTGCAGAGGATACTTTGTTATCTTGTTGCAAATATTTTTCAAATGGTGAGCACATATGGGAGGATTGAGGTAGATAATTTTTTTGGCACAAAATTTGAAATGTGGAAGCTAAAGATGGAAGATCTGTTGATTGATCGGGATCTATGGGATGCGATGGATGAAAATTTCCATAGGCCTACGGATCTAGCTTTGGCTGCAAAATATGATGTAATGGATAGAAAAGCTAAAGGTCTCATTAGACCGTGTCTTGCAGATTCAATCCTGATAAATGTTCACGAAGAGTCCACTTCGAAGAAGCTTTGGAAGAATTTGGGTGAGATATACCAAGCTAAATCTCTAGTAAATAATATTTTCTTGAGGAAGAAGTTGTATTCCTTGAGAATGGAAGAAGGTGGACAAATCTTTAAGCATATGGAAACATTCAATACGTTGGTGACCCAGTTGACCTTGGTTGGGGTTAAGATGGATGAAGAAGAAAGGTGCCAAACTATGTTGTGTTCATTGCCAGACTCATGGGACAACCTAGTCATGGCCATTGGGAGCACTTCAGTCACTCTGAAGATGGAGGATGTTGTTGGTTCTCTACTCTCGAAGAGATGAGAAGGAAGGTCTCTTTGAATGCCAAAGAGGCTTTGAGTATTCGAGGAATACCAAAAGAACGAGGAAAATATGAGAAGAAGCGTGGTCATTCCAAGAAGAAGGGGAGATCAAAATCTCTGGTAAGTCAAGGCGATATGTTAGAACTATGGCAAATCTGGACACTTCCGAAAGGAATGCAAAGAAGAAAATAAAAAGTAAGATTCGATTCCGAGTCGAAAAGGAAGATGGAGATGCCTCTATTGCAGCTTTGGCCACTCGTGCGGTGATAATGCTTGGTTGATAGACTCAGGTGCATCTTTCCACATGACTCCTAAAAAAAACTTGTTTAGTAAGTATGAAAACTATGATGGTGGTAAGGTGTATTTGGGTGATAATTCTTTCCTTGAAATTTTTGGTCGTGGTAGTATTCATGTGAATTTTCAGATGGTAGAGTTAGAAGATTTGATGGTGTCTTTCATATCCCAGGACTAGCAAGAAATTTATTATTTGTTAGCAAGCTAATAGATGCGGGTGTTTAGAGGCGGGTGTGAAAATGGTGAGAGGTGTTATGGTGATAACAAGAGGAAGTAGATTGGGTACATTTTACCAACTTGATGCATGCATAGTTGAGTGAAATAACACTTATGATAAAATTAAGCCGAAACTACTTCACTAAAAAGGAGAGGGTTTCCTCTTACGCGGATGGTCATGGCTTTTGGGTATCCAAGGGGCTTTGTCTACCGAATCAAAATTTCTGAGAGAAGACCATGTTATGGCACCCAAGGCTTGGCCACATTGGAGAGAAGGTTTTAAATCCCGAAAAATAAGAACCTCATTGAGGGGTTGAATGATTGCAATCGGAGTTTGATTTCTATGAGTATTGTATTTATGGAAGACAGAACCGCGTTCAATTTTACTCGTCTACTCATAAGTCTTCATGTATCTTGAATATGATCCATTCGGATGTATTTGGGCCTATTAAGGTTGTTTTATTGCTAAATCGGTTTATTATGTTACTTGTCATTGACTATTTTAGTAGGAGAACATGGGTATATTTTTAAAGATTAAATATAAATTTTTTAGTCATTTTAAGGAATTTAAGGCTATGGTTGAAATTGATGGAAAGAAAATTAAGTGTTTGAGATATGAAAATGGCGGTGAGTAATGTTCAACATACCTTGACAAATTTTCTACAAATTGCGGGATTAAAAGACAAAAGACAACTCCATATTCTTCGTAGCAGAATGGAGTTGCAGAAAGGATGAACAAACGTTGATGGAGAAGGCTAGGAGCATGTTGATTGGAGCTGGCCTAGAATAAAATTTTTGGGTTGAAGTTGTTGCCACTGCTTGTTATTTGATAAATAGATCTCCTACATCAACGCTTGTTGATAAAACACCAATGGAGGTGTGGTCGGGAAAAAGCCTTCAATTAGACATCTGAGATTTTTTTGGTTGTGAGGCATATGCACATGTGCCTAAGGAGAAGAGAACAAAGTTGGATTCTAAGGTTGTCAAATGTATCTTCATCGGCTACGACTATGGTGTGAAAGGATACAAGCTTTGGGACCCTGTTGCACAAAAGGTAATACATTCTAGAAGTGTTATTTTTAGAGAGATTAAATCTTCCCTGTTAATTTTCAGCCAGAACAACATAAAGAAAATGAATAGAAAAATGATGTGGTTCAACTTCCTTCTACGCCTAAGAAATTTGAATTGAGACCCCAAAATAAACAAGAAGTTAAGGAGAGCTCATCAAGATCTGAATCTTTAGAAGTAGAAGAAGAGGAGGAAGAATATCCACCTCCTCTTGTTTGAAGGTCTATAAGGCAAAGGAAACCACCTAAAAGGTATGGGTATTCACTTGATGATTGGAAGTGTATATTTACTTTGAGTACTAACATTGATGAACTGAGATTTGTATAAGAGGCTTTGGGTATGAATGATGCAAAGTCTTGGAAAATAGCCATGGATGAAGAGATGAAAACCCTTAAAAGGAATGATATGTGGGACCTTGTACCATTTCCCAAAGGTCGAAACCATTTGGATGCAAATAGGTGTTTAAGAAAAAGATTGGTTCGAGATGGAAATGTTGAAAAGTATAAGACACGGTTGGTTGCGAAGGGTTACTCTCGGGTTGAGGTTATTGATTACGGTGAGATATTTTCTCCTATTGCTAAAATGAAATCCATTTGGTTTTTTATTATCTATTGCGGTAGCTTGCGACCTAGAGGTTGAAAAATGGATGTGAAAACTACTTTCCTTCATGGTGATTTGGAGGAAGAAATCTATATGACACATCAAAGCACTACATGGAGAAAGTTAAAAGCAAGTTGTTTTTAAAGTTAAAGAAATCCTTGTATGGCCTTAAATAAAGTCCTAGGATGTGGTACCTGAAGTTTGATTCATATGTGTTTAGTTTGGGATTTGTGTGGTCTAAATCTAATCACTTTGTGTATATTTTAAATCTAATGGTGATTGTTTTCTGGTAATTTCTTTATATGTTGATGACATACTATTTATTGGGAGAGGAAAAGGTTTGATTGCGGAATTAAAATCTCAGCTCTCTAAAAATTTATAAATGAAGAATCTTGGTGCAACCAAATAGATACTTGGGATGGAGATCGGGAGAGATCATGAGAACAAAAAGACATGGCTTGCCAAAGTAAGTATGTTTATTCTATTTTGCAAAGGTTCAACATGCAAGATTATAAATCACTTTTTGTTCTGTTACATTGGGAACAAAGCTCTCTATTTCACAATGTCCTTCATCCCCATCGAGATGGAAGACATGAGCATAATGCCTTCTTAGAGTGCGGTTAGAAGCTTAATGTATGCTTATGGTGCTGAATAAGACCAGACATTGGCCAAGTAGTGGGATTTATTTCTCATTTTATGTATAATCTTGGAAGAGTGCATTGGAATGTAGTTAAGAGGGTCTTCAGATATTTTTGGGGTACATCAGAGTACTCTATATGTTTTCATGGCACAGGAGATCAACATTCCCTAGGTATTCATGGTTTTGTGGATTCAGATTGGGCTGGTGATGTCGATAGCAGAAGATCCACCAGTGCATATGTGTTTACTCTTAATGGTGGTGCAATCAGTTGGATGAGCAAGTGAAAGAATGTGGTCGCTTTGTCCACTTGAGGCAGAGTACATGGTAGCTACTCATGCCTATAAAGAAGCCATTTGGCTAAAGCGTTTGTGTTCAGATATTGGATTGAAACAAGGTGCGATTCTGATGTGTTGTGACAACTAGAGCGCAATCTACCTTTCGAGGAATCTGACTTTTCATGTCAGGACCAAACACATTGATGTTCAGTATCACTTCATGAGAGATATGGTTGAGGATGGTAGGGTGAAGCTGGAAAAGGTAGAGACACTTGCGTATGTTACATATGCATGAACTAAGCTCATGAGCACAACGAAATTTAGGTGGTGTTCTGAGTCTATGGGCCTTTCGGTCCCTAGACGTTGATCCATGATGGTATGTTTCCCTTGGCCCTTACAAGGTATTCAACAAGTGGGAGATTGTTGGATATGAGGTGTCTCAACCTTGCTGGATTCATGTAAGTTTTTCTTACATCTGTGTTTAAAAATAGGTTTTCAAAAGATTCCCTTATGATAGTATATCATGGAAGGGCTATTTTTAGAGATATTATGATAGATTTTATGACATCTTTGAGGGTCAAAAATAGGGGAGAATATTGTGGACGTGGGAGCCTAATTTTAGACGAAATATTGCTCTTTAATGCAATCCACCTCATGAGAGGTTTTTCACATGGTTTTGTAAACCATAGATGGTTTCTTGTATAACCGAAGGTCTATAAATTGAAGGCTTGAAGAAGTAGTTTGTGTGGTGAGTTTTGCAAGTATTGTTATGTTGGAATGCAACTTGAATCCTTCTAGAATTGTTTCTAGTGATACTCTGTGATAAATATTAGATTTGAAATACATTGAGTGGGCTTTTGGAGTGTGGGGTTTTTCATTTAAAAGGATTTTCCCCATGTATATCTGGTGTTTGTGTTAATTGTTTATTTTCTTGTTATGAATGTGTTGCTGGAATTTCTATAACTATTTGATTAATTTCTAAAAGTTTTGCATAATATCTCTCCTCAAGATTGGCGGAGGAAGTTGTTCCACTACTCTAATTTCCTAACAAAACAAAATACGACAACCCAAGCAAGAAATAAAGAATAATGCACAAACCTACGGTGTCGGAATGAAATTG